>CM040979.1:27067250-27113150 GCA_022985145.1 Pangasius djambal
TGCTCCGTATCACATATGAAGTCAAATGTCCATTAATTCCAGTCTAGCAGTGCTCTCAGTATCTGTTTCTGTTTAATACAGGAGCATCCTGTGGTCATCACGAAGTTCATTCGTGGAGCCAGAGAGGTCGAAGTGGACGCCGTGGCCAAATCAGGCAAGGTGAGGCAAAATCCTAAACATTAACTAGCATGGGCTGAGTCTCCCAAAAGCAACACGAAGTTAAGAATATCTTAACTGAGAGTATGAGAGAGAGAGAGAGAGAGTTCAGTGTGATGCTCACTCTACCATTTTACAATTATCTTTGTGCTGAAATGCTTTTGGGAAACAGCTCAAAATAATACGATTCAACAGCCATGTTGTAAAGAGTAAAACACTTCAGGACATGCTGTTATAGAAAAATAACCAGCAACAGGGTGTTGTAATGCAGCTGTAACATTGATTATTTTCCACTAAAACATGCCCCAAGTGATTTCTTTTGCCCATGATTACACTTTTTAATTTTAAAAAATGAGACATTTTTATCCTTTTATAGTTGCATTTAATGTTGTGGAATGTCCTTGAAACAAGTTGATTCCTGTTACTACTTACATTATAGCAGCTATAAACATTCATTCTCTCACCAGCCGCTGTTTTATCCCTCTTGCTTATCCCTCTTGCTTATCCCTCTTGCTTATCCCTCTTGCTTATCCCTCTTGCTTATCTCTCTTGCTTATCTCTCTTGATTCCCATATCGGAAAACTTACTGACGGACACTGGAGACTCCTTCCATAAATGTTACATAAATAAATGCCTCCTTATAGAAAACCTGACCACACCACATCAAAAACTGCATGTTTTGCTTTGTTTCATAACGACTTTAGATGATATAGAGATCATGCGAATGAGCGCTGCATGAACGATGCATTAATATAAACGTGATTTGAATTACAACGGCACTAGAAAATGAATCAACACTTTCAGATTCGACCGATCAGGTTTCTGATTATTACACGTGGGTGTTATAGGTGTCTGAAACAAAGCCCATGCCAGAAAGATGTTTACTAGGCAGAGGTCAGACAAACCTGGCTGCAATGAATGAAATTCGGTCAAAAGTGAAGTGCGAAGCACTCGAATCTGATTGAATCTGTGTGTGTGAATCGCAGAGCCACACAGGAGCGACTTCATTATGCAGCAGATGGAGGTTTTCATCTGTTGTGGCTTACCTTCTGGAACAGGGACGTTATCCTCCCATAATAACAGCCTTAATGAAAACAAACGTTACACAGCGCATTCTGAAGGCACTTATTCGGCGCTCCGCTCCGCTTGTGTCACCGTGTTTAGGTTAAGGTAATAAACACACAAGCACTATTTTTTATAGAATTGCCTTTTTAATATTATACGTGCTAATCTCTTATTGATTTTATTTGAACGAGCATTTATTATTGAATATAGATGTCTGTGTGCAAGGCAGTGCAGTCGGATATGAAATGATTTACAAGTGCAGTGTGACAGAACATGCGTTAGTATTAAGCAAGTATGAAACAGACAGAGGACACTTCCCTCTAACTGGCAGGTATAAGGAAGTATGAACGGGAAATGAAAAGGGGAAATGTGACAATGTGTCTAAGAGCGTAGTTTTTTTTTGTTTTTTTTTAACTTTTAGTTTAACCAGGAACATCATTAAGAACAAATTCTTGTGTACAGTGGTGGCCACTTGAATGCGACACAGACACAGAGTATTAGAGGAAAAAAATTACAACAAATGATAAATAACAGAAAAGGGTACCAAGCACTGCATACACACACACACACACATGCATACGCACACCCATAATAATAAAAGTGCTTGTTTAACCAGAAAACTGGTACATCCTTCAGTAAAAATTACTTAAAAGACCTGGGACTGGGATGAATTCAACATATTTATTATACACTATATTTAGATTTAACGTTTTTGTAGCTCATATTGGGGGAGCAGTGGCTTAGTGGTTAACACGTTGTTAACGTGCCTTGTACCTCCGGAGTTGTGGGTTTGTTCTCTCCGTGCTTAGGGGGTTTCCTCCCCCAGTCCAAAGACATGCATTGTCCATGGTATGTGTGCGATTGTGCCCTGCGATGGGTTGGCAACCCGTCCAGGGTGTCCCCTGCCTTCCACCCCGAGGTCCCTGGGATAGGCTCCAGGCTCCCCGTGGTAGCTTATATTGATCCTTCGCGAATGTTTAATTGTAACAGTTGTTTAATAAATACAGAGAGTATGCATGCTGTTATTAGATGCTCTATTAAAAATAATATTAAAACGTGTATGGTGTCAGATGTCTGGATCCATTTAGTCCTCATCACTTCTTGACTTTTTATGTGATTGATAAAGAATAATGTGAACTGGTTGGTCACCTACACATTCCCACAGCATTGCTGACTTATCTTAAATGGATTATTTTCTCAAGGACGGTCGTAGTTTAATGATAAAGCTTTTATTGTTGCGGTATACGGAGAGTGCCGTAATAACTCTGCAAACGGTACAGAACAGGTGCCTAAGATGCGAAGCCCGCGGCAGAGCCGTTTTAACTGTTAATCAGCACTTTTCTTAAATGTCTTTGTTTTACCCACCCGAAGAAGCACCAGTGACGCTTTATCTCTTCCTTTAGCATTAGACTGGTTTATGCGTAAGAACTTGAACAGTAGCTGTCCACTTCATTCCCCTGGCGTCCCTCATACGTGTTGGCAGTTAATCAGTGAAGGAGGAGAAGGAGCTTGGAGTAAAAGTGAAATAAAAGTAAATGCAGAGCATAGATAAGTAAAGAATAAAACACTTGGGGATGTGCTGGTACAGGAAAATAATCACTGAAACACTGGAGTGGAGAGATGAAGCGAGGTTACTGTTACCACCCTGAATTTTTTATTTATTGTGAAATGACATCATGCTTTTTTAAAAACCAGTTTTTAATCTGTTTATTATTAGTCTTAGATTATGTAGGTCATTTGATATACAAGTCCCCGGATAAGTTGTTACTATAGTTACGGTAACATATCAGAATGAGTGCATTAATATAAACCTTTAGTTTAGTCCTTTATACCACAGCGTGTTTGAATGCTAGAATCCGATTGGTCAGAAGGTGTGCATTATTTTTGTATAACAGCACGGCTCGGAAAGTAGTTCCAGCTACAGGTTAATGTCAATGCGCTCGTCCTAACACGTTATCGTTTATATAGTAACGGCTCACTCACAGGGACCTGTACGGTGGACGCTCCACATAATCTAAGACTCAGATTCAAAAATGAGTTGTTTAACAAAGTAAAGTGTATAAATGTCGATGTGTTAAGTTTTTTAGGAGGTTTTTCTTTAAAATTTATGGAAGGTGTCAGTGCTTTGTAACAGTCACGGTGCATTGCGAAGATTATCAGCATAGGAAAGTCTTCAGGAGAGAGGAGTTTACGCTTTCTGGTTTCTCTGTAAAATGAGGAGAGAGAGAGAGAGAGAGAGAGAAGGAGATGCTGGTTAGGGAGCGACTGTTTATCGCAGTTATAATGTAAGTGAGAACAGGAACTTGTCTCTCAGACATTCCACAACATTAAATCTAACTGCTAAAATGTGCCATGCATTGTTCATTAATAAACTAAACATTATAAGTGTTGGTAAATTAACCATACTATAAGCAGAATAACACACTCCAGACCATGCTGTTCTACAAAAATAAATAATGCACTTTGGGGGTAACCATATATAACTGCACTGTATAACTGCATAGTCTGTAGTGTGCTATTCCTTACTTACTCACCACCTTCTGACCAATCGGGGTCCAGACCTCAGCAGTGCTGTGGTGCAAATTCCAATAAGTCTTGTTCAGTTTTAAAGTGCAGCATAGTAATGTTGTCGAGGATCCTGCGCCTTAAGCGCAGTATCTAAATTGTTCATTAGAAAACAACTCAACACTAGAAACCAGAATCTGCAAGCTGCAGCACCTCCATGTAGGTTTGGTTATTGCATCCTGATAAAGGGAAAGCAAGGGGCATATGAATTTAATGTTTAACGTGTAATCCCTCATCGTTGGTGTGTTTTTTTTTTTTTTCCTCTTTAAAAATTGTTATGTGGGGGGAAAAAACTGTGGTATGCCCAGTTTTAATAATGTGGAAAAACACCTGAGAAGGGAAGATATTTATACGTTACAGTGGAACTGTCTGCTATATTATAGTTCAGTTTTCAAACTTTAACTCAAAACAGACTTTTCTTGTTCGCAGTTTTTGACTTTTTTGTTGACTAGAGAATTTGCTTGTTTCATTAACACCTGCTTTACGTTGAAAGCAGGAAACATTTACTGTAATTGAATTGAAATTGAATTAATATGTGATGTCCTTGCAGGTTCTGGCTCACGCCATTACGGAGCACGTGGAGGACGCCGGCGTCCACTCAGGAGACGCCACTTTAATGCTGCCCACCCAGAACATCAGTCAAGGAGCTCTGGAGAAGGTCACAGCTCTTTTCTACTTACTTTCTTTTCTTTTTTTTTTTTTAATGAAATTTGTTCGTTTTGAGCCAGTCTCAGCGAAATTCATACACTTGATTAACATCTATGGATATACAGTTACAGTCTTTAAATATGAAATCATAAGAAAGAAATAAGGCCATGAATCTGATAAGACATTTCACATCTAAAACTCATTCGATATGGAACATTTGTAGTTTAAGATTGGACCCTTCTCTTTGATCAAGTGACACGCCGCCCGCTGCTGCCTCCTCCGGATCAAACTCAGTTTGTCATATCAAAGTTTCTTTCGCGTTTAGTTTCCGTAATGTCTTCCTCTCTGCATTCCATCCAGCGCCGGTGACGGGGCATGCAGAACCTCGACAGTGACGGATGCGCTCTCAGCCTCCTCTGCATACGCGCAGATTTGAACCTGAGTTATGGGTTCGTAAGGTTTTGTGTAATTTTTTTTTTTTCCTTCGGCTATTTTCAGGTGAAGACCGCCACACGGAAAATTGCAAAGGCGTTCGAGATTTCAGGGCCGTTTAACACTCAGTTTCTGGTGAAAAGCAATGATGTCATGGTAAGTTATTGCTGCTCCGCTCGCCAGGAAAACTCTGAGACCACACTGAAAATCTTTTTCATTTAAAGTTGGAAATAAATAGAAGGTTTTAGAATTTTGAAAGATTTAAAACAAACAGTGTAAAGGTTTAATATCTTGAATATTTAATATTCAAGATTCTGCACTGTTTCTAGGTTCCTATTTAAATGTAAGCAAATTTGTGATATTGACGATGTTAACTATTAACTGATCTCTTCTATTGATGCATGTACAAAACTAGCACGTGTCACAGGCAAAACTAGTGAAAAATGAAAAACCGAGAATGCACACTTGGTTATTGCTTACTGATTAATGAAAAGCTGCATTTTTTTTTGTCTTAATAACTTCAAGAAAGGGAAGGTGACTGTTTAGAGCTGCTATAGTGTAAAGAGAGAACAGGAACTAACTTGTTTCGCAGAAATCCACAACATTAAATGCAAGTATAATTGGATAAAAAGTATCATGTGTCATTCTTTACTAACTAAAAAAAAAAAAATTCACTGTTGTCTAATTACTGTGGGATAAGAGGAGGATGTGCTGTTATTGGAAAATAATCAACCTTGGTGTGGTAGCCTTAACTGTTCTCCATCACCCCGTGGATGTGTCATTGATTATTTTCCTATAACAGCATATCCCCAGTGTTTTACTGCATACTTATGACTCGATTTATTACTTAACGACTCGTTATTAATACGTTTCCTGCTTTGAGTGCTTTTAAAATGTATGAACCCCTTTCTTAAGACTTTAAATGTAAGCTGGATTGTTTTAAACAATTTTTAAACTTCAAGGCAAAACTGCTAACAGTCACATATACCTAGATTCATGACCAAATCACTTACCGCTTCCATTCAGTATAACTAGTGTACGCTGTTAGTGATCTTTAGCTCCCAGGACCTGGCACGTGGTCCACACTTAAAACGAGTTTCACAGTATTTACCGAATACCTCAGAAGTTACTGAATATCATGCTTTAAGATGCACGATTACCTAATGAGCTGGGAGATTAAGGGGTGTGTAATCAGAGTTTCTGACCTCCTCAGGTGATCGAGTGTAACCTGCGTGCCTCGCGCTCCTTCCCGTTCGTGTCTAAAACCATCGGTGTGGACTTGATTAATGTGGCGACCCAGGTGATGGTGGGAGAGCCGCTAAACGAGTCCGTGCTCCCCACGCTGGAGAACCCCATCATTCCTGTAGACTACGTTGGCATTAAGGTGTGTGTGTGTGCTGTTAGAGCGATGGACAGTTTTATAGTATTGCAGTCATTTTCATGCCCCTTTAAATGAGACAAAGCTTTAAATGCCCTTATCCTTTTCATAGAACTTTAATTACCGCTCAAGCCCTAATATCATTCACCCATTTTTCAAACATCCTCAGTGTGAGAACTATCGCCGTTATTAACTGCGCAAATGATAATGTAATTAATGTGAAAGTGAAACTGATACCTCGCTCTCCAATTAAAAAACTTGTACTCTCCAGACACTTTTCACCATCTCACAGCATTCAATTCGTCTTTAAATGACACGGGCAGCGGGGGGCTTCACGCGTCTCCAGCTAGGTGTTAAATTACCAGGAGTGGTTGAGACACTGACTTGTATCAGTAGGTTTGGAATTGGAGTCTAGGGCACTTGCTGCTTGAGCGCTGTCTCTGCTCTCCCAAAGTAATTTCCGGTATAATTACGGAAGAGTGGATGTACAATGGCCGTGATGAGGAGGCAATCGCGCAGGAATAATCCTCTTCTCCTGCCACTCTCCAAGTTTTAAACACCCGGCTAGGCTGCTGAGAGGAATAGCAAAACGTGGCTGTGAATATTCTCGAGGCCTGTGGAGAGGTGGAGCTTCAAACAGGGAAGCTGGGAAACAGAACACCAGATCTGTCGCATGGAAATATGTGAAATGTGTGGAACTATAACAATCCCTTATATTTTTCATTTTCCTTCACATTCCTCTCCAAGAGCTTTATTAAGCTGAACAGTGAGGTTCTGGGTGTAAAATGTCATTTCCAATCACCTGAACAAGTGTAACACAGTGACACTATATGTATTTATACCTGTGTTTCTGTACCGCTAAGGTTTTTTATTTTTTATTTTTTAATGTAATTATTATAGAAATGTGTTCTTACTTTTATATGGTTTGGATATTCTGTAACAAATTTAGTCAGTTCTGTTTCTCAAAATATAAACAAATCAGTAGCCTAAATTTACCCACCATGACCCTGACCAGGAACTTATTAAGAATGCTGTAAATGCATCGCACAGCGTTGCAGGTTCATGTGGTCTTTCTTTGTCCAGCCAGCTTCATATCTGACCACACACTCACACTCCCATGACCCCAGTCCTGATGCACCCCTCTGGTCTCATTAAATACATTATAACCTGTATAAAAACCTACAGAACTAAACGATTTTATGTTTCTGACAAAGCTTACGATGTGTTTGCATCCTCAACAAAAAGTCAGCAAGCCGTCGGTCGGCGTTTTAGTCATGAGCTAAACAAAAGATATTCAAGTCTGGCTAGCGCCTTTACTTTCTCTGTGTATGTTTAACCGCATGCCAGCTGTTCCATGGCTGTTCCAACTAATGGCAGAGGCATGACTAATAACCCAGACACAAAATATGCTCATCCTGCACACCCTGGCAGCTGATTTGTCCACCTCTGGAAGGTGCGGAAGCTCTCATGAATACTTGTGGAAACAAAGCTATTAGAACGACTGTATGTCGTATAATGTTGCCTAATGCCGGAAGATTTATGACAAACTTTGAATGACCTCCATAAACAGTGTATATGGTATTCATTTATTTTTCAATTATTATTATTGTTATTATGTTTTTTTTCCCCTCACATTTCTATAGAAAACCCAGTTTCCTCCTGACAGCACACAAACACACACACACACACCTGCGGGTGTGTAGTACATTGTCATAATGCATGCAGCATTCACACACACACACACACACACACACACACACACACACACACACACACACACACACACACACACACACTGACAGCCATCACACTGTCTGACAAATGCTCCTGCCACTGTGGGTTTGCTTGCTTGTAAACACGTCGGAATGAGTGAATATATTACACTTTCTCTCCGGATCTTTCTCTCGGACGCCGTCTCATCTCATCTTCCAGTAACAGACGTTCCAAACAGCTTCAGAACTCCAGTGCCCAGAGACAGCATTGTGTGCTGGGTATTTCTGTGCTCTGTCTTCTGTGCAGCTCAGGGAAAAAAGCATGCGAACATGGATTTTCTCAGCCTAACAAGCCCCTACTGCGCGCTTTGCTTTGTCTTCCCGAAGTGCGCAACGAATGCTGTTTAAATTACAGCTCATGGAGGAAAAGTAGTTTGGAGGGGAAACACAATGTGACTACATGCTCAGGCTCTTCTGAGGTCATGGAAAGGTTGTGTTTTTTTTTTTTTCTTGCACAGTGTGTTTGTTCTACCGTGGAAGTTCATGCGATGACCCTTAAGACCTTGAAATATATATTTTCCATAATAGCTTTTCATTAAGAAAAAGCTTGTGCTCAGTGACGATGAATCATCGTTTGCCCCAGCTGCAAACATTTCTAACGGTATTAGAGAGGAAAAAAAGACATGGTGTATCACTGTGTCAGGGTCTTCGACTCAAGTCTAATGCGGTTTAGCACTTTTCTTATACAGACACGCCTAATTCAATTAAACCGGAGCTATTTAGAGCAAAGAGACGATTAAACTGCACACTGTGCAGATCCTCCAGGACTAAAGTCGGAGAACTCCAGAGGGTCTTTACTTGATGACTTTCCCTTAATTTAATTTTGCTACACTATTGATTTTTGCTCTCCCAGGAGTCTTTTTGGTCGTCAGTAATGAGGGAGGCATTTTACCAAGAAATCTGCCTGTGGTTGGATCACATCTAATTGTTCATGCTGTTAAAAAAAAGAAGATCATGGATGCCAGTTCTGAGCCAGGATACCTATTTTAAAAACCAATCAAATTTAGACCAGCATTTATCGCATCCAAATACACCACATGGCCAAAAGTTTATGGACGCCTGACCATCACACCCATATGTGGACCATCCCAGAACTGTTGCCGCAACGTTTGAAGCACATAATTGTACAGAATGTCCTTGTATGCTGTAGCATTACAGTTTCCCTTCAGTGGAACTAAGAGGCCCAAACCTGTTCCAGCATGACGATGCCCCTGTGCACAAAGCGAGCTCCATGAAGACACGGTGTGTGAAGTTTGGAGTGGAAGAACCCGAGTGTCCTGCACAGAGCCCTGACCTCCACCCCACTGAGCGCCTTTGGGATGAACTGGAACACCGACTGCACCCCAGACCTCCTCACATGACATCAGTGTCTGATGTCACTAAATCTGAGCAAAGGAAACCAAAACTGAGGGCATGGAAGAAAACAGAAGAAGGGATAAAACTAGTGAGGGGACAGAAGAGTGATGAATCCACATAACATTATTTACAGGAAAAATATGATTTTGAGCGAGGTAGACCATTCCAGCTACAATTAGCATCATAGTTCCCTTTCTAAAGAAGCAAACTTGAGGAACACTGGGACTACATTTGGGGTGAGCAGAAACTAAAACTGAGCTCGATGTGTTGACAGAATCGTCCCTGAGTACTCGGTATTTGTTGCGATCACGCACAGCGTGCCGGTGTGGTCTACCTTGTCCTGATGAGAATCTTTAATGGATGCGTCCCCGGGCACAGCAGGATTAGTGTGAGATGCTGGTGTTTATTATCCTCCTCACATTAACATTCATAAGTGAGGCCGGCTTATTCAGAGCTGATTAGACTGTTTCAAGGATGTGTTCCCCCAGTGGCCTGGACGTGACTACTCAGATAGAACCGGGGACGCAAATCACCTGCCCCACCGTCCCTTGTCTCATCTCCGCTCCACCCCCACCTCTCCATCCGCTCTACCTCCTCACTTCTGTCTCCGCTCCTTTCCATCCTGTTTCTGTCGTGTCACTTTGCTCTTCTGTCCCCTTATTCTTCTGTCACCTCACTCTTCTGTCTCCTCACTCGTTTGTTCCCTCACTCTTCTGTTCCCTCACTTTCCTGTCTCCTCACTCATTTGTTCCCTCACTCTTCTGTTCCCTCACTTTCCTGTCTCCTCACTCTTCTGTCTCCTCACTCTTCTCTTCCCTCACTTTCCTGTCTCCTCACTCTTCTGTCACCTCACTCTTCTGTCTCCTCACTCGTTTGTTCCCTCACTTTCCTGTCTCCTCACTCGTTTGTTCCCTCACTCTTCTGTTCCCTCACTTTCCTGTCTCCTCACTCGTTTGTTCCCTCACTCTTCTGTTCCCTCACTTTCCTGTCTCCTCACTTTCTTGTCTCCTCACTCTTCTGTGTCCTCACTCTTCTGTCTCCTCACTCTTCCGTCTCCTCGCTCTTCTCTTCCCTCACTTTCCTGTCTCCTCACTCTTCTGTCACCTCACTCTTCTCTTCCCTCACTCGTTTGTTCCCTCACTCTTCTGTTCCCTCACTTTCCTGTCTCCTCACTCTTCTGTTCCCTCACTCTTCTGTCTCCTCACTCGTTTGTTCCCTCACTTTCCTGTCTCCTCACTCTTCTGTCTCCTCACTCTTCCGTCTCCTCACTCTTCTCTTCCCTCACTCTTCTGCTCCCTCACTCTTCTGCTCCTCATTCTTCTCTCCCCTCATTCTTCTGTGTCCTCATTCTTATGTTCCCTCATTATACTGTTCCCTTGCTCTCCTGTCTCTTCATTCTTCTGTTCCCTCCCTTTTCTGTCTCCTCATTCTTCTGTCACCCTTATTCTTCTGTCCAATCATTCTTCTGTCCCCTCACTCTTCTGTGCCATCATCCTTCTTTCCCCTCATTCTCATGTCTCATGTCTCCTCACTCTTTTGTCTCCTCACTCTTTCATCCCCTATTTTCCATTCCCTCTCCGTTCTGCCCGTTCTCTCCTTTGCCTCTCATCTGTTCCATTTTCTCTCTTTCTTTATCATTTCTTTGTCCCTTCTCTCCACTTTTTCATCTCCTAGCTTTCTTCTCATGTCCTTTTTTTTATTTCCTGTTCCCCCTCTGAAAAGTTCCGTCTCCTCCCCTTCCTTATGTACCATTCTCTATTTTCCATCCCGTCTCCTTCTGTTCCTCTCCTCCTTAAGGTAACAAAAGCTGTCTGTCTCTAATTGAAGTGATAAGGACGAGCCACCCCAAAGGGCAGTCAGCCAGCACTTCTCAAACGCAGTTAAGTACAACTGCTGACCGGTTTTGTCCTGTTCCAAAAAATAAGAAGGGGGAAAAAGGTCGCCTGCTACGCTCTCCTTTCATGTTGAAAGCTTGTAGCGTCTCTGATAGCAGCCTGTCATCACTGCTGAATAACAAACAGCCACTTAAGAAGCTCTTTCGGCATTCCTCCTTCTTCTCAGCTTAATGCAGAAGCGTTTTCTCAGTGTCAGTTTAAATGTCAGCATGGAGAAAGTGATTCCTATCACAGTGGGGTTGTTAGTGGTGTAATAAAGGACAAACAAACAGGCACTGTGGTGGCTCCTAGAAGTAGCTGTTTCTCCAGTGCAACTGTGGGTGGGTTTGAGGTTTCCGCACATATTTTCACATTTCTACCTGTAGGTGGCAGTGGAATGAAAGATTTGCAGGATTTGACTTTAAGTGTCCATTTTGCACATTGGTTTTGATTTCAGCCTTTCAGTAATATTATTATCTGGATATTTTTAGCTAAAATGTTCAACACAGCAGAAATCTAAATGAAATACCACACTAGTGCTTTCAAAACAGTACCACCCCCCCTCTTTGTGTCTCACTCTGTCTAGGCACCGATGTTTTCCTGGCCGCGTCTGAGAGATGCCGACCCTGTCCTGCGCTGTGAGATGGCCTCCACCGGAGAGGTCCAGAGACTCTATTCCTCCTAATCAGATGTCTTTCATCTTGAATCTGTTTAGTGTCCAGTGGGCCATGTCTCTGCACACGGCTGTATCGTTACTCAGTAAAGGGAAGAGTAATGAGCTGTGCTTCATAGTTTCATTATCACTGCAAAAGGACTGAGCTCATCCTCTTTCCATCTCTCATTTCCTCTCCTTTTCTTTTCTCATGTTTCCTCTCATTTTCTCTTCTCTTCTCTTCTCTTCTCTTCTCTTCTCTTCTCTTCTCTTCTCTTCTCTTCTCTTCTCTTCTCTTCCCTTCTCTCATTTGTTTTCCATCTTTTCTGTTTTCTTTTCTCCTCTGTTAATTATCTCTTCTCTTTTTATGTCCACTCGTCTCCTTTCCACTCATTTCTTCTTCTCTTCTCTTCTCTTCTTTCATATTTCTCATCTCTTCTCAATTCCTTCTCCTTCCTTTTCTTCTCTTCTCATCTTTGTGCTCCATCTTTTTTTTGTTTCTTCTTTTGTATGTATCTCTTCCCTTCTCAGTTTCTTCGTCTTTCTTTTCTTCGATGTCTCTTTTCTTCTTTTTGCTTCTCTTCTCTATTCTCTCTTTTCTGTTCTCCATCTCTTCGTCTCTAGCTAATAGTGAATCACGCCATTGCAATACCTGCTGACGTTTAATTGTTTCAAGATGCTTTCAGCTCCATCGTGTTGTTATTGTTGTTGCTGTAGAAGATGATGATGATGATGATGATGATGATGACAATAACACTGTCTCTATGTGCAGGTCGCTTGCTTTGGACCAAATATCTACTCAGCCTTTTTGAAGGCGATGCTCTCCACAGGGTTCAAATTGCCTCAGAGAGGAATCCTCATCGGTATCCAGGTGAGTGTGTGGAGCAGTGGTACAGCAGGACAACACCTCTCTCATCCCCATCTCTCTAGCTGTGTGTTTCATCCTTGTTTCTGCTTCAGTCGGTGAAAGCTAACAGTCATTATCCCTCATCAGTGTGTGACTGCTCTGTGTGCCACACTCGTTCGCTCATCATGTTAGGCGTTTATGTCCTTTTTAAGTGCTAGGTACTCAGACGGCATGGAGCTGGACCATGCAGGCCGTACTCTGGACCTTTTCAACACCGCTTTTATACCTCTTTTCACATTTTACATCTTTCCACCTGAGGGAGTGCTGCCATTTTAGCACCATTCAAAACTTTATGTCTAAATCATCATACACTCGCCTCAGAGGACACTGCAACACCACATCAACACTGACAGTTTTATTTCCGAATGCATACCTAGTAAAATGTTATATACCGATCAGCCTGGAGCTGCATTACCAACTGAATCATTGCTAACATACTGTTCCACTTTGAAACTTTGGAAGACTTGAGTCTGAGAAAGGCGTTCAGATTCTAGACTTTTTTAGGTCTGCGATGTCCTTTAGTCTATTTTTTTATTAGATGAAAGAGTCATATATTATCAGAATCCACAGAAACAAGCCACAATGTGATCTAAGATGAGTGTGTGAGGATTCAGCACCTGGTAGCTATAACCCTTTCCTTCCACCCACTCTATGTAAATAGGCCTTGCATAAGTATTCACCCCCCTTGAACTTTTCCTCAGTGTTACAACCAGCAACTGGAGTTGATTGGGATTTATCATTTGAATTACACAACAAGTGCAAAATATTTCTTATTGTGACACAAAGGTTAAGCGAAAAAGCAAACATTTAAAGGTTGCATAAGTATTCACCCCCTCGGCTGCAATGCAAGCTGCAACTCTTCTGGGATATATGTCTATCGGCTTTGCAAATCTGGATATTTTTACACCATCTTCTGGGCAGAATTGCTCCAACTCTGCCAGATTGAACCGAGACTGTTGGTGAACAGCAAATTTCAAGTCAAAAGGAAAAATAATTTTGCAAACTATGTTACCTGAGTTAGGTAACTATGTTACCTGTATTATTTGAGGCTGGCTAACATTGTTATTTTCTCTTGACCTGTTTAACCATGAGGTGGCTGCATTAACAGCTTTAATTAGCCTGTACACCAAGCAGGTGATTTAACATGCTTCCTATAAGGCAGCTATGTATTGTCCAAGGACGGGGCAATCAGACTTGGCCAAAAATCAGTCAGGCCCCGCCCCCTCGGAACTGTGCAGAGAAATAAACGATAAGATTAGAGAGATGAGAAGGAAGTGATGAGGGCAAAGTGCTCAGAAATCACTGAAGTGGGAACTGAATTAGATAAACCACGAAACGGCGAAGTGTCCAAGGTTATTCAGAATGGTCTAGAAGGGAACGCAGACAGCAGGTGATAAAGACGATGTGTGTGTAGATTCTCTGATTTGAGTCACTTGCTGGTTTGATTGGCAAAAGTGCAGGGACATTCATCTTAGTGCATGCAGGAAATTGTTTTTAATTTTAAAAAAAGAGCATCTAATTAACAGAACATGGAATAAAGCCAGTTTTACACTGCAGTTTCAGTGGCCTTTGAAGATCGTCATCCTGCACATAATGATCATAACAAAATCTCAGCTGGATTCTACATCCACCTCCGATTGTTAGCTCAAGATCCTATAACGATAGACCTGTGATTAAAGAAAATGACTACGTTCTGTTTTACGTCATCAAGCAGCGTGATCTGGGCTCAAGCAGAAAACAGAAACAAGTAGTAAGAGAAACAGGTCACTGGTATAACAGTAGCGATATTATGCCTGTAGAAAATGTTTAAAAAGTTAGGAGCCTTTAAAAAAAGGACAAAAAGAGGACAACATGGAATGCCCATTCGTCAAAGTGAGCTTGAGGTAATAAAGATATTTTTCTGCCCATTAGCATGGGTAGTAGCTTTACCAGTCACTGTATTAGGGGCCAGACATGTTGGCATTAATTAATTAATATTAAGTAATGTGAGCAAGTCAGTATTTTAAATGCCATCCAGTGCTGCCCTCCTGTTGGTGTCTTTTAGATGAGTGTTGTTGTAGCAGCGCTCATACTCTGAGACTTTAATCAAAATGTCTTTATCGTCAGCTGAATGTACTAGCAGTGGTACTAAATCGGCCTCTCACCTCAAATCATGACTAAAGAATTCCTTTTTTATGATGTGCAATCTTGGTTTGTGGCCAAAAAATGTGCCACATAAATCTGAGACATGAAATAGAGTAGAATTATTCAATTCTTATTTGTCAAATTAACCCCATGTTTTGCCTTTGAAGTCTAACAAATTCACTAATTACATTCCCTAAATATATCCTAAATCCGCACGCTCAGTCCTCCCAATTTTTCTTCTTAAATTGCCATCTGAAGGCACATTCAGACGGAACTTTTCAGTGGAAATATTGCAAGCGCAGCACTTCCCGAGCTACAATTTAACAGTCTTCCAGTAGTTAGTCGTGCATGTCTTCCCTGAAAAAAGTGTAACATGTTAAATTGGGTAGATAATTAGATCAATTAAGAACAAACTAAGCAAATCTGGTGATTTAATCACTTCAGAGAAGACTGTCGCAGAAGCTTCAGGGCTCATGAGCTCAGATCTAATATACACTAGTTCAGCCTGGCGCTCAGCTTAAAGTTCAGATTACCATCTGTCATTATATTGCACTGCAGTCTGTGTAATGTACTCGTTTACACCCCAGCACTGTTGAATTCTCAATTCTGATTGGCCAGAAGGCGTCTATAACAGCAGCCCTGACAGTAGTGCAGCTGCAAATCACAGGTTTATATTAATGCCCTCGTTCTTATACAGACTTGTGCTGCGGACACTCCACATAAACAGGAAAAGAAGAAAAACGTGTGTTATCATTGAAATAGTGAAGTCTTCTGTAAAGAGACATTAAGGAGACGTTCCATAAATGTTTCTTTAACATTTATGGAAGGAGTCTCCAGTGTCAGCACTTTGTAACAGTCAGACAGGGAAAGGCTTCACGACTTAGATTCTGTGCAGCATGTTTTTTTTTGTCTTATTAACTTCAATAGAGAGAAAAAAGAGAGAGACTGGTGAGGGAATGACAGTTTACTATAGCTACTATAACATAAGTGAGAACAGGAACTTCCACAACATTAACTATAACTTTTTTTTATTATTACTTTTCCTTATTTAGCCTACGCTAATTAAATGAATTACTTTAACAAGTAACTGTTTAGTAACATTTTATTTTTAAATAGTCAGAAATATTTTACATTTAAGTCAGTCTGTCACAAGTGATATAACATGCACATCTTTTTTTTTATCCGATTTAGTTTTTAAAATGTATTGTTTTTCAGCTTTTCATTCACACTCTTGATAACAGAGAGATAAGAGACCACTTTTACAGATTTACAATCTATTTACAAATCATCATTTATCACACCAGATTCACTTAATCAAACTGAATTTTACCTGTAAATGCGAAAAGGTGAATGCAAATTAAGAATCAGCTGCCGTTTAGTCAAACAAATACTGTTGTATATAGTATATATACAACATATATGTATATATATTGTATACTTTTGATTGATTACTTTTGAAGTAGATTTTCCTTCAAACCCGTTGGTATATATACCAACCTCATATGTGAAAAATAAATCTAGTGAGAAATGGGTGTAAGTGACCTGGGAAATGTTTGTAACGGTCTATCTCACTCTAATTAGACACTTGTAGCACATGTCATGCACAGTACTTGTGTTAGAGTTGATACTAACGCAGTCTAATATCATCTGAAGACAACTGCAGTCCTTACAGTAAATGCTTTACCAAGCATGCACACTTTAATAAAAAAAATAATAAATAAATGAAATGGAAAAAAAAAACTAATTTGAGTTGTTGAACAATGAACAAATGGTAAAATAAAAAGATTAAGGGATTTAATGGAACATTTTTTTTTTTTTTGCCAATAGTGGGTAAACTATGATAACGTAAAGGAAAAAAAAACAAACTCTTTTATGAAGGCTTTCCACTAGATGTTGGAGCGTGGCTGTGGGGATTTGTGTTCATTCAGCTACAAGAGCATTAGTGAGATCAGGCGCTGATGTTGGTGAGGAGGTCTGGGGTGCAGTCGGTGTTCCAGTTCATCCCAAAGGTGTTCAGTGGGGTTGAGGTCAGGGATCTGTGCAGGACACTCGAGTTCTTCCTCTCCAACCTTCACACACCATGTCTTCATGGAGCTCGCTTTGTGCACAGGGGCATCGTCATGCTGGAACAGGTTTGGGCCTCTTAGCTCCAGTGAAGGGAAATTGTAATGCTACAGCATACAAAGACATTCTCGTTAGCGTGATATCTTGAGAGCAAGTTGTTGAATGTTTGTAGCGTGGAATTATCACTGTAACCAGCAGATGAACAAGGTCACAGCAAGGCCAACTGTCTGAAATAGTTATTTTTCAATAGCTTCCTTCCGGTCTGAAGTCCATTTTAAGGGTATTTGAGGCATACAGATTAGTAACAAGAAGGACTAGACTTGTTGGCAGCAGAGGCAACCCCACTGGCATCGAGTTCTATTTGTTATTATTATTTTGGTTTATTATCTATTCAGCTAGTATCGTAAAGTTTGGAAACTTTTTGAGTATTGGGTGTGTACATGTTTACTGGCCACACTGACCCCATGACCTCCACACAGAACCAATGAGCTGTTCATTCCGACACAGCAGAGCCCTTTAGCATGTGTGTCATGCAGCATATTTTATTATTAAATATTTGTTGTTGGTATTTTAGGATTCATGTCTGTTCTCAGGGCTGAGATGCGGAATGTCTAGTCGGGTCATTGTCAGGTTGTTACGGCAGCATTATTTTCTAATGGAATCCGGGGTACAAATGAGAGTGTAAAATTCTCATCGGAAATGAGCTGCCGCTCTGCACAGCTCCAGCGTTGCCTGCCTAATGGCCGAGCCGGAGGGCCAAGGATCTGTCACGCTCATTACACGGCCATGGTTAAGCCTCTGATGCGGACATGCTGAGAAATAGAAATGTGTCTCAATCTTCTTCTCTATCTGCCCGCACTGGATGACCCTCTTCCCCCCCCCCCCCCCCCCCCCCCCCCCCCCCCCTTGTCTCTTTTCATTTCTTTCCCAGCATTCATTCAGGCCAGACTTCCTGTCCACTGCTCACCAGCTTAAGGAGGAGGGATTTAAAGTGAGTGAACCATCTTTTTTTCTTAAATCTCTTGCAGGATCATTGTGCTTTAGTGACTTGGGATGGAGGAAGATTAGTGAGGTTTTACCTCTTATGCGTAGAAGGGGTATATCTTTCCGTTTTAGGTGATGAGCAACATGAATTGATACAAGGCAATAGTTTTGTGAGCTAAAAAAAAATATACCTTTTTTATGTTATTTATCCATTCATCTTCAGTAAGCGCTTTATTCTGGTCAGGGTGTGAGGCAAGAATACACCCTGGATGGGATGCCGATCCATACACAGTCATTCACACCTAGGGGCAATTTAGCATAACCAGTACATGAAATTTTGACATGTTTTTAGACAGCAGAAGGAAACCGGAGAACATGTGAAACTCCACATAAACAGTAACCTCAGCTAATCAAACTGGGGACCCTAGAGCTGTAACGTGTGAAGGTGGACACGGTGCTCTGGAGCCAGCGAAATTAAGATTGCATGAACAGACATGTGGTGACTAGGAACAAGCAGGATACCGTTCCTCCAATGCACTGCTTATGATCTCCTTCCAAGCCTCAGAAATCTCCAGTTAGTGGCTTAAGGAAGACCCAAGCTGAAAAATCAGCTTTCTGGTTTTTAACTTCACTGACGGCACTTCGGGAGGAGGCTGCACATAAATGCTGGAAACTTACGAAAGGACCCAAGAACTTCCAGTTTATCAGGAGTAAATAAAAGGCCTCAAACACCAGTGAGAATGGCTTGCTCAAAATGGCCACCAACATCCGGCAGTGACTCATCTTCCCACTGAATCTATTCAGCGCATTACTGAGGTCTTTACCGTTCGTCTGATCCACAGCAGCAGAAGCATCATCATGCTGGAGCTGACAGTTCTGTGGGAGGAACAAATGCATGGAGGAAGCTTTTGACAGAATGCTGTAGAAATACCAATCACTTGTTGATAAGTGCCTTCCGAAAAGGAGGAAAGCAAGGCGCTCATACCACATTCTGGGAGTATTTCTACTGACATGACATCAGTGGGAATGTAAAACCTTTCCGTTAAAAGCAGGCAATACACAAAGTCCAGGGGCCAAAATCCTGGTACAAGAAGAAAATAAAATCAAGCCAATGTTCACTATCAGTTTTTCATTCCTGTTTAAAACTTCACACAATCATGGGATCATTTCTCCACTATATCTTTTATTGCCTACTTGTGCTTATGTTAAACTGCATGTGTATAATTGGTGAAAACCCACTATTACTTGATTCACAGTGCATTTATTGGATTAGCACTATTTTATTTTTTAGATTCTTCATGTTTATGCGTTCATAGCTTTATGCCACAGAAGCTACCGCTGCTTGGCTCAATGCCAACGATGTGCCCACCACGCCAGTCTCATGGCCCAGCCAGGACGGTAAAGACTGCACCCTACCGACTATCAGCAGGTCAGTACCAAACTAATGTCCCGCTATTCATGTTATGAATGGAGTAGCATGGTACATGTCCGGGATGATAACAGCACAACGCAAGCATGTGGCTGCAAACGCAACCAGAAAGATTGTTTCCTAGAGGAATCCGCTGGCACTGAACAAAATGCAGATTATGTCAGAAAACGATACACTTTTGTGACACCTATTTGACTAAACAATTTTTTTTTTCATTTAACTCACACTCAGACATGTTTATGAATACTTCTAACAATACAAAATACACTTTTCTTTGATTGTTACCGCCTTCCTACGTATGCTCCCCTGCTTTAAGGGGCATACTGCAACTGAAATATGTCATCTATGCATCAAAGCCATAGATTTAGGTTAAATTTAATTATTATAACTTCATTTCTCCAGTATTCTTACACTGACTTTTTGATCAATTTTTGTAACCAAGGCACCATTCTGATGAGATGATGTCTGTATAAATCACAGAGATGGGAGTGTCTTCATAATGACAATAGAAGTTTCGTGTGTAATATTTACACCCCATTTTACTACAAACTGATTGTTTGGTGCTCTAGGGGCCGTGGCTGCTCGAGCATTGGTAGGTCACATGACCATAACGTATGTAGACTGTACCTGTGCTAGGAACACGATAACTAGCCTAAAACACCCGGAAGCATTGCTTGTCTCACAATGTTACTCTGTATTCTAAAGATGGCTGATGATAGAAAAGAGCGAGCGCTTCCTGAACTGTCTTTATACTCAGGACGAGGAGCAAAACCCCTTTCCCCATAGGGTAGAATTTCAGTTCCTTTTGTAAGGACATGACTAAAATCACAGAGATACTCTGGTAATCATTAAATATTAATTCAGTCCCGAAAGAGGGTACGAGATTTCTCTTATCATCAGTTAACTGCCAAAAAGTTGTTAAGTTCAACTTCCTTGTTCAACGTTAGTGATACATAAAGGTTGTTGGTTATTTTACGTTTAATGTTGTGGCCAGTGTTCATATTTGTTTTCTATCGTCCTCATCCTTTGTTTTCAACGTCCCTCCTCACTTTTACCAGATGGCATTTACACTGCTGACAAACGACAAGGGGCACATCCTATTCACTGAGCTTCACCACGCCACACAGCTGATATTTACCCTGCTCACAGTCGTCGGCAGTCCAAAACGCGCATTAATGCCTCTGATTTTTAAGGATTAGTCAGGATGGGACGCAGGAAGCTGATGGTTTATCAGCCTTGCAAGCAGCCAGTGTTTTAATCATCACACATTCTCTATTAGCATTCTGATGTAAGGACACAGCGTCTGAGGGCAATTCATTTTGCATCAGCTCCACCGTTTTGCGAATTAGATTAATTGTTTTTGGAGTTTTGGAGATAACGGGGAGTCGTGCACGATTAATCTAAATAAAGAAAATGGCAATTTGTGTGAGAGATATCTTTTTCACATGAAGGCAGAACAGCTACACTGACTGGTGTTACAACATGTTTGTCATTTTTGGACATTTCTCCTTGTGCAGTCTGATCAGTGATGGCCATATCGACCTGGTGGTAAATCTTCCCAATAACAACACCAAGTTTGTCAAGGAAAACTTCATCATCCGCAGAATGGCTGTGGACTACGGCGTGCCCCTCATCACTAACTTCCAGGTTGGTCCCTGCTTACAGAACTTTGTTTTTAGTAAATGGATGTCATTTTTTTTAAATTTTTAATTCATTATTGAATTGATTTCTCAGTGTTGGTTTTCGTTCTCATGCCAAGCCTTGGTACCATCAACAAAACTGTTCATCGGGGCACGCTGATATCCCAGACTTAACCAAACAGCCGGCTTCTTATCCATTAGCGTAATGGTGTCAGACTGGAAACACAGCGAAAGTGAAGCTCGCTGATTTAATGGTGGTTAATCTGGCCTATCGGATCTGCTCAGCTATGAGCATCTATCTGTCTTGTTTATCCTCATGCTGCTGTTCTGTGTAGTTGTATATAAGTCTTGTATATTTATTGTACTATTATATACACTTCCATTTGGACTGCATTTCATGAGAGGGCATACACTATATGCCAGGATAAGATGAAACCATGGTTTTTCTTCCCTTTAGCACATCAAACAGTAAATGGGAACTAATTGCTGGTAGAACGTAAAGGTGTGAGTGAAACGTCAGACCACACGCACTGTAAGATCGGTCCTAGACCCAATCATCTCAATTCAAATGTGGCTTATTGCTCTGTAGCTTGCTAGTGTAAACACAGGGTTATGTATTCCCACTAAGACAGTTATCCAAATCTCAAATCACTTTCTATTCAGTATACTGTGTATGCTCACTACATAGGGTATGACTTAATGATGTTGTAGATCCTATTTCGTTTCTAATTCAGGCTGCACAAGGGTAGATTAGCCAGAAAGTTTAGGTGGACTTACAATTAAAGTAGAAGATGGGATCTTTAAACACCATCCTTTACCAGTGGATTAAGTATACCAGTGTAGCAACTAAGAAACAGGCAAGTCACTGCAGATTTTTTATCGTGCGGAAGTTGTTTTACAACACAACAAATACTTATTTTTCTTCACTGTATATGGCCAGGAATCAAATGGGCAGTATGATAGTAAAACCGTTTCTTGACTTGGAATTAAATATCTTCTCTCTCGCAGGTGGTGAAGCTATTCGCTGAGGCCATTAAGTATTCAAGCAAATTGGACACGACCAGTCTCTTCCACTATCGCCAGCGGGAGGCGGGACAGCAGGGTTAGAGACTCCTGAACCATCCATCAACTCACTGAAACCTCTGCTGAATCCACGCTACGGAAAGCACAGAGACTCATACAGGTCTAAAATGAACCACACAGTGCTGTTTCTGACGTCCCTGAAGGGGGTTTCGAGCCTTTCAGATGCTCCTTCGCTGGGTTTCCAGCCTGCCTTGTGCCCACATTAACGTTAATGCAACTTTTTAAACTACCCATTTCCAGGTAACTTTCCTGTGGAGTGGACTTGGGATTTATTTAAGCATTCATCGCTTAGCCACGAAGGGGCTCCCGGACCACCAGAGCCTTTTATAGGTTGAGGATTCTTATTATTTGTGACGTGTGTGTTTATGTCATGTAGCCTGTTTATTCAGGCTGTAACAGAGCTAGGTTACAGTAAGGAAACAATAAGGTGCATTTCTGTAAGCACTTTTTGATTACTTTCTAATCATACGTGTTGTGTATCTAATTCAGTAAAAAATGTAAGTTCGGTGTCTCTGCATGACTGAAACTGTGATAAGGAAGGAGAGAGAGCTGTTCATTCCTCAATAAACACCAGAGTGTTTCATATACTGTTCCACATATCATTACTCTTTGGTTATTACGTACTGCACCACACACACAGTAACTAATGGCTATGGTTATACTGTATTATAACCCTAAGTAATAAGTGCTCTGAATTGTGCTTTTCATTAGCATAAACCACATTTTTATGAAGCTTTTAAATGACATTTCATTTTGCCACTTTCTCGTGAATTGTTTTCATTCCCTCGCTTTGTTTAGCCACTTTGCTGAGTGAGGCTTTCGGGCGCACTCGCGGGAGACGTTGAGCGACTCGGAATGAAAAAAAATAAATAAATAAAAACGGCTTAATAAAGGCGAGCAGAGTGAGTTAATAGTGTTTTCCTCCCCGATGAATTTAAGGCTGATTGCCATTGTTTATCAATTGGCGAGAATGCAGCATCGATCAGGCCAGAGTCTCTCACTGCTTGTGCTTTCCAGACCTTTTGAGAAAACATAATCAAGCTGCCTGGTGCATCTGCCACCCACCACGTCATCAGGCTTATATAGTTTACTTCATGCTAACTGTCAGCGCTTAACGAATGGTGAAGCCTCGTACGTCAAGTGGGTGTACTCATGTGTCCAGGGGCTTGCTGTTATAGGAAAACAGTCAATGAAAGGCTGGTGTGATGCGTTCTGATGCGAAGCAGAGTTCCTGATACCGCCCCAACGTTGATTATTTTCCCATAACAGCATGTCCTGAAGTAGTATGTTCCTATAATATTACAGCAATTTGCCAAAGGCTACAGGTTTTTTTTTAATTTATTTTGTTCATTAAAGAATGGCATGTAGAACTTTGTTTATAGTCTATTTATAGTTATGTTTAATCTTGTGGAACATTAGTTCCTATTTCCTTTAAATAGGTATACGTAATCGCCCTCTCTTTTTTCTCCAAAGGAAAAAAAATCTGAATGTTTCATAACATTTTTGCTCTGTTTATGTAGAGCGTCTACTGTACAAATCCCCTGTGAATGAGCTGTTACTATAGAAACGATGATGTGTCAGAAAGAGCGCATTAACATAAATTATAGCCTGTTATAGAAAATAAATTAAGAATGTCACAGAAGAAATTGCTATATCGACAATTACATGTTTTTCAAATCTGTTTATGAAGGGAGTCTGCTGTACAAGTCCCGGGATAGGTTACTATAGAAACGGTAAACGAGCACATTAATATAAACCTGTGATTTGCCTTGCAGCTGGTACCACTTTTAGAACTGCTGTTATAGAAAATGAATTCTGACCAGTCGGAATCGAGAATTCAGCAGGGCTCTGGTATCATGGAGGACATAAATGGTCAGACATGGCATGTTTAACTGATATGGCTAAACAGAGGTCAGTTTACCAAGCAGACAGGGCATTTTGCTGATTGTGTTTAATTTGAGTAAAATCTTACCAATTTGAAACCGCTCTTAAAGACAGGACGTCAGGGTCCTGCATCAGTTTTGCTTCGGAGCACATTCTCTCATACAACTCCATTAATTGTTTGATTGATTGTGCAAATTAAACCCATGGCTTCGCCCCCCCCCCCCCCAGCAACACGGCTATGTTTCCTAATCGATAACGCTGCTTTTCTCTGCCCACAGATTAACTCATTCATTAAGCAGGCTGATTAATCCTGCAGATAAGCGCACGAAGCGCTCACAAAGCAACTTGGGGGAATTCTCCGAAGGTCCAAACAGATCGCTTCAATTAGCTCAGAGTGTTTTTCAACCTTCTGCTGCCCTGATCGAGTTTGAAGACTCCTTCAGCGTTCCTCAAGCGAGTGGAGGTTAATTTGTTGGAGTGTTTGAGAGTGTGAATCCGATTAAAGGCAGAGAGCCTGGCGGCGCTGATGAGATCCTTCTTCTCAGTCGCCTGCCGTTAACCGAGCCGGAGAGACTGATGGCTTTTACTGAACACGCTCCACAAACTGATGGACTGAAATGCCTTCATCATTCTGCATCCCCAGCGTTAGCTTTGTTCCCGTGTTTCCATGGAGAAAAAGTCCAGCTTTGAGTAACACAATCTGACTTTTAAAATCTTAAAAGATGATGTATTTTGGTCTGATTCTTTCTGTGTTGAGAAAGATCATAAAATGTGACACGTTTGAAGCAGTTGTGCCAAAATAAGTCACTTTTTTTTTTTTTTTTTTTTTTTACAAGAATACACATTTAAAAACCAGCCTAATGTATTAGTCTTCAATTGACAAGGTTTAAACGAGTATGTGCTCCTCTGGAAGTGGTAATGTTAAGTCTGGAATAATGGGGTGTGTGGGGTGTGCTGTTATAGGAAAACAATCAGTGACAGGGTGGAGTGATGCGGCCCAACATGAGGCGAGGTTACTGTATTAATTTCTAATAACAGTATTTTATTCTGGTTATACCGCAGCGATTTACCAGTGCTAACAATTAGTTATTGAAGAAAGACCCATATATTTTTATCAGTTTATAGTTACATTTAATCGTCTAGAACATCCATGAAGTAAGCTAGCTGCTGTTCTCACTTACATTACTATATTCCATAAACGTTATATAAATGTTTCCTTATTTTAAACATACGTTTTTTTAAATAATGTTTTTAATGGATTACGTGGAGCCCTTGTGAATTACTTGTTACTATTGGAACAATAATGTATTAATACAAACATATTAACGTAAACCTGTGATTTGCAACTGCACTACTGTCAGAGCTGCTGTTATAGAAAATTAATCAGCACCTTCTGACCAATCAGGATCTAAACTTCAACAGCAGTGTGGTATAACTAAGGCTCACTAAGTAAGTAAAGCTAATAGCACTGAATATATAAACTAACTTGTATGATAATAACTCTAATAGTTGTCATAACTTTTTTTAAAAATGGCTAAATAAATACAATATGTAGTTTATTACACTGAATGTTTTTCAGTGCTAGACAGTAGGTCACATTTGTTTTTGTATCTGGAAAAAAATTTACTTAAAAAATCGTATTTTGTTACAATAACAAAGTAAGCAGGTTTATTTATAATGCACATGTGAACCAATGTGTTGTTTCAACAAAGAAAGTTCCACACATTCAGCGTAACAATAAATGGATAAAAATAAAAGTATGACGTGTTGTTCTTTAATAAATAGAAACTTGTAATCATCAACAAATTGCTGTGTGATAAGAGGAATAAAACACTGGGCTATTATAGGAAAAGAGTCATGGTGTTATGAACCATTATCTCTGGGTCATAATACCAACCCATTGCTGATTATTTTCCTATAACAGCACACCTCGAGTGTTTTATTAGCGTTACTTACTTACTTAATACTTTCACTGAAACACTTATTAACACTTAACGTAAATTCTTTCTCATTTGTCATTCTTTCTTGTACTTTTGCATCCATACTTTAAGTATGAGAATGAATTTGAATTTCTAAGTATACCTGTACATACTTTGATACTTCTATCACCTTTTTTTTTTTTCTTTCTTTTTTTGGAACCTGTCGTAGCACGGAGAGAGCTGACCAAATCTAAACACAGTTATTTATTCACTTTCGGTAAGTCACTTGGTGGAACAGGAAAACTTTCATTCTTGCTTACTAACACTCAAGTTGTTGTCTTGCCTCTGGCTGTTGTGTGTGTTCAGGCTGAGCTCTTGTCCATGCAGTCCTGCCTCACTGATACTGAGGAACATTTGGCACACTGAGTTTGACAACACTGTCAAAATGTCTTACTGCTAGTTGTTTTAATACTTTTCTGAGGCACGATTACTGCAAGTGAAAAGAAGGAGTGGGTTTTTTTTTTTCCCCCCTGCAGTTTGAAAGTCAAGCGAATGCTCTTTGAATATTTGATATTCCGTATGCAGCGAGAACCTTTAATTATACATTAATCAGTTTCCGGGCTTTTTCTCCTCAGTGTCATCCCACGCCATCCTCGGGGATCCGCGTGCTGGGAGAGACGCTAGTGGAGGTCATCATTAAGTAGTCACACAAGACTGAGCTTTTGATTGAATTTAGCTGGCAAAGTCGAACGCTGAAATGTGATAAGGCAAAGATTACAGTGTCGGATACTTCTACGAGGATAGTTAGAAATTAATAGCCGTTTAAAGGGAAAGAATTCAAAGCCATTGTCTTTTTTTTATTAAAAAGCCGACCACTACTGATGAAATTTGTATTGGCATTATGGTTCTCCTCTCCTGTTTCAGGAGGCTGAATGTGACTTTTTTCACTCCTTTTTTTTTCACTTTTTTCTCCTATATGGTCATATTTGCATCTGCTTTTTCCACTAATGACCTCCAGAGAATGACCGCAGTGACCTGTTTTGGCTTATGTTATATTTGGGTGTAACGCCTGCCACGTCTATAACCACAGACTTCATGTGGAAATTGTTAGCTTAGCCTATTTAAATCATATCCTAAACAGAGACATCTGCAATATCATTTTCATGATTGTGAGGTTGGACGTAAATTTAGAGTCTAATATCTAAAGGAAAAATCCACCCTGAATGACTTGGATGTCAATATTTATAATCATTAAATGGTGGAACATTTTCATTGACATGTTAGACTATTTACACTTTGATTAAGGGCTTTCCTACAATGCCATTCATCTATCCGCTGATAGTGGTTGAAGCTCTGATCAGAAGGTCAGCAGTTCAAGCCAGTGTGGCTCCCTTGAGCAAGGCGCTTAACCCCCTCTGCTCCAGGAGTGCCATATAATCTCTGACCCCAACTTCCTAACAAGCTGGGACATATGAAGAAAGAAATTTCACTGTACTATCATGCAAATGTGACAGGTAAAGGCTTCTTCTTCTTCTTCTTCAACGGGATTTAGTCCTACAGTTTGAAAGTAAAGTGAATGCAGTTGGACCAAAGCTCCAACTTTCATGCTAATACCGCCATCAACAGCATCACGCTCATCATCTCGTTGACCGCTAACTAGCTGAACCAAGCCTCTGCCATAACTTGGTGCAACTGCGTCAATTTGGAGTTCAACGTCTCCACTACTTCTCAGCCGGATATCTCATTAATATGATGTTAAACATTGATGGAAATTGAATGAGAAAAGAAGCCTTTTTTTTTTTTTTTGGAGCTAACAGTGAAACCTGACCGTTATCACTTATGTTTTTTTTTTCCTGTTAATGCCATTAAAACGCCACTATAACCGTGCTAGCAACGTGACAATAGAAGATCAGCCAACTGCTAACTTCTCTTGGAAAATAACAAAAATGCACTATTAAGCAACAGATTAGCACCTCATAATCACATCACAAATATTCCGATATAAACATATTTAAAGTGTTTCAGGGTGGACCTTTTTCTAGATAAAACCCACAAGAATATAAATCAGTAATTGCTATCTGATTGCTATCTGATGCAGTACATTTGTACATTTAGACTTGACCATTCCTGACTCTCATCAGATGCATTGTTGTGTTTAGTTTTGCTTGAGTGATGTGGCACATCAGGAGCCTCATCAGAAGATTAGGCCACACGCAGTCCGGACAGTTCTCAGGTCAGTCTGATCAAATATTTCATATCATTGTTTTTTCTCATTTAAACTTTCCTGGAGGTATGAGTTCATACAAATATTTTAAATAATTTTACTCTGTACTCCAAGGGATTTTAATATTTGAACACAAAAGGGTAAATGTATATCCAAGTCCAAAATCAAAAGCAGAAAGCTATGACGAATTCCATAACACAAGAAACCAGGACATGTGAAGGAACAAATGCTTGGCAATGGCACAAAATAAAAACTCACAAGTTACCTAAGTGAAGGAAAAATTTCCTTTAATTCCTCTGAGGTTTTATATTCTTCTCTGACTCTCTATGTTAAATATGTTGAACATGTCACATTTGTCATTCCTTGTGACTTGGACCGATTGGACTGATTCAGAGGTGATAATACTGCCTGGAGAGTGTTGCCTTTAGTGAAAAAGCTGAGCTAAAGAGATCTACAGAGATGTTGAATCATCTTTGTTGAATGTCAAATTTCTAACAATAGGCTGCTACAACGGTCAGTCATAAATTAGTGAAGCATCGTCATGGGTTACACAGGGCTGCAAAAGTGCTAGAGACAATAGAAATGGAGGATCTAATCTGTCTTTCTTGCTTCTAGCCCTCTATCAGACTCTTCAGTCTCTCTTGCAGGATTACTCAAGTACTTGCTATCTTGTTTTTGATAATAACTTCATTCTAGCTACATAATAACTTGCATTGAAAAGGTAGAGGACAACTACCATTTATTGATAATGACTGATAGAAGATTATAAAACAAAATCACCTGGTCTTTTTCCAGTCTTCTTTTGTCCAGTTTAGGTGAGTCTGTGCCCATGATAGCCTCAGATTCCTGTTCTTGGCAGACAGGAGTGGAACCCAATGTGGTCCTCTGCTGTAGTAGCCCATCCACCTCAAGGTCTGATGTGTTATGCGTTCAGAGATGCTTTTCTGCTCACCATGGTTGTAAAGCATGATTATTTGAGTTATTATATCAACTGTATTTCAGCCTGCAGACCTTCTGCTCACAGGATGTTTTTTTTGGTTTGTTTTTTGTGTCATTCTGTGTAAACTCTAGAGACTGTTGTGTGTGAAATTCCCAGGAGATTATCAGTTTCGAAAAAACTCAAACCATACCTTCTGGTAACAGCAACCATGCCACAGTTAAAGTCACAGAGATCACACTTTTTCCCCATTGTGATGTTTGATGTGAACATTAACTGAAGCTCTTGACCTGCATCTGCATGATTTTATGCATTGCGCTGCTGCCACATGATTGAATGATTAGATCACGGCATGAATGAGCAGGTGTACGGGTGTTCCTAATAAAGTGTCTTATGCATTGTAAAATCGGGCTTGGAACTTTGGAGTAAATTCTGTGAACACACAACGCTACAGTTTTATTATTTAGGTGTTTTATGAATGTGCAAAATCACCCTTTGGGGTGTGTGAACTGGAATGCCACCTCAGGACTTCCCTTTGAATGACAACCAACCAGCAGCACTGAATAAGTACAGTCAGGAACACTGACCCACCTCATCACTCTTTAGTATAAATCCGAGAAACTCGAAAACATCTGTGAGTTGGAGATTAGATTAGTATTTACCTGGATCTCTGATCATCAACTGAGTCGACTTAATCTTCATCGATCTCGGCCAAATCTCCACTGCTGCCTGAGATGGATGCATAAGAGCGTTGGACAAGCTGACTCAGCTAAGGCTACGGCTGGACCTTCAGCACGATTCCCTCTGAAATCTATCCAAAAAACCCATAAGCCTTCATGATCCCCAGAGAAGCAGATGCACTGCCACTAGACATTTATTAGGATCTCTGCTGAATTGTCTGAGAGTCCCATGACTCTCTGTCTCTATCGCTGCCATGGCTGACTACACTGCCATTTTATGGATTTTTTCCTTGTGATAGTCATTTGAAAGTGAAAAGTGAAGTGAAAGTGAAGTGATGTGTGGCCAAGTATGGTGACCCATACTCAGAACTTGTGCTCTGCATTTAACCCATCCAAGTGCGCGCGCACACACACACACACACACACACACACACACACACACACACACACACACACCCGGAGCAGTGGGCAGCCTTTTTTGCTGCGGCACCTGGGGAGCAGTTGGGGGTTCGGTGTCTTGCTCAAGGGTCTCACTTCAGTCGTGGTATTGAGGGTGGAAGAGAGCGCTGCTCATTCACTCCCCCCACCTACAATCCCTGCCGGACATGAGACGCGAACCCGCGACCATCAGGTTATAAGTCCGACTCTCTAACCACGACTGCCCCCATTTGCTGTGTTCAGTCAACAAAGAGCATGTTCAATAAGGACCTCCCCTTTCCATTTTGAGGTACCGCTGATGTGTCTGAATTTGCTATTGCATTTTTAGTTTTGCTTTCATGTTTTGGTTTGTTACTATGCCAGTAAATCTAGGTTGCAAGTGTGGTTTATAAACAGCAGCAGAAAATGACGTTGGACAGATCAGAATCGATTCCCGCTGTCAGAGTGAAGGCTGAAATAATGCCGTAGGAGTAGAGCGGTGACCTAGTGAACTGACCCAAAATGGCCTGAGAATGAGCAATAAAGGCACTGAGGGTGAAGGATAGTGATGATAAGAGAAACCCAGACAGAAACTATGAAGGAAAACTCATTGAGAATATGTGTGTGTGTGTGTGATGTATCCTAATGACAGAGAGGAGAGTGTGTGAGTTTTCTGTGTGGCTGAATTGCTCTTCAGTGTTCAGCATTCAGCCTCAGGGAAGAAGGAGACAGCTGTAGTACATCCCCATATGTCGGGGTTACGAGATAAATATTATATATGTATGTGTAGGTTTAGCATTATTCATTTAGGCCATTGTGGTGCACTGCATACTTTTAGGTTCTTTTAGGACACATTTAAATTTTTAAGCCTTTTTGTGCACAAGTTCAAGCTGGCAATAGATCTGTTATAGTGACTGATCTGTTAGCATGGTTAGATCCATCTGCGGAGTTTAGATCTAAAGAATAAAACACAACAGTGCATGCCGTTATGAGAAAATAATCAACTGCAGGGTGGTGTGATGCGGCTTGACTTGAACTGGAGTTACCGTTACCACCTTAAAGTTGATTATTTTCCAATAATTGCAAGTGTTTTATTCCTTTTATACCACAATTCACTAACACTAACAATTTTTATTTATTAAAGAATGGAACATCACACCTTTTAACTGTTTATATTTAAAAGTAATGTTGTAGAACATCTGCAGAACATTATGCATTATAGCAGCTTTAACCATTCGCTCACCAGCTCTTCTCTTTTTTAAGTTAATAATATCAAAAACGTGTAGCTTGTCGTGTTACAGAGAAGCCGCAAAGCACAAAGCATTCTGTCTTGAAGACGCTCCTGTGTTACATCTTTACATCTGACTGTTATAAAGCACTGACACTGGAGGCTCCTTCCATAAATGTTAAACGTCTCTCTATAGCACGATAGCTCTGATATTCTTGGAATGTTTTTTTGTCTCGTTTGTAAGTAACTTTGGATTAACATGTCTGTCACCATATCTGAATTAATGACAAAATTAAAAAAAAAAAAAGCATAAACCTATTTACATTAATTTCTGACCAAAGGTAAAGGCTTGGACACTGGGAACCACGGAGCTGTTAGATGGCAACCCCTGACCTAGAGCGTAACATTTCTAGTGATATTATACCTACTCCAGCCACTAGATGGCCCTGTGGGTTCAGTGCAACATAAGAAGGAAGAGGGTTTGTGTTTAGCATTCTGACTACAAACAATTTGTTTGATATAATGGCTTGTTGATTTCAAAACTTTTATCTTGTTTTGTGACTGTTCAATCTTTGTGGATTGCTGTGGATTTATTTCCTTTTGGGAAATGAAGTTTTAAAAGGTCTAGCTAAAAACAGTGAAGTGAAGAAACTTTCTCCAACAACGGTAAGAGCTATCCTGTTGTTTTATTGTGGACCTTAGAGACTATTGGTGTAGATTGTGGGGTATGTGAGATTTGTTCATGTTAGAGGTAGTGCAAAGGAATAGTATCTGTGCAGTTAGAAAACAGTCAGAGGCAACATCATTATAATTACAATATTGCTGATCAGAAAGACAACAGCAAAAGCTTTTAATGGCATTTATTTGATACTGACAACACATTAATTTCAACCCATTGTTGTAAGACTTAGCAACGTCAGGCCAAAGTATGGGTACTACTAATAATAAAAGCTTTCACTAAAAGTGGGCAGGACTTGTTCCCCCAACATTAAACTTTATGTGCTTTATGTATGTATATATATATATATATATATATATATATATATATATATATATATATATATATATATACACAAAACACAATGTTCAAATCATTTTGACCCTGATGAAACAAGACAGAATAAAAATGTATGAAATGATGGAGTAAAAAGTAAAGGAACTTAATGGCTGTCCTATTCCCTCTGTCACTTATTTACACTTCCACCTGCCATCAGGAGGATCCCTGAACTTGTTGCGTTTGCGTCTATTTCCATGAATAGTATTTAGATTGCTCATGCTTTAAATGAATGTAAATAAAATCAATTTCACAGTTGCATTGCTATAAAATCTCAAAATCTGATGGTCTGGATCAATAGGATGTTTATTTGCTAAGTACTGAACATGGGAGCTAAGCTTTAGGAAAACTGCCTCAAGTTAGTGGATAGAGAACAAAACATTTTAGCTTCTCTTAATGGTTTCGTCTGTACTCTTGCGGGGCCACAACATAAGAGACAACAGAAGCTCATCAAGGAAGATGTGATGATTGTGGTGTGGAGCTGAGAGATGGTGCTGAGCTGACTGAGGGCGAGGACAGGAGCGCTCTAAATAATGCACGCTATGTGGCCGAAAGTCTGCTGCTCTCTGAAGAAAGGAAAAATTGAAGCACTAATTGACGTTGGTTCCTCCCACTGAGACAAATGAATAATCCATGGGCAGGGCCGAGAGTGGAGTAGAGTCCTGCCATGAGACACAGTGACTGTGCTGACTGTACCGTGACTGACAGTCAAACGAAACAGGACTCGGCCGTAATGGTGAAAGTGGCAGCTCACACAAGTAGCAGGTGTGTCACCACTGGCTAAAAGAAGCCTTGGGAGATTACATCAAGATGTCTCGCACTAGCAGGAAAGAATCGCTAATGAGCTCTCTGTGGCTGTGGATAAAGCGAATGAGCTTGTCTTATAGTCGTAAGATTTTTAAAACTTCAAACTAAGAAAATCTTAAATTCTACAAAAAAAAAACCTAATCAAGAAGTCAGTGGTTGTACAGTAGGTGTTTAATTTCATTTATTGTTGAAAGTAATTATGTAGGAATCTAATGCTGAAAAAGTAACTTTAAGAATCATAAATCTGCTCCTGTTTTTTGTAACACGTTTTGTTTATGTTTACATTTATGGAATTTGGCAGACGCCCTTATCCAGAGCGACTTACATTTATCTCATTTACACAACTGAGCAGTTGAGGGTTAAGGGCCTTGCTCAAGGGCCCAGCAGTGGCAGCTTTGTGGTGCTGGGGATTGAACTCATGACCTTCTGATCAGTAGTCCAACATCTTAACCACTGAGCTATCACTATGTGACTTTTGCAGATCATCACTTTCATTTAGTTTACACTTTATGGATTAAGTTAACGTAAACCAAACTAGCGGAACGTGTAGTTTCAGCCCTGCCTCCTCAGCTTTCTGGTGTCATTGACTTGGGACCTGTCCCCTTCAGGAACCTGCAACTACACACGTGACCTCACCAGCTCAGCTCTCTGCAGCTATATACCTGACCCTACCACCTCAGCTCTCTGCAGCTATATACCTGACCCTACCACCTCAGCTCTCTGCAGCTATATACCTGACCCTACCACCTCAGCTCTCTGCAGCTATATACCTGACCCTGCCTCCTCAGCTCTCTGCAGCTATATACCTGACCCTGCATCCTCAGCTCTCTGCAGCTATATACCTGACCCTACCACCTCAGCTCTCTGCAGCTATATACCTGACCCTGCATCCTCAGCTCTCTGCAGCTATATACCTGACCCTACCACCTCAGCTCTCTGCAGCTATATACAGTCGATTGGCATCCAGAATGCCCCTTACCGCTGCGGAGACCGCTGCTGCCATGGCACACACAAATTTACACGTGAATCTTGTTCTCAAAATAATTGACAGGGATGCACTGCTTGTAAAAAATTTGTTTTTATTAAACCACAATTAGAGCCGTACGTCAGTGGATGTGTATCGGTGTGGAGGCGCATTGGTTTGCATTTTTGTTCTGTGATTTCACTGGATTGGACAGCAGGCGAGAAGTACAGCATGCGTGTGCATGTCTGTGTGAGAGAACGTTGCCAGCACTGATGACTACTGCAGCGAAAACAGCAAAATATTAAAGATGTTTAGAATGTTATAAATGATGTTAAAATTATGTTTGAAAAAGACCTTATTCATGTGGCATTCATGTGGCATTTATGTAAACAATTTATATTTTCTGTATTAAAGAATCCCATTATTGCTGCCATCACATGAGGAAATAAAATTGTTTTTTCAAAAATGCTAGTGTTTGGTTGACATGGAAATCAGAAATGACAGGATAAGTAGATTTCAATTATTCTTAAGGTTTTCTCTAAACAAAATATTATACATGACTTTTTATGCTTGGCAATGTATTTGAGCTTATATATCAATAACAGATTGAGGCTTAGTCAGTAAACTCTGTTTATTCCTTACGTGTCTCAAGGAAAGAAAGATAAGACATAATTAGGTTTTACAAATTAAATTTATTCATACAAAGAAAATTGGAACATTAAATCAAACTAAGTTTTTTTCCAAAGTTAAAAGATTTACGTGTTGGTTAAAAATGAAGGTGCCTGTGAGCCACAGCATTCCTTGGGGAGCATAAGAACTCTTTGGCTTTGTCTTTGATGTGCTTTCGGTCAGCATTGGCCATGTGGGAGAATCTCTGGGAAATGGACATTAAGATAAAGTGCCTTAGGTTCATGGGCAATGCAGATTTGCCCCCGAGCCATCCCAGTTGGTGGACGATGCCCACTATTTATACCTCTGCTCCTGTAAAATGGCACGGAACAGTAAGCAAGCATATTGATCCGGCCGTCCTTGCCTCTGCTTCATTAGGATCTCTAGCTGCTTTGGCGAGGGACAAGAAAACAATAGGTTACTTGCATAACCCTTGTTCTCTGCATTAAGTGAGGTGTCTCACTATGGGATACTCCCCTTCCACGTATTCCTCAGAAGCCCTATTACATTACGCCAGCCCCTACTGGCTGGCAGACATGACGATTGTGTCTGGGAGTGGGTAGTATAAGCGAAGTGACACAACGTCATTACAGTATTCAAAACAAGCACACCTCTTCCTCGCTGCACACAGCAAGGGGGGTGATCTGGTGAGACACCTCACTTAATGCTATCAGAGAACCAGGGTTATGCAAGTAACCTATTATTCGTTTTCAAGCATATGTTCGGTGTCTCACTATGGGATATCCTAACTCTCGTATTGCCAGCCTGTCAACTTCTTTGCCAAACAGAAATGACATTGTTCAGGGCTGAATGAGTCCTTGCGTACTCAAGATCCCACATTCAGTACAGCATGCACCAAAGACTATGCTGTAACAACCAATTTATAAAACCTTGCAAACGTGTGTGGTGAAGATCAACTCGCCGCTTCATGAATGTCCTGTATCGTGACTCCCTTAAAAAGAGCCCACAAAGTCGACAATAATCTTGTCGAGTGTGCACGTAAACCAGGTGGGGTCATGAGACCCTAAATAGAATATGCCAATGATTGCTTCTACTATCCTGTGCAATAAGCACTGTTTGGTCATTGGCTTCCCCATATGTGGTTACGCCCAAGATACTAACGGCAGATCACTCTCCATGAACCTTTCAGTCCCCTCTATCTAGTTGCACAGAGCACTCACTGGGCATAATGTATTTAACCTTTGTTGTCCTGCTGAAGCAAAGGGTGGTGGATAAAAAGCTCTTGGTTCAAGAGGAACAATGGAATTGATAACTTTGGGCATAAATGCAGGGTTTGGTCTCAGTAGTACCCCTGCATCCCTAGGCATAAATTGTATACACGTAGAATGTATGAAAAGTGCGTGAATTTCACTTACATGCTTCACTGAAGCCAAGGCTAACAGCAGCACAATCTTGAACAACAATATTTTAAGCTCAACTTTGTTGGGACATCGAGTACCATTACTAAATCCCATGAGGATAAAAGCAATTTTGAGACTGGCAAAGCACAGCGCATGCCCTTCATAAAGCGGCACACTAAAGGGTGCTGCCCAACTGTCTTACCAAAAGCTTATGTGACATGCCGATATAGCAGCCAGAAACACTTTTATAGTTGAAAACTCTTTCCACTGATCTATCAAATCTTGCAGAAATGATAGTATGACTGTCACTGGACACTGAAAAGGAATCTCATGTTTATCAGCGCACCATCGCCTAAACATGCCCCATTTACGTTCATAAAGAGACCAAGTAGACAGGGCTCTGGCATTCTGTATGGTTCTGATAACACTTTCAGGCAATCCAGATGCATTCAGAGGGGAATGAGCATTGTCCTGAGACGCGAACAGGTCCAATGTCACTCTGCTGTATCAGCCCCAAATCTGCTCTACCACTTCCTTGTTCAACTTCCACTCCCTATAAAGAGGATTGCCGCTTGATAGCAAATCCGCACCTTGATTCAGAACTCCCTGTATGTGCTTCGCTCTCAGGGATAAGAAGTGGGCATAATATCAGATTGCGTGCCAGCGTGTGCCCTGACACCTCCTTGCTGGCTTATATATGCCACCACCATAGTGTTGTCCGTTCTCAGAAAAGGAAGAAAATGCCTCAGAGTTAGAAAAAAGATAATTTATGTGGAGATTGGTCACATGCCGACCCCATCTCCCTTTTATTACCCTGCCCTCATGGATGCCCCCCAACCGGACAATGATGCATCCGTCATAATGACTTTTCTGGCCTGAAAAACACCCATGGGTACACCTTGAACCAAAAGGAATAGATGTCTCCACCGACGCAATGCCTGACATCACCCTTACTCTTTGGTGTTTAATTTAAAGATCAGTTTCTGTAGGTGTTCTAAGAGCATCCGTGTGTCCTCTCTTGCTTTGCTGTCACCAGCCAGTCATCTACAGTATGTATGTAGTGAGATGAATGTCTTTTTCTCTGAGCAGAGTTATAGCTTCTGTACTGCTTCTTGACGAACACCCTTAGGCTGAGAGACAACCGAAAGGAAGAACTAAATATTCATATGTCACTCCTTGGAATACAAACTTCAAGAATTTCCTGTGGGGTGGAAATTCTTGAAAATAAGAATGTGAAAATAAGCGTCCTTCAGGTCAATGGACATGAACCAATCGCCTGGGCACACCCAATTGCAGGAGTGTAGAATGAGTGAGCATTCTGAACTTGTACGTCCTTAGGTATTTGTTCAATGCACGTAAATCTATTATGTGATAGAGAGCCGGAGTCCCTTTCTTCGGAACGAGGAAGTATCTCGAGTAAAAGCCGCTTTGGCTTTGTTCGGGTGGAATCAATCTTATTGCTTATATACCTGACCCCACACTCTCGGCTCTCTGCAGCTATGTACCTGACCCTGCACCCTCAGCTCTCTGGAGCCATCCTTTGGCCCTGCCCCCTCAGCTCTTAGAAACCATCTAGATCCTGCACTGCCAGCTCTTTCTTTAAAAACTTTGTTGTAAGCAGAAAGTATACATATTATTTGGATATTTATACTTGGATATAATAATTTAAAAATATTTTGTCTTGCCATTTTGTTAGCTTTCTCCCTGATTTACTTGAATAGCATATACAAAAATTATAGACATAGGAGTATTGGCTTATGCCTGCATCTATCAACACGTGTTCAAACTGTATGAGCAATTATTTGTTTAAAGTAAAAAGCTATTCAGTATTGCAGCCCACAAACACCTCCATTTTCTCCTTTCTCGTTCTTCTTCTTTATACTCATTGAAATTACTTACTGCTCAGAATTGCTTCAGTTTACCATAATTTCGAGGTCCTTATTAGTCAGAGATTGTGTTAGAGAACTGGGAAATGCGTCCGGCAATTTTCTTTTGTTGTATTTTCAAGGGAGAGTTAATATACATGAAAAATGAGTCCTCTTGCAGTCACCATAGTGAAAATTGTGCTTGTCTTATCAGTTCCCTTGTTTTTTTTGGTGGGGGGAGAAGCATGCAATTAGAGGCATTGAGGATGCTGTTAGTATTCCACCGGTGAAGGAAGATTCTCTACGGTCCAGTTATGGTAAAGCTTGACTAATGCCCTTAAGAAAATCCTAGGATTTTGTGTTCCTCCTGGGGAGGAAGTCGTCTGCTCCTAATTACTGCAAAAAGCTTATTAAGAGGGTGCACTTGTAAGATGGAAACTAGAAAATGTGCACTTACTATGTACAGATTACTGCCAAGGCCAAATCTTGCCCTTCATTATACCCTCTAATAGCAGGAATAGCATCCAAACTATGGAAATATGAACAATATTACCTGAACTCAGTTAACATTATTTGTTTGTACATTTCTTATACTGACTGTGCTGAGGTGTGTGTGTGTGTGTGTGCCGCACTCCTAAATATTAGCATTTATACGAAGCCTTGTGTTTACTTATGGCTTATTCCATTCTACCTATGAATTTCTTACACTTATTTCTGGTGGCTAGCGTAGTGTTTGGACGACTTCTTTCAAATCTTTGGAAGTTCCTGAATTCTGGAGAGCATCTGTTTTTTTTTGTTGTTTTTTTTAAAAAACAGGTACAGCTTTGTGTAAATTCTGTGCAGCTGGTGTGCTGCACTCACTATTCATTAATAAATTATGTGCAGAGAGTGAGACAGAACTGTGGTGACAGACTGATTTGGCAGGTATAGTTGTCCTTAACTCTCCTGTTCCTTTCTCACTCTCCTCCTAAACCTGCAGCTAGTAATGAACTCCATCAGCTATACCGGAGCACAGTGTGGATAATCGATACCCAACCGACAACATTATCACCATCCGTTTCCTCACAGCACTAGCATCAGCTGAAGACACAATCCTCCTGCTGAAGTCTCTCAAATGACTAGTTTCTTCTTCCTCTGTTTGCCTTCCTTCAGCATGGCAGTTTTATGTGTATCTATAATGAGTCCCATTTTTAAGACGGATTTAGAGACAAGGTCAGTGCTAGACCTCTCACCTTGAACAACATGGTAACAACAAAGACACCAGACCTACTGCAAGTAAAATCATTGTGCTAGCCACAATGAGCCAATCAGTCCGTGAACTTTATGAAAGACACGCACACTTTCTGTCAAATTTTCCATAGCCTGTTATTCACTAACCAATTTGTGGTTTCGTAGGGGCTTATTAACAGTCTGTAGTACATGGCCTATTTCCTTAGGAGTAACAAGTTTTTGTTTTGTTTACATTCTCATCCTTCCAAACATGGTGGATGCACTGTGTTGACTGTGCATGACTGTGCACTGGTTGGACTCTCTTCTGAAAGAGAAGAATGGAAGAAAGACTTAATTTGTCACATGTACATTAAAGTACAGCCAAATCCTTTTCTTTGCATAGCCCAGCTTATGAAGTTGGGGTCAGAGCACAGGGTCAGCCAAGATACACGCCTAGGCAGACTATTCCAGGGCCCAACAGTGGCAACTTAGCAATTCTGGGGCTTGAACCCCTGTTCATCTACTCAGCAACCCCCTAACACACAATGGCATACACTGTTGAGCAGCAAATGCCATTAGGATTTTAAATAACATACTCATTACTTTAGTCATTTCCTGTGTGGACATAAAATCATTTTCTATTGCAAGGATCTAGTCCATCTAAGGACTTCTACCTGACTGGCACTGCACCAGACAGTAAGTGTTGAGACCAGAAGAGGGATCAGTGTTGCTATATCAGGCTGAGACTGCCTGAGTTATGTGAGTGGCCTGATCACCAGGTGCTCACCTGCAGACACCAACCCCAGGCCTGGCTTCAGGGGTGGGTTTTAGTAACCCAATCCAAGCAGGGTGCACTTGGTCTTTTTTGTACCTTTCATGGGGGTCTTTAGGATCACTCTTTGTCTGACTTCTCCTTTCCAGATCTGTTCACCAAAGGTGGCCCTAGATGTAGTTCTGCGGTTCACTGAAGTAGACAACCTCCCCTTCACAATGACTAGCTCTTGATCCAAGAAGGGCTGATTTATCAAGATGTAAATCGAACCAAATTCACTTTATTGCAAATCATTGTTGTCTCATTGTTCATGTTGCAGTTGTTTCAGCATTTTATTTGTAGTTTGCCACTTTGGCCAAATTCTTACGGAGGTAACATCTTCCTGTATCTTCATTCTCCCAGAGTATAGTTGAAATTTCCCCATTGTCAAAGTCATAGCTACTAAAAATTGTCAAACTTTCCTATTAGAAAGTGGGTCAACCCTGCATCGAGAGCTTTTCCCTTTTCAGAAAGTGGATGATGTATGCAGTTTGCAAGTGGAACCGTGAAAGGAACATGGTGTTAACTCATGGCCCAACCACCTCTCACAACACACTGCTCCAAATTGGTTTTTCTGCTGAGAAGAGCTAGGTTCATCACTACACCCAGTTTCCCAGTATATATATATCCTATGTTCACTTCTTACGCTTTATTGTCTGCTCCATTTGCCGGATTTTATTCTCGCACTGAATTACTTTTTGAAGGAGAATATACACTTGATCTGTTTGGAAATTGCTTGGGTAACAGGATGCCTAGAGTTTTATGAGGACATACAGTAACTTGTATTATGGTATGTACTGTATGAGGAGATAACAATGCAAGTTACTGTATATTGCATTATATTATTATTCATTACACTATGTCTATGATAATATACAGAAACAGAATCTCCTTATTAAGCAAATGCAGGTTACAGAGGAATTTGACTTTCCATATCAGTGCAAGATTATTCTGTATAAATGTAATAAATGATTGCATACATGTCATGTACTTATAGCATAAAGTATAATCATACTAGAACAATCAATGAAACTAAAGCATATTATCAGTCAGTAGGTATATTGCACATAGCTTGGGTCAGTACAGTCCTTCTGTGGGTCATGTCGCTGTAATGTGTCGGGGTGGTGGTTAGAGGAGTCTCCATTTCCAGTCTTGAGTATATTGTTCAACAACCACTTTTACGAAGTAACTATTGTCCTAAAGAGGGACTTTCATTTAGTATACTTAAGCACAGAAAAAAAAAGCAAAAGAAAATAGGCATAGCGGATGTTCTGGTGATTAGTGGTATAGTCAGTGATTTTAGCAGCTAGAGATGGAGCTTTCTGAAATCTCTGACTTGGTGCTGGATCTGTTTGCTCTGAAAGCACGAACCAACGTGTCCCGTTTGCAGAGATCTTCGACTGCATTGTATTTATTTACAGCAAATTAAAAATTCAAAGAGTATTTATATCTAAATCCCACACCTTGATATTTCCCACTTGTAACGAGATGATGATATTTGTAGTTGATTTTTTCCCCCCTGTATTTTATCAGAGAGGATTTTTTTTTAAGGAATGAAACACTTGGGGGTGTTCTGTTATAGGAAAATAATACTAGAAAATAATACAACTACTGGGTGTATAATGAAACAGAGTTACTGGTACCACTCCAAACTGAATTACTTTTCTGTATCATCACATTGAACATTTAGTGTTTTATTCCTCCAATTTGCTGAAGATTTTTTTTTTCTTAACTAAACAACTGCATATCATTTTTGATCAGTTTCTAGTTATATTTTACAGTTAGTTCCTGTTCTCACTTTTGTTATAGCAGCTACAAACAGTCATTCTCTCACCGGCCTCTCTTTTCTCTCTGTCTTGAAGTAAATAAGACAAAAAAAATGCAGCTTGTCATGTTACTGAGAAACTGCAAAGCATAAACCCCACTGTCCTGAAGACTTACCCATGTTAGAACACCTGGTTACAGCTTGACCTCTGACTGTTACAAAGCTCTGACACTGGAGAGTCCTTTGCTAAATAATGTACAGCAAACCTCACCATATCAATGATTACACAGTTTTTATATCATTTTTATATGAAGCATCTGTCCTACAAGTCCCTGCATATATATATATATATGTATATATATATATATATATATATATATATATATATATATATATATATATATATTTTTTTTTTTTTACAATACAATCTGTATTGTATTAGAATGAGTGCAGTAATATAAACCAGAACTACTGTCACAGTAAAATAACCCACACCTTCTGACCAATCGGAGTCAAGAATCCAGCAGCTCTGTGGTGTAATATAGGATTAAACACTTTGTGCTGTAGGCCAAGCAGTCAGTTAGCCTTGTAGCCGTGGCGTGGGCTTCCTTAATCTGTCAAGTGAAGCTTAATAAAATGCGTCAGTGGAGAGGGGCGCTGAAGCTCAGGCCTCTTGTTGATGGCTTTGTGTATCGCTCTAAAGCTACTCAAGCAGAGCCGAAGGTGGGCTTGCTTTCAATATTTATGAAATTGGCTCTGTGTGAAATTGGTTTTTGCCTAATGCATCCCTGCATGGCTGACCTCCTACAAAAGACACCAGAGTTGCCCAGACTGAGGGGGGAAAAGCGAACAGTGATAGGGGAAGTGAACGAGAAGGGGGATTTTTTTATTTTATTTTATTTTTTTTTTTTTTATGTATAGGAGTTTCTCCACTAAGAGTAAAATAAAGAGCTAACCAAGTTAGAGAAAATACAGTACTAGGAAATGAGATTCGGCTGTTGTGACTCGGAAACATTTTGTCTTCCCGTATATATTGAGAATAGGAGGATATTGAAAAACGCATTACCATGTCAAGAACGGAAACAAAATAAACACAAAAGAACGTATAGATGCACAAGTGAGACGCATGAGGACATTCATTAAGTGTCTATTGACTGTTATTAGTATATACAATTTTTCAGAAATACAATATTGATTAAAAAAAGATGTTTTTGGAAGAAAATTAGAATAATTTAAGCCCTTGAGGAAATCAGATTGAACATACATACACTGAGAGTACGATACCAGAAAAATGCATTCCTCCCAAAACCCGAAGACTTTCTGCCATCTCTTGCTCGCTTACTCGTCTCTCCCATGTGCAATATATATATATATATATATGCAGTAATACAGTTGTTTAATTTTAAACCAATCTCTTTTCTATTAAACACTGAAGCTTTATGACTGTAGATGCCAAAATAAAGTTATCTGGGATTTAATCATTTACATAACCCCCACTACATTACAACCAATCAGCACTCCACACACTCTTGCAAAAAGACATTCTGCAGGAGGAGTCAGGATCATGGCCCACTTTCCACAGCTGGGGTTTTTATCGTGTACGAACCAACCAGCTGTCTAATGAGGGTGACCGTGAGCTCGTATGCTAAGGGGGCCTGGAGGCGGTCGGTCAGAATGGTGTGCGCTATTACGCCTTGCTACATTAAGCAATAATTGGAGGCGCCTTGTGATTATGGAGATGTAAAAGAACTGGTTTTGCCACACTGGGAGGTGAGGCAAGAGCATGTCTTTCATGGATGGTTGGAAGCAAGAACATAAACACTACATCACTTGTCACACTGTACAAGATGATTCCAATAAAAATCTTCAAATTCCAAACACAGAGTGTGCAATAATTTGTTGATAACTGTGTGATAACTTGTGTTCTCTGTGTCAGATTATACAATGAAGATCCTTTAATGACAATGACTATGTTCTGCAAGATCTGAATTAGGCCCATATAAACAGAAACATTCTTCAAAGGTATGAGGTATTAAGTATGTTTTTACTGACCATTAGCATGTATCATTTACATTTCTCCATCGTTGCTATCGTGTTTGTAGATGTTCCATGGGTTTTTGACGTCTTCCTAATCCGTCGTCCTATTGGTGGGTTTTAGATGAGCTTCATCACAGCGCTCACGCTCGGATTCTGATCAGAAATTTCTGCCACTGCCAAAACTTTGACGTCGGCCATCTTTGGTTGCAATGCTGCAAAATCGGCCTCCAGTGAGCTCATCACATGGCGTGTTCTAAGATCTCAACTCACACCCAAAGAATTGTTTTATGATGTGGGTTTTTTGTCCGCGACAGCAAGCAAAAAGGTGTAAACTCAGCTTTAGTCAGCACCTTGATGGACGTATGCTTCTGACGTTTGACTCCTCCTGGATTAACGTCTTTCCTTTCACTGTACTCACAACTCATTCTGTAGGAGTCAGTTTTCTCAAGGTTTTTTTTTTTTTTTCTTTCCTCACTTTTATTAACTGAGAATCCTGCCAAATATTAGACTCGGTATGTCCCATGATCCCCTTGATATCACTGAAACATTAAAAAACTCTCGACAGCTTTGGAAAGATGGAAACTTGGAAACACACACACGTTCCCCTGCACAAACTGCTGCTATAATACAACATGATGAAATATTTAATTCCATCATTTTCTCACTTTCCCAAAGGACCAAGTCTTTTAATAAAGCAGACAACCCACATTTCCTGGATTAAATTTCTATTTCTGTTAATTAAAGGTCCATTAAATATGAATAAACGTGACATTTTTATTTATTTCTTTCGAAGGGAGCAGTCGGAGTCAAGCCTGTGCTGCCCCATTAACTAAGTGGTGTTTAAAGTAATGTAAGTACAGAAATGTCTTCATTCATGATCATCTGCATGAGCTTAGAGTTGTGAAACTTTAAAGCATAAAGTTTGAGGCTTAGTGGGTGGCACGTTTGCCTCGCACCTCCAGAGATGGGGGTTCAATTCCCGCCTCCACCCTGTGTGTGTGGAGTTTGCATGTTCTCCACGTGCTTCGTGGGTTTCCTCCAGGTACTCCGGCTTCCTCCCCCAGTTCAAAGACTTCCGTTGTAGGCTCAATGGCATCTCTGAACTGTCCGTAGTGAGCGTGTGCGCGCAACTGTGCCCTGTGATGGGTTGGCGCCCTGTCCAGGTTGTCCCCCGCTTTGTGCCCCGGGTTCCCTGGGATAGGCTCCATGCGAACCTGTGTAGGGTAAGCGGTACAGAAAATAGATGGATGGATGGAAGTGAGTTATGCAATCAATATCGAGATTTCCTCAGAAATGCGAGGTCTCCGAGGAAAAGGATGTATTAATACAGGATACTGCATGGTTGGATGAACAGAAAAAGACAGAGGGGATGGAGAAATAATGACAGAAAGATGGAGATAAGGAAAAATGAGAGAGAAGAGAGAGAGAGATACAGGAACTTGATTTTTTTTAAAACCTTTTTTTGTCAGTTTGTTTTGCTGCAGAGAAAATCATATAAAGGAATAATGAGAGAGAGAGAGAGGGAGAAACTATTATCCAGCTAAACTCCAGCGGACATTTAAACTGTCCTAATAGTTTAACAATTGTCTCTACTCCAAGGACATCCACATTCCCTGTCATATGTTGTCTTATTGTGTCTTAGTTTCCTCTTATTCTGTGTTTTTTGTTCTCTGAGGTTCAGGGTGAATTGTGAGCTTTTCCCCCCAGCGTGAGTGATAATTGAGATTATTGTGGGTAATTCTCAGTAATGAGGAGGCAGGATCAGGATTGTTAGCCTTAATGAGGACATGCAACATGCTCTAGAGCTGTGCACTCTGATGTCCCCCCTTCACCACACACACACACACACACACACACACACACCAGAAATGCATGTTATTAATGCAGCAAAGATCTGGAAAACATTACCAGCAAAAATTCATCAGGTACTGTCTGGCACT
>CM040979.1:27113250-27131105 GCA_022985145.1 Pangasius djambal
TATAATAAAAAAATACTGTATTAAAAAAGGCACATAATAAAAATGTAATAAATGATAGCAATGACATAAAATTGTATTCTTTATATATATATATATATATATATATATATATATATAAAGAATACAATTTTATGTCATTGCTATCATTTATTACATTTTTATTATGTGCCTTTTTTAATACAGTATTTTTTTATTATAAATTTTTTTATACTGTAAAACACTAAGTATTTTTCTTTGTTGATTATTGTTATAATTCTGTGCTAATCTCAGTTGGCAGCTGGTTTTAATTGCCGTATGTTATTATGACTCTTTTCTGTAGCACTTTGAGATTTTCTTTAAAATGTAAAGTGCTTTTATAAATAAAATGTATTATTATTATTATTATTATTATTATTATTAATAATAATGATAGTTAGTGGGAGGGATGTTATTCTGTTTCTCCCCTGTCAATCACAGTGACACGAGCCAATCACAAGTCTGTGAGTTCATGTATGAGGAAGAGGGCAGACAGCACTTTCCTCTGAGTGTGTGACGATGCCCTGTGACAGCATGAGCAACAGTTAAAAAAAAAAAAAAAAAGCGATTGGCTGTCTTCATGTGTTTTAGAGGAAGTATGTGTTAGACTTAACCAAGTTGGCTGGTGGGTAGTAATTGGCAGGTGACCAAAATAGGGAGAAAATGGGAAGAAGAAACAGAATGATGCACCTGAACACTGGTGAAATTCAACAAGGCGCAGTCTTGCTCTTTAAGCCAGCTTTTAGATATCGACACTTTAAGACTATAAAATCACAGGCGAGACAGAGACATGCGAAACCGATCCTTTCATCTGTATAGGAATGAAGCATAGAGTGGTAGTGGTCGGGAAAAGTGCTGAATGATTCGCTGGTTTTGTGTATTTCATCTCCAATAAAATGAAATGGCTGAACATTAGAAATAATGAAGCGTAGATGGCTCTACAGCTGCGCCTTTACATGGACAGTCTGTAAGAGGATTGCACTCCTGACAGCTCAATCAGTCATGAAAAATTGTATATATTATACATACATTATAGGTAAAAGTCGTTATACATTTGTAGCATTTGCTTTGCTATTTTTATTTATGACCATAAATCGTGGCTCCAGCAGAAGTGCACACTAGCGAAAGTCATAGAGGTGTTAACTGAAGTGTTAACTAAACAGCTGTATTACCTGTATAACTTTGATTAATTTTCTATAACATCACCCTTGACAGTAGTGCAGCAGCAAATCACAGGTTTTTATTAATTTTATTCGTCTAACATGTAATCGTTTCTATAGTAACAACTTACACAAGGACTTGTATGGTGGACGCTTCACCTACTCTAATACTAATAATAACATCATATAAACAAGTGTAAAAAAGTTTATTTAAAAAAGAAACATGGATAATTGTTGACATGGAGAGATTTTCTATAAGGAGATGTTTGTTTAACATTTATGGGAGGAGTTTCCAGTGTCAGTGCTTTGTAACAGTAACTTTAAGTAACTCCGTTACTTAACGCGTCTCCTCAGTAACATGACAAGCTGCGTTTTTGGGGGCTGGTGAAGGAACACCTGTTTGTAGCTGTTATAACATACAGCAAGTGATAAACAAACTTGTTTAGTTGTAAATGGATAAAAATTGTTCTTTAGTTAACTGGAAATCCAATTGTTATCTGTTTGCTGTGGTATAAGAGGAACAAAGCACTTCAACGCGTGCTGTTCTGGGACAAATAATCGACTTTGACATGATTAATGTATCACACCACCCCATCATTAATTATTTCCCTATAACAGCACAACACTACGTGTTTTATTGCTTACTTTGTGACTGAGTAACTATTTTTTAAATCGAATGCGCTGGAGGACAGGGCCAGTATTCCACATCTTATTATATTAATGCAGACCATACAAAATTAAGTTAATGCTTCTAAACTTTTCTGAATGATTATGACTGTGGATATGTTCAGCACCAGCAGCTGTGCAACCTTTATTGGTGACTCTAAGATGTTGTTTTCTTCTCTCTTTTCTTTCTTTCATATCACCTCTCGTGTATTAGACCTGTCCCTGCCTCACACAGAGAGTCGGATTGGCACGGCTTCGGCTTCCTGCCGTTCTTTGCCTGGCGGTTGGCGTGTGCTGCAGCGCCCCCCTCCTGCTACTCACATGCCACTCGCATGTTGCCAGATCCGTGTTTCCGCTCTCCCGCTGACCGCATCATGCCACAGCGCCCTGATTTTCCTCTCCCAGCACTCACACATACCCACGCACACACTTGCAACCACACCTGTGAACCTGTGATGGTGTGAGACCGCGTTAGATGTGAGCGCCAACATACAAGTCCTCTCACATGCATACCGAAGTTTCATGCTTTTGTCTCCGAAAAGAAAGGATGGCTAATTCCCGCCAGCTGGAAGTGCTAAAAACGATTAATTATAGAGTAACACGTTTGAAAGACTCTAAGCGTGCTGCATTGTGCTCGTTCTTTGTGAGAGCGAGGTTGGAGAATTTGTCAGAATTGCTGTGCAGATCAACAGACTGCGAAATAAAAAGCCGTCGAGCGAGCGTCTCTTTATGACAGACAGATGCTTTATTGTGGTGTGTTTAATCACCAGGCGGCCTGGACTCTCGCTCTGTCACCCACACACACTCAAGCACGCACACTTAAACACACACTGATGATAACTCAACGTGACCGAGTCAGAAAGACGGCCGTAGACAATCTGACTTCACACTGAACATCTGAGACCCTGTGCATAACGCCCGCATGCCAATCTGCTCGTTTGAGAGAACAGGCTGCCATTTTGGGATGTGCCAAATATTGTGGCATTAACACTCACAAATAACACTAAAATCTCAAAAGATTCAGTTGATTCAATGGTTTATTGCCTCTCTAAACTTCTCTAGATCAGTTTTCTACATAAAACAGTAAAACTATTGTGAATTTACTGTTTATTTTCATTTATTTATTTTTCAATAGCGGCATAATTAGTTATTTCATTAGTGTTGTTCTGTTATAGGAAAATAATCAATGAGTGGGTGGTGTGATGAAGCAGCAGGTTACTCTTACCACCCTAAAGTTGATTATTTTCCTATAACTGCACATCCTAAAGTGTTTTATTCCTCTTATACCACAGCAATTTACCACAGACAGCGATTACAAAGTTTCATTTATTAATGAGTGACACATCATACTTTTAACCTCTGACTGTTACAAAGCGCTGACACTGGAGACTCCTTCCGTAAATGTTAAATAAACGTCTCCACACAGAAAACTTCACCATATCAATGATTATATATTTTTTTGCTCCTTTTTATGTGGAGCATCCATCATACAAGTCCCTGTGAATGAGCTGTTAGTATAAAAGCGATAATGTCTTGGAACCAGTGCATTAATATAAACTGTACTGTGAATTACAGCCTGTTATAGAAAATTAATCAACACCATCTGACCAATTAGAATTGAGAATTAAACAGTGTATAAATATAATATATTATTTGCTGTTGTTTCAGCCTTTTTACTTTATATAAACTGACCCATATAAACATAATAATAATAAATCACAAAACTTTCCCAGTCGTGGATTGAGGTATGTTAATTTGTGGCCAGCAGAGGGCGGGGTAGTGAGTGAGTGAGTGAGTGAGTGAGTGAGTGAGTGAGTGAGTGAGTGAGTGAGTGAGTGAGTGAGTGAGTGAGTGAGTGAGTTCAGGATCTTATCATCCACTCTGATTTGAGATCCTCCTCATGACATCATACTTTTGGGATTTGAGAGAAAGTCTCCAAATTCTCCACACACACACACAAGAATGGATTACTATCTTTTTCATTATTTTATTCATTCTGCCTGTGTGTATATTCACAATCACTTCTCTCTCCTCATTTTGTTTCGCTCTGTGATCTCACAGTGGAGCAAAGGAGATTCTGTTCGATTGAAGTGTGTGTGTGTGTGTGTGTGAGTCAGCCTACAGAATTGCAACAATACCACAACAAAGATCTTGTGTCTAGGTGGAACATTTTGGAAGTGCTGCTTTGTTACAACAGGATTATCTGAGTTATTTAACCAAGGCATTGGGCAAACACAACACACTTTGCAATCTTGTGAATAAATCTCCAAATTCTCAGGTATTCTGTACCTCAAAATATTCACAGTTTGACAAACCAGACCATGGGTTGTCAACTGGTGGACCAGGGTCCGGACGCTGGCCCAGTATTTCATCAAATCAGACTGAGTACTGTATACCGAATACTGTAGCAGAATCAATGAACCTGTTAATAAAACCGGCTGTAGTTCAGGGACTCTGGTTTACTAAACATGAACCAGAGCAGCTTCTGTGCTGGATCAACTGTTGTGGTTTATCCAGTTACATTCATTTATGTAAATTATTTAGCTAAAGGTGGAATATCCAGTCATGGACAAGCCGACTAAAGAACAGTTTTTACTTGCAGGCTATCAGGCTCCTAAACAGACTGCAGACAGGTCATCTGCATCCCAAATATCCCCAAGTCACTTGACACACTTTTCACTTCTTTTTCCCCCTGCTCCCCCTCTGCCGCTTGGGCTCTTTACGCTTGGGCACTTTACGCCTGGGCACTTTACGCCTGGGCACTTTACGCTTGGGCTCTTTATGCTTGGGCTCTTTACGCTTGGGCGCTCTACACTTTACACTAGGACACTTGTCCACTTTACATTTTTACTTTATAGTCGGGCTCTTTACATTCGAACACTCGGACACTTTACACTCAAACAATTTAGAGAACTCACCACTTCGACACTTTACGCTTGACACTTGGTGCAATAATCTGTGCTACCATATACTGTACTTTTTTTGTTGTACTTACTTGTCTAGACTCTTGCTGGATGTGTGTGATAATTAAACTTTATTTGACTTGGACTAGAGACTAGCTACAGTCTCTAGGCATCGCCCCTTAATCAGATAAAGAGTTTAGCTGAGAAAGGGGAGATATTACACAGACATTTTATTTGTGATTCATGAGCTGACAAAACGACTTGTTCAAAAAAAATTGTTGATGAAAACAGAATATACAGAGGAGTGTGTGTTTATTCTTCCTGTGGAGCACTCAAAACAGACGTCTCATCTGATCAGAGTCCATGGCACTAATTAAAAGTGGTAATGTGAAGCACTAGTTCAAAACACAACCACTTTGAATTGTTTTTGTAGCCATAAAATAATCACTAATGATTAAACATTCAAAAAGGTAACCGTTGTTGACATTTCGTCATTACGTTAGTTACGTTTATAAGTAAGGAAGGTAAATGGCCCTTTTTTCAAATGTCACTTGAATACCTCTGGACTAGAGACGCTTAATGTAATTGGGACTGAATTCTGCTGAAGCTGTTGTGGTTAAATTTAGCAAAATAACAAATTTAGCAAAATAACAATTTTTTTTTTTTAACCCAACAACACTCCTATGACAATTTTTAGAATGCTGTTTGCAAGAACAAAGTGGAACTTCAAGAACAATTTGTTAAAAGATAATTACAAAATCTTTTTTTTTTTTCTGTAGAGGTTTGAAAAAATATAAATGTGTAAGTTGCATGCTGTGTGATGTAATAAACCCACAAGTTTATTACAAGTTTAAATAAGAAAAATGCTGCATTGCATTTTTTTGACGAACCTAAAATTGATGACAGAAATTACAGAACATTAACATGTAAAACAGTTGACAGCAAAAAAAAAAATTGCAGTTGGATATGTTCACTGGCTACTTCTACAAAAAAAAAAAAAAAAGTGTGATATATGAGTGTGTCTGGTTATCAGAGACAACTAAAAAGATTTTCTTGCTAGCTAAGCAAGAATGCTAGCTAACTAGCTCAATTACTGTAGCTCACTAGTAACTGACTGGTTGAATGAAGTCAAGATTAGGTTTTGTTACCTTTGAACAAAGAGAGAAAAAATAGCTAGCTGATCTAACTAAATTATTTTAGCTATGTATTTAAAAAAAAAAGCATGAGGAATGTCATATTGTTGCAGTTTGTTGAAAACTGTGTGCCGATTTGGTGGTTGTTCTTAGCCATCTTGATAGCTTGTGCTAGCTGGGTCTAACTAGCTGCTATTAGAAAAGGTGTATTCGAACTTTGTTAAATTTCTAAATGTTTCTTTTCTAGAATGAATAATAAAATTGTTTTAGGCAGTTAACTATACAACTAAGTGAAGATTAATCAGCCTAAATTCTCTGGCTAGTCAAGGCTGGCAGATTCTGTAGACTGAGCTTGTGTCTCCTCTCATGCAAACCATGAGACAAAAACCATGCAACGCTCTATCCTCACAGCAGATGATCTTCAGATACCTCCGGATGTCACGTATAATTAAAAAATAATCAAGAATTCTCACCATTTCCACCCAGTAAAAAAAAAACCCTAAAATGTCAGACCAAAGTTTTGGCACAAACATTGTAACAATGGATATTTTTACATTTAGCAAAATATTTATTTATTTATTTATTTATTTTATTTTTTTTAACACACTGAACTGCACTCCTGGAGTTTTCCCTCTTTCAGCTTAGCGTGTTAGAATGAAGCAGTAATCATCCACACCTACTGAACACTTTATGGATGTTTTCTTCTCTCGGCGCTTCCTCCATGAATGAGCTGCTCCGAATGCAAGCTTCATTTCAAATTCATTAATATAACTGCATCCATTACTGATCCAGTCTCTCCTGCATACGAGAGAGAGAGGAATAAGTGGAAAATGGAGCATATAGAAAATGTGGCTGTTATGAGAATTACAATTGAGAAAAAAAAAAAGAAAAAAGGAACAAAAAGAGACTCAGGATTTAGATTTAGACGAATGACAAATTGCACATGGGGCATGTTCACCACATTTTAGTTTTATCTTCTCAATATAGCATGTCTAAGATGGATGGATGGATCGAGATGGATTGATATGGATGGATGGAAGGATGGAGCTGGATGGATTGATGGACGGATAGATGGATAGAGATGGATGATGCAGACGGATGGAGATGGCTGGCTGGATGGAGGTGGATGGATGGATAGATGGATCGTGATGGAGAGAAGGATAGATGGGCATAGATTTATGAAGATGGATGGAGATAGCTGGATGTATGAAGATGAATGAAGATGTATGAATGAATCCATTTTGTTGTGGTTTATTTCTTACACATATAGTGTAGCGAGTGACTTGTTTTTCCACACTCCGTCACTGCATGACCTTTTAAACATTGTGTTGTAAAAACAACTGCTGGATTTGTCCAGAAATTGAAAGTTAAGAGCACAGTTAAAACAGCATGTTTTCTGTGAGGGATTTTGCTCAGGTATAAGCAGGAAATTCATTTTCCTCGACATTTTTGTTATGTTATGGCTTTACTGCATTGAACAAGTTGGGATAAAACAGAGTGAAGTTTTGATTTAGCTTCTCTGCTGATGCCTCAGTAGACAGATTCCAGCTTTAAATGCTGTTTATTGCTAAGATAAAAGAATGATAAGCAACAGGATCAATCAGTATCTGTAGATTCTGTCCATTCTTTGATGGAAGAATCAGAAAAGCATTTCCTACTGAATTTGCCATCTACATGATTTTTGTAATGGAAACATGTCAAGCATAGCTTTTCTTCCCCTCTAAAGCAAAACCCATTTGATATCAGGATTTTACAAGAAATGATGTCATCAGATGACAAATGTTATTGCAAAAAAAGTCAATCTGATGGAAATGAGCTGCCTGCAGGGAAGTTGGCAAAGGTTTTTTGATGAATGTTGATTTTTAGGCTTGTATTATGCACGAAAAGGTGATAGGAAGTTTGCTATTGTGGTTTCATATCTCCTCATGTTGTTTCACCACTGACTCCTCTAGTGTAAATCTACACTATATGGCCAAACGTTTATGGACACCTAACCATCACACCCATATGTGGTTCTTCCCCAAACTGTTGCCACAACGTTTGAAGCACAATATTATATAGAGTGTCTTTGTACGCTGTAGCACTACAATTTTCCTTCACTGGATCTAAGAGGTTGAAACCTGTTCCAGCATGACGATGCCCCTGTGCACAAAGCAAGACAATGGTGTGTTAAGGTGGGAATGGCAGAACTTGAGTGTCCTGCACAGAGCCCTGACCTCAACCCCACTGAACACCTGGGTCATCCCGTGTCAGTTCAGATAGGGTTATTGCTGTGTGTCTAAGATTTTATTCAATCTTTTGTTATTTGTTGCTTGTGAACTAAAACCAAAAGTCTGTAAAGAATTTTGGCTGAATTTTAACTAATATTTCACTCCGCTGAAATATATAAAATTTTCTGATTAAAAAAAGTCTTATGTGGGAAACCGTTTAGGATTTAATATCTCCAGAAATATTATTCCCAGTCACAAGAAATTTGGCAGAAATAAAGAATTATTATTATTATTATTATTATTATTATTATTTAATAAATAGTCCATTACTATATATCACTGCTATTATTATTTATTATATATCTACCTCCACTGTAATATACATTTCTACTTAAGGTGCAATATTTGGATAATGGTATGGCAACTGCGTTGTGTGTTGTGTTGTCTGTGAAGTGTGTGTCGTAAATTGTGTTGAATATATCGTGTTGTGACCAAACATCAAGAAGATTTTCTAATACCTGTAAATGTATACGGTGAATAAAATGATTCTGATTCTGACAAACTGGCTTTCTATCTGTCTCAAAGCTCAGAAGTCACCACAGAAGACCAGTTTTTTTTCCCTTATTGGGTCCTCAGAATGGTAAAAAGTGCAAATCTTCCATACATGAGTGATATTTGGGGCTTATAGTCCCTACTTTTATAGATATTGAATAAAATTCACAGTTTATGCTAAATTTCACAGTTTGTGCTTAAACTACCTTACTATACTTCTTTGTGTCAAAATCTGAGGTCTGAACAACCAGTAGAATTCAAAATATTGACAAAATTACAACATGAGTTTGAAAATATGTAATAGTATATGTGTAAAGTGTGGTCATGTTTGTCTTTATGTCTGCCAAATTTCATGTGGCTGGGAATAATATTTATGGTGTTTCCTCGAGAAGCCTTTTTTTAAATTAGAAAATATTATATATTTCGGGGGAGGGAACAAATGTGATGTTAGAATTCAGCCAAAATACTTTACAGACTTTGGTTTTAGGTCACAATCAACAAATAACAAAAGATTGAATAAAATCTGAGACACGCAGCAATAACCCCATCTGACACGGGATGACTCGCCTTCAGCTGAACCGTGGTGCGATCCACATCAAATGTAGAAGGTATCTGCTCTCAGAGGCTGTGTGCCGAGTAACATGATTACAAGGTTCAACTTATCACGCTACTTCCTGTTTCTGCTTTCATGATAGCGGGGAAAGGGTTGTTATGGTCAGTGGAGAAGATGGAATGCATTACCGATATATTAAACTAGCTTTTCATTAGGACTGGAGTGCTGTAATTAGCTTAGCTCTGTGGTACGAGTGCTTGCACTGAGAAGGTCCTGAAAAATGCATGTCTCCTGCTGGGCTGCATCTTCTTATATACGAGAGATTTGCAGGTATTCCTGCACGATGACGTGGCATTCATCCAAAAAGCAAGCAGTGTTCATCACTTGAGTGTTGGTACAAATGGAAAATGATTAAAAAAAACAACAAACAAATGAGCCTAGCGGAGTGCCTACCAATTGAGCAATCGATGTACGTTTTGGAAGGAATTCTTCTGTGTGAAAACAATCCTGCAATTAGCTCAGCCCCTAACGAGCCCAGAATCATCCTCATTAATACCCGAATGAGTCATATCTAGCTCCTGTTTAAGTCGTTGTTGGAGCGTTGTAGATATTCTGGCTAAATCAGTAAGATGAAATGCAATACAGTGATGTCATTATGTGCCACGCCCTTTTTCCACCCCATGTCCAGAAAACACTGACATGCCTCTGCTACCTCATCATTCTGTACAATCTTTGACTGCAATTTGGTCTATAAAAATGACATAATGCTACATGGCTTGTCATGCTTTAGTCACAAGATATTATATATTAGCCCCCCCTGAGGGTAAGTGCTATGGAAGCTGACACACGGCATCAAATAAATCAAGTCTGATCGCGTTTCATAAATCAGGAACAATAGGCTTTCAGCGTAATGGGCCTTTTTAATAAGAACACGCGCACAAATACAAACTGACAGGTACTTTAAAAGAAGGCGACATGTTGTCTTCAAGAGCCAGATTCCTGCTGGTCTGCTGCATATACACACACACACACACATACACACAGACACACAGAAGACAAGTGCACATCAGTCACGGTAATGACAACAATGATGATTGAATCTATCCGTAATTATGGATGCACAATGCTTGTCTACCTGCTGCGACACGGATGAATCGGAAATGCTTGAAAGAGCAGCGAGGGCGACAACGTGCCTTGCTTTGTCATTACTGAATAAAGGCTCCACACAAACACATGCGCACACACACAATAAATAGCCTTAATTGGAGCAAAGCGACTGAGACACGTCAGTGCAGCCCTTGCCTGATGGGATCTCATTCAAGCTCGGCTCCACAAAGAAGCCGTGCTCGAGTTGCTCATTTAGAGCCGAAGGATAAAGGAAGCACTCGGCTCGCATGCTTTGCTCAGGCGCAAGGCCTTGAGACGAGCAAAAATAATTATTAGTGCAGAACCGCTAGCTTTGTAATCATGCCATCCCTCCTGCCCTACTGCTGTGTAAATTTATCAAACAGCCTGTGAGGGGGAAAAAGTAGTTCAGCTCGCTGCTGAATCTGTTTCCGATTCCTGATTCTCCTGATTATCTGTGGGAAATAAATCTATTGAGATTAAGATCTAATTTACATTAGCGAACCAGCATTAACAAGCTATAAAGATGTTGTATAAAATCAAAATATTGATGTATTTTTGTGTAGCGCTGCTTTGGCCTTGGTGCTGGGTTTCTTACTGAGGCGAAGTTAACATCCTTTACATCATGTTATCTAGTAAAAGTGGGTCACAGCAATAAGGGAACTTGGAGCAAGAGCTCCTTTTCTCACTCACCGTTTTCCAGCAACGTTAAACGTCACGTTAACGAGAAATCCAACATAGAAGTAGTAGACACATTGTTTCAAAAAATTGGACTCAAAATAGGTGAGAGAGCTGGACAGATTAAAGGGCTAAAGCACTGCTGCATCACTCTTTTTTGGGTAGAGCGCACCTCTTTCCTAGAAGACAGGAGACAAAGCACCTGATGATTCTTTTAAGTCCAGGACCTAGACATCAGAGAGCCACGAAAGGCAGAAATTAGAGATCCAAACAGGAATTCCTGAGGTATAACTACAACAGACGTTGCTGTATCAAAGATCTGTGATTAGGCTTTCGGCATTTCCTATTTGGACTAGTTATGGACACGGAGAGTACTTCCATTTACCCCAGGACGCAGGTGCAGGATGTGTGCGCATACTCAAGCATGTTTATTAGGGACAATGAGAAATTCATGATCAGTACACCAGACACGGGTCCAAACACTGGTGGGGCAAAAACAAAGCCGGGTTAGCCATAATGAAATGACAGAATAAGAACGAACGAAAGATAAAATTTTTTAAATTAAACTAACAACCAAACTAAAGTAGAAAAATAAACACAAGGGACGGAACTATACAACGTAAAATCACGTTTATTTCAAATCAAGGGTTGAAATAATGAGGCTAATGGGGTAATAAGCATCATCATAGTTAACTTGCACATTATTTTGCACACCGCCTTAAACTGCGCAGGATCTCGCTTCATGTAAACATGATCAAGACTACTTTTACTGCAGGTTTTTTTATTTTTTTTTTAACCACCACTGTTATTTATGTCTTAACCATAGTCTTTATACTCCGTATTTCATGCTATATTGCTATTTTATTTGTTATGTTTTGTTTTTAATTCGAAATCTAATGCAGCATCCGTGAGAACATGTAATCTAAATTCATTGTACAAGAAATCTGTTGCATATGACAAGTTAAGCAATGATAAGTTCTTGACTCCTATTAACAGAGCACACATATCCTAATGATGGAGGAAACACTGGCCATATAAGAAAAGTGGCAAGGAAACCAGGAAAGAACCAGAATCAGGGTGGCCGTGACTCACCTTCGCTAATGATCCATCCAGAATAAGAATAATGTCAATTTTGTTAATACTTATGTGCATATTATATTGCATATTCCATAAAGTCACAAACATCAGAAACACAAACACACAAAAAAGTGCTGAAGACACAATAAGGTCAAGAGAAGCTCTGGCTATGCACAAAATGCAATTATTTCGCTGGTTGCAGTCCAGTTGAATGTCACCGCCACCATGTCATTCACAGCACAGCCGATTTTTATTTAGTCACATCCACAAAACTCCATAAAGTCCAAAATGCCATGGTGAAACCATGAAAGAGCGCCTCCTGTGTTCTAAATTTTCCAGTAATGCAGCTCAGCCATTGCAGCGCGTTGGCTACCATAAACACATGCTAATTCCTCCGACCTTTTGTAGGTCGCCATTACTTTTGTTGTAATTGATAAAGTAATGTGAATTGAGTTTCACAAAATAGTCATTAAATTGTGTGGTGTGACTTTAAAAAAAAATAAATAAATAAATGTATTTTTAAATCAAAGTAGCTGAAGCCACTTTAGCCAAATGAAATAAGGAAATAAGTTGGGGAAAAAAAAAATATCTTACAAGATTTCCTGAGTTTGTGTAATTTTACGTATAAGGAGACTCACTAAAGTGAACCTTGACTGATGGGCTTCAAGTCGTATAATAGGTGTGAGTTACTGGAGTCTTTTATATGGATTATTCTGTCAAGTTTAGGCTTTGTGTTTATCTCTAAAAATAATTTCAGATGATTTCACCATTTCCTCTTGAAGGAGTTCATCATTAATTATTAAGTATTTCAGTATGTTTTCTATCTATTAATATCTATGATGGAATATGAAAGTAAATGAAGTGCCCAGACAAGCTTTTTCCAACTTCTGAAATTCAAAACAGGATCTCAGATGTGCACGGTAAACATTTTATCCACAGCCGCTGACTAATGACTTCTATTACCCACAAGCAATAAGCGGTTATAAAGTGTTCTCTCAGTCTGGCTTTGAAACTTTTAAAGCTGAAATCACTTGCATAACTAGAAAAAAGTACCATCAGATACCATCAGTTTGAAATATTCAACACTTTTGACTAATGCAGGTACTTTCATAGGAGCAGAACGTGAGACAGGAAGAGGTATTGGTCTCCTCAGCCGAGCCTGACGACGCCAAGCACCTCGGGCGTCCTCAGGCAACGCCGGCTCACGCAGCTGGACTTGTCGCCTAAGATTTGTAACTTTGTTTGTGAAGGCATTAAAAGCGCCCTCGTCTCGGCGGCAGGCATATCTCACACTCCGACATCAGCCTGTTCATCTCCGACGCAAACCTGCCCATTCCTTAGCGGAGACTTGTTAAACGCATTAGCACAGCTGGCACCATGCCGTACATCTCGGAGATGGATATGGCTAGCTCAGGTGAGATGCTGAATGGAGTAAATACGATCATTTCTGAGCGAGTCAGCAGCCGCAGAGATAAATGGAAAGGAATAAAATAGAGAAAAAGCTTGATGATTCACCAGATAGCAGATATGAGATTAAATCCATCACATACAGGACATCCTGAGTTCCTCAGTTTCTTTCTCACACTTTCTGATGCCTTTTAGAGAAACTTCAGTGGTTCTAAGACATGATGACACACACACACACACAATAAGAAGTGTGTTTGTGTGTGAGCCACATTGTGTTTTCTTATTTAATTACAGCAACTGGTACTGAGATTTTTCATTTGCAAATTTGTAATAATTTGCATGATTAAATTTGCATGAAAAGGTTAAAGGTTAGAGGCCAGGTCGTCATTCATACCTCTTCTTACAACGTCATTCATATGAAAATGAACAAAACAACAAAACATTGTCTTTGTTCATCTGAATTTGTACAAGTTTTTCATGAAATTAAGAGGAAAATTACATTAAAGATTTTTAGCAATAATTCATCCAACCCCATGTGGAAAAACAACAAAGGGTGGGATATATTGTGCAGCAAGTGAACAATCAGAGCATTTGAATTTGAATTCAATGCAACATACAACAAAATTTGTCATGAAATACATACAATAATATTATTATTAAAAACCAATATTAAAGTGACTTGTGCATTTCATTGCAGTAGTATGGCACAGTCCATCCTTCCAAAATTTTAAGGGTAATTACGAAGAAAGAGAAACGGGGAGGAAGAATTCAGTTTGCATATGGCTGTTGGGTAAAAGCTGTTTCTGAATCTGGAGTCTTTTGAAGCTCTGCAGCGTCTTCCAGATGGCAGGAGTGCAAACAAATTGTGAAAAGGGTGAGTGCTGTCCTTGATAATTGTGCAGGCTCTGCTATGACAGCGAAGCCTGTAGATGTCCTCAAGGGGGGGTAGTGGAAGTCCGATAATCTTTTGCGAGATTTTAATAACTCTTTGCGATGCAGCTCTTTCAGCCATTGAACAATTTCCATACCAGACTGTAATGCAGTATGTTAGTATACGTTCTGCCGTACAGTGGTAGAACGACTTCAACAGTCTGGCAGAGAGATGGGCCTTAGAAAGTAAAGTCTCTGTTGGGCCTTTTTGACCAGAGCAGCAGTGTTAACAGTCCACTTAAGGTCCTCGCTAACATGGATGCCCAAGAACTTAAAACTGGACACTCTCTCCACCTCCTCTCTCTTTATTTCCAAGTTCCTCTCGATGTTGCCTGAAGTCTATGACTAGCTCCTTCGTCTTTTTGATGTTAAGAGACAATTTGTTGCCTGTGCACCATTCACCCAATCTATACACTTCATCTCTGTAGGCAACCTCGTTGCCATTTGAGATAAGCCCCACAATTGTTGTATCATCAGCGAACTTAATTATTGTATTAGTGGGGTACACTGATGTACAATCATGTGTATAGAGGGAGTAGAGCAGAGGGCTCAACACACATCCCTGTGGTGCTCCAGTACTAAGAGTCAGAGTTGAGGAGGCATGCGAGCTCAATCTCTCAATCTGTGAGCGGTTCCATGATCCACAAAAATATTTGATTGCTGAGACCCAGGTCCAGCATCTTTGTGACCAGCCTGCTAGGAATGATAATATTAAAAGCAGAACTGTAGTCTACAAAGAGCATCCTTACATATGTATCCTTACGCTCCAGATGTTCCAGTGCGATATGGAGAGCAGTGTTTACTGCATCCTCCACGGATCTGTTTGGTCTGTATGCATATTGGTGTGGGTCAAGTGTAGGAGGGAGGACAGATTTAATGTATCCCAGGATGAGTCTTTCTAGGCACTTGGATATAATAGGCGTTAGTGCTATTGGTCTGTAATCGTTTAGGGAAGTGGTGCTGGACTGCTTGGGCACTGGAATAATAGTGGCAGTTTTAAGGCAGGCTGGTACACCAGTATGTGCCAGTGTGAGATTAAAGATATCTAAAAAAACATCTGCAAGCTGACTCTCTTAACCTGATGAGTCTGATAAGTGAGCGAACAGTCTGCAGAGTCCAGCCGTGGTAAAGCTGCATTGTCTGATTCTCTCTCAAATCGGGCAAAGAAGCAGTTCAGTTCCTCAGCCAGCGTGATACTACTTGCTGTCATAGAGTCTCTGCTGCCCCCGAAGTTGGTTATATGATGCATACCCTGCCACATGTGTGTTGAGTCCCTAGAGGTAAAGTGATCCTCAATCCTTCTCTTTATATGCAGCTTTGGCTGATTTTATTCCTTTCTTGAGGTCGTGTCTAGAATCGCTGTACAGTTCTTTGTTGCCAGATCTAAAAGCTGCATTACGATCTTTCAGGAGAAGTTGAACCTCCTTAGGCATCCATGGCTTCCTGTTTGGGTAGACACGGATGCTTTTGTTGATAGTGACACTTTCCACACAACATCTGATATAAAAAAGCACGGTAGATGTATATTCGTCCAAATCCTGAGTGGAAAACAAACTCCAATCAGTGCTGCAGCTGTAGAGATGCTCCCTCTGGCCAGATTTTAACTGTTTTAACAACAGGTTGCTGTTTCTTAATGATGGGGCAGTATGCTGGAATTAAAAAAAAAAAAAAGTGACAGGTGATCAGACTGACCAAGGAGAGGCAGGGGTGACACTCTGAAGGCTTTAGGAATGTTAGAATAAACACAGTCCAGTGTATTTCCCCCTGTGGTGGGGCATTTCACATGTTCAAACCTTGAAAACACAGTCTTCAAGCTGACGTGATTAAAATCACCAGCCACAATAAACACCCCATCAGGATAAGCGTTCTGTTGTTTGTTTAAAGCTGTTAACATATAGCCAAGTGCTGAATTTTCATTAGCATCTGGTGGAATATACACGGCAGTGACAACAACAACAGACATCTCCCGTGGCAGATAAAAGGGCCTACATTTAACTGCCAACAGCTCTAAATCTGGAGAACAGTGTCTGTCAATAATAGCATTATTCGTGCACCAGTTGTTTGTATAGACACACAATCCACCCCCCCCTCAGTCCTGTCGCTACAATGTACAGAGTGGACCGCTAGCTCAGTAGCTGCGTTGGGGACTCCCGGGTGTAACCATGTCTCAGTAATAATCATCATGCAACTTCCTTGTATAGTCGACGGTGATGTTAAACAAAGTCTCAACTCATCCATTTTGTTGTTTAAAGATTTTGCATTTGAGATGAAGAGACTTGGGAGTGGTGGTCTGTAAAGGTTCCTCTTTAGCCGTGCTAACATGCCAGCTCTACATCCTCGTTTTTGTTTAAGCGTTCTCTGCCGCCTCCCACATCTGCTGCTGGGTATGGTAATCCATGGAGTCCCCGGTGTCCTAGCAATCTCCACTGGAATTCCATGCGTGTGCTGGAAAGGGGTCGTTACCGACTGTTGTTGTGTCGTCCCGATATAAATCGATGATTCACAGGTTTAAAAAATAGTCTCGAGTGTCCCCGAATTAATTTTCCAAAACACAGTCAACAGTAACAACAGAATATAGTTCCACTTCAGAGAGCTCTCAGCCACTGCGTCTTTGTGCGCTGCCATTGAGCATCTCCAATCCAAACCATTATATATAACACACACACGTGTGTGTGTGTGTGTGTGTGTGTGTGTGTATGTATGTATATATATATATATATATATATATATATGTGTATGTATATATATATATATATATATATATATATATATATATATATATATATAATATATTACACACAGATACATACATACATACATATACAGTCAGGTCCAGAAGTATATGGACAATGATGGAGTTTTTGTGATTTTGCCTTTATACACCACCACAATGGATTTGAAATAAAACAATCAAGATGTGATCACAGTGTAGACTTTCAGCTTTGTTTTAAGAGGTTCCACAAAAATATGGCATTTACCCTTTAGGAATTACAGCCATTTTCAGCAAAGTACTTCCATTTTCAGGGGATCAAAGGTATTTGGACTAAGTGACATAATTGTAAATATAACCATAATTTTAATACTTGGATGAAAATCCTTTGCAGTCAGTGACTGCCTGAAGTCTGGATCCCATGTTCTCAAAACTCAAATGCTGAGTTTCCTCCCTGGAGATGCTTTCCCAGGCCTTCACTGCAGCCACCTTCAGTTGCTGCTTGTTTGTGGGTCTTCAGTTTTGTCTTCAGTAAGTGAAAAGCAGCTCTATTGGGTTGAGATCAGGCGACTGACTTGGCCATTGAAGAATATTCCATTTCTTTGCCTTCAAAAAGTCTTGAGTTGCTTTCGCAGTATGTTTAGGGTCATTATCCACCTGCACTGTGAAGTGGCGTCCTATCAGTTTTGTAGCATTTGGCTGAATGTGAGCAGAGAGTAGAGCCCTATACACCTCA
>CM040979.1:27131205-27171143 GCA_022985145.1 Pangasius djambal
CTACTTCTGTCAGCAGTCACATCATCAATAAACACCAGTGAGCCCGTTCCATTGGCAGCCATACATGCCCATGCCATAACACCATGTTTGACACATGATGTGGTATACTTTGGATCATAAGCTGTTCCTTTCTTTCACCATACTTTTCTCTTCCCATTATTCTGGTACAAGTTAATCTTGGTTTCATCAGTCCAAAGAATCTTATTCCAGAACATGGGAGGCTTTTTTTAGATGTTTTCTGGCAAAGTCTAATCTGGCTTTCCTGTTCTTGAATGTTACCAGTGGTTTGCACCTTGTTGTAAACCCTCTGTATTTACATTCATGAAGGCGTCTCTTGATTGTAGATTTTTACAATGATACGTCTACCTTCTCCAGAGTATTCTTGATTTCTGTTGATGTTATGAAGGGGTTTTTCTTCACCAAGGAAAGGATTCTGCGATCATCCACTTTAGTTGTCTTCCGTGGTCTTCCAGGCCTTTCGATGTTGTTGAGCTCACCAGTGCTTTCTTTCTTTTTAAGAATGTATGCAACTGTTGATTTGGCCACACCTAAGGTTTTTGCTATCTCTCTTATAGATTTATGTTCTATTTTCAGCCTAATGATGGCCTCCTTCACTTGCATTGAGATCTCCTTGGACTTCATATTGGTAGCTCCAGTCGAACAGCTGCCAAATGCCAACTCAATACCTGATATCACCTGGTCAATTAACTTGTTGTCAGTCAATTGTCCAAATACCTTTGAGCCCCTTAAAATGGAGGTACTTTGTTGAAAATGGCTGTAATTCCTAAATGGTAAATGGCATATTTTTGTGGATTTTATATATATATATATATATATATATATATATATATATATATATATATATATATATATATAATAAAATCCACAAATATATATATATATATATATATATATTCACACGCGTGCAAACACACATATATAAATATATATGTATATGTTTTACTTATATTAAAACATATGTTTTATAAAATAAAAATGTATCTATTTTTATAAAACATCAAGCCACATTTGCTTTAAATTCTATTAGGGTGTAATGTAATATTAAATGAAGTCTGTGGTGCTGATTGCTAGTAGGTGTAAAATTTTGACGTATCAGATTAACATATGTAGATGGGCTGTATGTATAACCTGATTATTGGGCTACAATCCAGGAGACAATATACGTTAGAAATTGTATTATTGTATTTACTTAGCAACTGAGTAAACTGCTTAAACGATATAATAATCACAATATTAGCAAGCATGTGTACAACCAAGCTTACAGGCTTTTCCACATGGATTAGCAGACATATGTTAAATAAATAAATAAATAAATAAATAAAAAAAAAAGAAACGAGATAAACCATTAGCTCTGAGAAGCTTCCAGCTCACCATGAACATGTGGGAATGAGACCTGGGAGAGAGTTGTCTTAGAACCTGTCTGTTTATGTAACAGGAGATTTGTGTTGAAGAGAGATCAATGCTAACTGCGTTTTCCAGATGTTGCCAACATCCACACAGTTTTAAGAAGGTCCGTACACAGCTGTCTTGAGATTTTAGCTTGGAAATGTCAAGTTCTACATCTGTTAGCTATCTTTAGCTCTCATATTGCGTAATCTACAAATAGATTTAGTGCAGCAGCAGTGAATCATAGTTTGAATTCTTTGTACACACTGATGCTGTTGAAGATGCCGTTTTGCTCACTCAGTACATCACAATTTATAATTTTAATGATCCAGAGGGACTTTGGATTAACAAACTATTAACATTTTGTGGTATAGTAACAAAGTTGTAACTCCACCCTGAACAACCTGCATATTAATCTTCATGACTAACATGTACTCTTCAGTGCCGTACAAGATTTATTTTGTAATGAAATTCCGAGTTGACTTTTCTGGTTGAAACTTATTTTATTGATGCGGCCACTTTGCTGTTCGACTACACGTTGTTAGCGGTGCCAGTGGGATTTAGCCTTCATTTCAGCTCTACCTAAAGACTGCTAACTAGCCGGACCAACTCTCTGTTGTAGCTCAAAGCAGTGGTTTTGTTATAGCTGCACTGCAAACTGGGACATTTTCCCTTAATATGACGTTGAATATGCCATCACTGGAAAATGATAAGTGAGAAATAATGCTCTTGCTCTTTTGGTTTTTAAGAGGGAACAGCAAAATTACAGCTATCACTAATGTTTGTTGAAATTATTTCTACTATTAAATGCCATTGTAACTGCACTGGCAATAACAATGCTGTAATTTGAACTTACATTACATAAATAAGTCGTCGAGATCATTGCAAAAGGACTGCAACAACACACAGATGAGTACTAGAGAAATCTGTAACTGTTTACGTGATGCTTTTTTTGTAACTTGTATGAACAGTTACAAAAAAAACAATTACATGCTGTGAGTGGTTGCTGATGTGCCACAGCTGGATGTTTATAGCTAATACTGCTAAACAGGAACTCCTTTTTCCAAATGGTAATATTCAATATTTATAATATTTATAATATATAATATTTTATTTCTTGAGTAGAAGTGTCCGAAATGGGGTTGTTCAGATAGTGTCTATAGACCACCAAATAAAAAAAAAAAAAAAAAGGACAGAAAATCTGGAATGATCAAGGAAATAGTGGTTTTCTTTGCTGTTAAATGTAATACTATGTAATATAAAATGTGAGAATATTAAAATAAAAACAACTAATACAGTGATATATGAATGAAAGTAGGCAAGCATTGAAATAAATCTAATAGAAATCTCAGTTATTGCCAATATATTGCTGCATAAATTGTTCTAGAATGTAATTATAAATGAATCACTGCAAATTTAGTTTAATTTAACAAAACGGCTTCCATCCTCATTATTCAGCAGCTTGTAAAATAGCACTTGATCCAGCACATTGTTATTATGCATTTTATTTTTTTCTATAGCTCGCTGACTTGTGCACACGATTTAATGAAGCCACAAGAAACTAAATCGAGGTCATTAACTTATTATAATGTGTGCAGGATGTAGGCTATTTTATCCTACCTTTAATTTGCTATTTTGATTTGTCTAATTAATAAAATAATGGCATACATTTTTTTGTTAAATCAATGCGCTCTCCTGTAAAGAAACAAGGCCAGAGTTCTTGAAGCTGACAAAGCACTCATCTCTCAAGCTTGCAGCTCACATTAAATTAATTCATACTTTATTGATAAAAAATTCAGTCTGTATAATAAGTGATGTCTCTGATTAAGATGTGTCTTTGCTTGCACTGTAGTTAGATCTGTTGTCTGACTACATGTGTGCAATTTTAACTCTGAATACAGGCCAAAAGATGTACATTTTTGTAGATTTGCAGTGGTATGGCAATGCTGGTACATTTATTTATGCATCTTATCACGATAAATGTGGTCACAATGAATCAATGCGTACAATATTAATGTGTAACCTATGGCTAATATACTTACAATTTTATTCCACTTGCTTGTTGAATTTTCATTGTAAGCAACTGCCAAGTCGACTCTTACTCGGCCTAATGAAATCAATCCTGATAAAGATGTGGATCCTCCAAAACTTGCACACGGACCTCTTCTTTTCTACAATATGGCTTGATCCCAGACCACATACTCCCAGTGCTAGTTTAGTAAAGATTTAAAAAAAAACCAAAAAAACCAAAAATAAAACGCTGACCCAAATAATCAACAGCGTGATGGAAAACATACTGAGCTCTGCAGGATTTCACTTGGTTCTGCTTCATGGATTCAGTCTTCAGTCTTCAGTCTGTCACTGACCGATTAGCACACATTCAGTGCATATGGACATCATCAGTTACTGAATCGAGCTCCCGCCACATCCAGGTGAGATTCAAGAAGCAGATGTTTGCTGTTTTTAGTAGGTTGCATATTTTTATTCATTTTTTTCTCTTCCTGTTCATAACCCATAGCACGGTAATATTAAGTAATATCAAGGTTAATGTTTGTGATTGTTTCGCAAAATAAATTGAATCCATGGAGAAAAAAACAAGTGAAACTTGTCGAGATTCAGCCCAACAGACAATAGTATCTGAAGTGTTCAACAGGTTGTAAAGTTAAAAAATAAAATTCTTTTAATATTCTAAACACATCTGCTATAAATGATTCATTTTAGAGCAATGTATACACAATAGACAAAAATTAACCATATGAAACGTTTGTATTCTTGTTTGTGATGTGTTTAGTGATTGTTGTGCTGATTTGCTGGTTGGTGCTATATTTTCGTTATTCCCGTGACAAGCTAGCAGTTGTGTGCTGCGCTGATGTCACAATGGTGTTTAATAGGGAAAAAATCAACAAACATAAGTGAAAATGGATTTCTCCGGTAGCTTCTAGAGACAAAAGAGCAAGAGCTTATTTTCCTCACTCACCGTTTTCCAGCAAGGGTCATCACCACCTTAATGAGAAATCGCAGATGTGTACAAATAGTGGAGTCCCAGAATGCAATGCAGTTGCGCTGAGTTACAGCACACACTCGGTTTGGTAAGTTAACAGTCTACGAGATGATGGGTGAGATGATGGGTGAGATGATGGGCGAGATGGCATTGATGGTGGTATTATCGTGAAAGTTGAGACTTTTTGAGCAGAATGTACAGACGAAAAGGTGAGAGAGCAGGATAGACTAAAGTTTCTAAACAGTATATAAATGTTCCCAGAATACCTAGAAAACCTGACAAGTGGATGTTTTTGGAACAAAAAGCTCTTGCCTTTTTTACACTGCTGCAGAAAAATGTGTATATACCTGGCTTTTAGTAGCATGTGAGTAGCATTTAAATAGCATTTAAAGCCTCTGTTGCGTAGATAATTGTGCAGAATGGCATGCTGTACTTATCAATGTAAAATGAAATGATTAAGAGTTGTGTAGCCGTGATGACACCGTGACCAGCTTCAGAAACGGAAATAAATAAACTCCTTGTCAGAATGAGCATCGCGGATCCTAACACGCACTTTAAAAGAACAATTATATTTTGGTGAAGGATGTGCAAATGGATGAAAAGTGTTTTAATGGGCTGATTAAATGTAGACAGGGACGTGTGTAGGAAATGTACACGCTTCATTTTAGTCTAATAAGCATCTCACACTGTGCTGCTAAATATTGTGTGTTAACCCTTGTGTTGTATTTTTGGTCAAAATTGGCTGGGGTTTCTTAAAACTGCTTTTCACACATTGTTGCATTACACATTTTATCAATCCCATTTCTCGTCATTATCACAAGATTTATCTTCCTTTTTGGAATTTATGGTGAATAATCTTCATTTACATGAAATTATGTCAGTCATTTTTGAGTAAAATAAGCATAATAGGCCTCATTGTATCAGTCAGTTAGTAAATGTTTGTGTAAATCAAGAATTTATGTCAGATTTACAAAAGTTTCAGAAAAGCTGATTTTCTTTGTACTTGCGTGAGTATGTTGATAAATATACTCGTATATTACCAGGGGCTTGCATGGCAGAGCTGATTTGCATTTGGCCACGCCCTCAAACTCTATAAAAGGTGGCGCTCACAGAGCTGAAATGACAAGTAAATGGCAACTTTCTCAGAGGTAGAAGTGAATGTTATGTAGACTCACGTCCAACATCAGAAAAGGTGAATTACATGTGCATGAAGTGAGGTGAAAAGAAAATGGTTTGACATGAAAATGGAGAAAAAGATGCTCTCGGGAGGATATGAGCATTTGTGAAATCTAAATCACTATCTATCTAAATTTCTTGTATGGAGGCTCCTATGAAAGATTTACGAATGAATCCCTTTGTATCCAGCTTGATAACTGAGGACTAATGTATGTTTTATTTGGAGTACTGTAGACCAGAAACCCGAGGAAAAAAACTTGATGATCAAAGACTGGTAAGCTAGACTGCAATGTCAAAAATTTAGCTCAAAGATGTGAAGATATTTGCTTTCTAAGCATTAAAGATTTAATTAGATTAAATGGTAAAGTGAAAGAGTGACTTAGACAATCACAACAATATACTTGCTTTGCAATCTGCCTAGAGGAGATGCAACCAAGAGGTCTTTTCACCAAACGTCAGTGACTGAGTAAACAGGAGATTAGTCAGACATGCAATCAAGGATAATTTCTGAAGGTGCTGGAGAGATCCAAAGCTCAGATGGGCAAAGCTGTTCACAGGACAACCGTAACCTGGACACTCCACACCACTTGGCTGAGCTGAAGAGTGGTGAGCTGTATTAAATCCTGTTTGGAGTTTGCCAAAGGCGTTTCCAGAATTATTAACTTGGAGCATTGGATTTGAGGGGGGAAAAAAAGCTTTTTTGGGTAAAAATGCCTTTTTAGTGTGGAGGGGAAATGAAAAATTTACCCATGTCTATGCACCAGCGTCTCCTCTGATGATCTAGAGCTCTGATTGGATTCATTGGCAGAGTGTGAATGCGCATCATGGTCACAGGAGTCACACGGCCTAATGAGAGGGGTCGTGGAGTCTCGTGTCTTTTATCCTCTCATTCTGCATTACAGTAAACCACTACACTTCTACTTCTGGATATACAAAAGGCTAATGGAGTCATCAACACAGTGAGGTCTTCAGAAATGATGACTAAATGTAGTGCATTATGTTCAAATAAAAATCCCCAAATCATGTTGATTTTTAAAGCACAGTAATTCTCTTGGGTGAGCTTTAATATCAGTGGCATTTTAGTTCCTGTCTGTTCAGTTTTAGCTCTCCCAGTCAAAGACAGGTTTTGGATGGGCTGTCTCACAACTTGTCCTGCACACATGTCCCTAAGAGTGCAAAATACAGACACGTGCAATAATTTGAGCACCAGTGGGGGAAGGAGGGCAGATGCTGGTGGTTGTGGGGGTAAAAGGGCAAAATATTTTCAATCTATTCCTATCACAAATCCCTTATCTAAGGTAGAAACTGTATACTGTGTGTGTATATACTGGGATTTCTGATAAATACCAGGTGATTGGGTGCCTCTCGTTAGTTTTAGTTAAAATGTAGACACTAGAAACTTGTTCATGCAGAAAAGTAGTAAAAGTGTAAAACAGTTTACAGTAAAAAAGGTTACTTCTTTTCTTCCTTTTGTAGGAAAAACATGTTGGGTACAAAAATGAAAAAGAAAGTGTTCACTTGTCTAGTAACTAAATGTTAGTCATTTTCATTTCATTTCGTCATTTAGCTGATTTTATCCAAAGTGACTTACGAGGGAGCTGCGCAATCAAGGTTCAGGGGTCTTGCTCGAGACCCCAACAATGACAGTTTAGATATGACAGATATGAATAGGAGGCACACTTTTTTTTTTTTAAGGTTTAAGGTTCACAGGACATGCGGTTGAGATGAGTGGTGCGCAGTGGAATGGGATGCCAAATGCGTGACAAATACCTCATGGCACTTTTCAGTGCATTTAGTCAAGTCAAGTCAAGTCAAGTCAAGTCAAGTGGAGTTTATTGTTTTTTCAACCATATACAGCCAGGTAGTACATAGTGAAACGAAACAACGTTTCTCCAGGACCAAGGTGCTACATAAGACAAATACAGACCAACACAGAACTACAAGGGACTACATAATTTATACACAAACAGCTTTCATTCATTTATCCTTAGTAACTGCCTGGTCAAGGTGGAGGTGGTTTAAATTTGGCTGCTAATTCATATTTTGGGAAATAGAAACAACTAAATTCAACTAAAATACCACAAGCAGGTACAAAAAAAAACTGTGCAAGTAGGGGGAAAAAACAACCAGTTCTATGCATATCTATAGTTGAAACAAAATATGGAGTGATGTAGCTGAGGTTGAGGAACTGTCAGAGCCAGAACTCGCACACCATGCTGACATTTCTACTACTTATATCTTTCTGTTTTAGGCCCTGCATACTTTTTTTTAAATGCTTGGACCACTCTACAAATACAGATTGATGAATTGTGTGTTTAGCTTTTTTCTGAGTGCTATGGCTCACGGTGAATTTGTTTTACATCTTTCATGAAATTTTGGGTTTAGTTTTAGTGTGGGATGAATGTGGATTCAGTTGAGGAGACATTTGTAGGTCACATCACTAGACATCCACATTTGTCAATGAATAACAATTTCATATACTGAACAGATAATAATTACCACTGGAGCCATTTTCTATTCTCCCCAATCTCACTTCATGGCTCTGAAACTGTCCAGATTTCTATCTCAGGAGATAAATAAACCGGGACAGAGGAAATCCGTATGAACTCAAGAAACCCCGTGTCCGTGCAGTTTGACAGATAAACAGCAGGAGCCGCCTGTTCACTCAGTGAAATGGGAATAAATAACATGAAGAGAAGGGGAGGCAGATATGCCATGCTGATTACTCATGCGAGATTTAAATTTATGGCTATCGTAAAAGATTCACCCACCTCCCACCCTCATCGGCAGCTTTTCTGAACCACTGCATGCGCCAGGAGGTTTATGTACATGAGACAGGCAAGTCGGAGAAAGATGAAGGGCAAATCAACTTAAAGGAACAAAGAATCAAACAAGTAAAAATAAAACCTTTTTAAAACAAAGTTTTAACAGGGCCTCTGTTAAAGACAGGAGTTAAAACAAATTTTTAAAACAATGCAGACAGTTTTAAAAAAAAAAAAAACTTGAAAAAGAAACAGGACCTACTTAAATGACTAATATAATAACAATAAAAAAAACGTAGCATGCAAGTCTGATTAAAAAATTAAGAAATCGTGCAGAAAAGAGTATTACACCACAACCTTATAAAAAGAAAATAATAAAAATTAAACTAACCACCTAGTAAATAATTAAATAAATAAATAATGTGGTACTACTACTACTAGTAATAATAATAATAATAATAATAATAATAATAATAATAGTTGTAGTAGTATTAGTTGTTGATAATAAATACAGTAATTTTAAATACATCAAAACAACTTTAAATGATACATAAACATGTTTAAACATTACAATAAAATAACTTGTATACTGTATGTATGTGTGTGTGTGTGTGTGTATATATATATATATATATATATATATATATATATATATATATATATATATATATATATATATATATATATATGAATAAAAATGCATACAATATTTAAATAAACTCCTTGTTAGTGATATTTTGAACTGTGACAAGCAGTCTAATGTGCATAAAGAAATGGAACATTTATAATGTTTATAAATGACAGAGACAATTTCCAGGCGTGCGTACACACACACACACACACACACACACACGCACACACACTCCTTCCTCTTCTCACTGAGAGAGTTTCAGGTATCGTAGAGATCAGACTCCATACATCAGAGCAGTGGAGTCTGTCACACTGTGAATGGATTTTGTCGTGAATGAATAAGTCGTGAAAATGTAGCGGTGTGGAGGAGAGATTTACACCACTAAAGCTTTTTCATTGTCGCTGATGTAGGATTAGAGGCAGGAAATAGACTGAACTGCTCAACTGAAAGGAGTTCTGAGCCTCAGGAGTGCAGTGGCTTAAAATCACATAAACACAGATCCAATAAATACAGTTTAATGCACAAAGACAAAATTAAATTAAATCAATAAATATATGATTCACTCGTTCGTCTTCAGTAAGTGTTTTATCCTGGTCAGGGTGAATCTGGAGAGTCTATCCAAGGAACGCTGATGCTGCCGCCGCCGTGCTTCACCACGGGTATGAGGTTCTAAGCTTGTTTTTGTGACAAACATACCGTTTGGAATTATGTCCAAAAAGTTCTACTTTGGTCTCATCAGACCAGACCATAACCATTTTGCCACATGGTTTAAGATGATTTAAGTGTTCATGGAAGTTTTTTTTTTTTTTCTTGAGAAAGAGCTTCCATCTAGCCACCGAGCCCACAGCCCAGACATGTGAAGAATATGAGAGATAGTTGTCACATGCGGGGAGTGAGCAGCACTTGCCAGATATTCCTGCAGCTCCTTTAATGTTGCTGTAGGTCTCTTGGCAGCCTCAATGTTATTTTTTTTCCTCTTGTCCTTTCGTATCTTTTGGATGAATCTCCTGTTCTTGGTGCTTTCACGGTGGTGCTCCGTTTTCTCCACTTGTTGATGGTCGCCTTGATGATGCTTTGGAAATTCTCCTGAGCGATATCTTTTGTCAGTGAGATCCTGTAAATGCTTTGTAAGCTCTTTGTGAGCCATGGCTTCAGCAGTTGGATGAAACGAAGTAGAAAATCCCACAGAAACCTTCCTTCCTTGATGACAGGTGTATGATAATTACTTTTGAACATGAGTTTGAATGGGATTTGTTAATTCAGAGCTCAGTCACATGTACCATTATACAAGAAGTGCACACTTGTGCAACCAGGTTATTGTAAGTTTTTTTTCCCCCCTAAAACTTTTGTTTGTTTTTCAGATGAATTTCGTGGTTGCAATTTCACATTAAAGGTGGAAAAAGATTTAACAATTTATCTTGGTTTCATATTTTCATCACAAAAACCTGTGATTTTAACAGGGGTGTGTAGACATTATATCCATTGTAGCTGTAGCACAGCATTAATTAGCTGCATTAATAATTATTTTAGGACAGACATATCCTCTGGCCAGTAAATGTGTGCAGTAGCTGAGGTTATTACTGTATCACCCACAAGGCCTTTAAATTCTGAGAAGAGTTTCTTTCCTGAGGCTAAGGCTTTTATGCATCCTCGTGTGGCTTGTCCATGATGCTCACCTCTAGTTTTACATGCACACAAACACACATGGCATAAGATGAAAAACACTCCTGAAGTATGTGCCTTACTCAGCCAAAACCTGTAGAGATGCTCATCAGAGCTCGCTGCGCACGCGTCACACACACACACACACACAGAGTGATCATGCTACATGTTAGCGACAGGCATTTTCCCTTGTTTCTAACGATAATACTAGTACAGAGCCAGGAGGAAAGCTGCTTGAGACTGGGAGGAGGAGGAGGAGGAGGAGGAGAAGGGGGGAGGAAGGACAGATCCCTCATGGCGTTGTATGTTTTTCCTTAGTCTCCCAACACCTCCTGCTGCTCCACCATCTGCCACAGCACTCCTCGGACACAGCAGCTGGTGTCTAAAACGCACCCGATTCCAAAATGTTGGTGATGAGAGAGACGTGGAAAGGTCTAGGATCATTCGGCCATCTATGACCCTTCACCTCGACCCCTTCCCTCCACACGGCTACGCTATCTGGCGCATGCGAATAGTGAAGAAGAGTCAAAATGCAAAAGGTGGCTACAAAATGTTGCCTCGGCGCTATAACACTGTACAACCTGAATGTGTGCCAGAGGCTGTTTTCTCAGTCTGCATAGAAACAGAAGAGAAATCAGATGAAATTAGCATAACACAAGGATTGGCTAGAAGGGCAGTTACCAAGGACGGGCCATTACCTGGGCATTTTTTTTTTTTTTTTGCAGGCATGCACAATGCACATTTATAAATATTTAACCCCCTGCCCCCATTTTTATAAACACTGTTAGCATGAGGTAAATATTTAATATGAAACTAGGTTTACTGATGCAATATTATATCGCCTCCATTTGCTTGGTCATTTTGAGACAGAATCTTGTTAAACATTCTCGTTATTAAAACCTAGTAAATGGTAAATGCAAATTTAATACCTGCTCTTCCCTCTTAGTAATTTGCACACACACACAGATGAATTCTTGTGTACCTTTTGAACAGAAATTTTTTTTTTATTTTGAGTTTATATAGTACTTTGAACAGTTTTTCACCACATCTCACTGCCTTTAAAAACCATTATTATGGACACACAGTCATGCACATGTTTGTGCACATGTGGCATGTTTCATTTTTCCTTGAGTCACTGAACTCGTCGCAGCTATCACAAACAAAAATCTCACACAAAATCCTCATAATTGTTTCCTCCTCCTGCTTTGCATGTGATGTCACTCACGCAGACGTTCTCGGATAAGCTAGCTTTACGCAACAAAGTTCTGGTAGCATGAGACATTTTTATTAAGATCTATGTATGAGCGCTGCTGCAACACTCGTCTAAAAGCAGAGTACATTTTGAGTTCTGCAATGGTAACATGACAAGTTGCTTTTTTTTTTTTTATCCTAATTAACTTCCAGTGAAGTTTTCTGTTATGAAGTGTGTATTTAACTTTAATGGAAAGAGTCTCTAGTGTCAGTGCTTTGTAAAACAAAACCACAACTTTAATCCCTTCATTATTTGGCTGAAAGTATGTGGAGCGTATGCCGTACAAGTCCCTGTGAATGAGCTGTTACTATAGAAACAATATTGAATTAGTATGAGCATGTTAATATATAATATATTATATTTAGAAGTTACATTTTTAAATACAGTTTAGCCAAACGTAATCCTAAAAAAAAAAAACAAACCCGACAAACATTGGATTGAACATTTCTGCCAAATCTTTCTCCAAAATCTATAACTCTACTTAAACCTGAAGCCGTCTGGGTGAGAGTTTACAGCTCAGCGTGTTAATCCAGAAAGTTTAGAAAGCATATGGTGAGAATCTGTAGGCTTACAAGTGTGTGAACAGCAATAACCAGAGCCAAGAGCCAAGGATTTTTCACAAAACATATAAAAATGTGCAAAAACATATGCAATGAGCCTTCTTTCCCCAAGAATAACTGCAGACTGATTATATCCTTCTTAACTCCAGTAATAATGCTGTATAGTGTGCATCCAGTTATGAGGAAAAGTAAACATGGCTGTACACTCAGCATATAACAGCAGATGTGGAATTTAAATGGACCACTTAGGACAGCCGAACCCAAGCCTCATAAACACATAACCCGACATTTCTTCTCCAGCTTAACTTTACGTCTGGTTATTGTTTCATAACCCTCCTGTGTACATAATTAACTTTTTATGAACACCATACCTCACGTACATCGCACCACCAGCCCGGACTGCCAGAGGCAGGAGTTAAACAAGCAGCACAGGGGGATCTATATAAGCTCTTTGGGTTTATGTGATTACTGTTGGTGCAAATGCAAGTGCCATAGAATTTATAGTGCAATTTCTCCAGGAAGTGAATGTTCCCGCACGGACATAAATCTCCTGGATGGCTGGCCTTCTGAAAGTTCCTGAAGATCAGCGGCCCTGTTAGATAAAACTAAAAAACAAGTGTAAAGAGCATCCCAGGATGATGAAACATTTTGTTAAAATGTTGCATTGCACGTTGGCAGTGCACTCACAGCAATACTTTCTGATGGAAAACTGAGCGAGCTCACACACACACACACACACACACACACACACACACACACACACACACTATTTTGTATTTGTTCAGGTGCTGCTAGAGTAGCCATCTGCCTACTGCTCTGTTTATTTCTGCAGTTTATGCTAATTATTTCACTTAGTTTAGTTTATTAGTTCACAGACCCAAAACTAAATATCGCCTCCTGTTCCACTTTTTTACCCACAATACACTCCTCTGAACACAAATGGGGAGTGCTTGCATGTGCCAAAGAGGCAAGGCAACCAATTCAATTCAATTCAATTTTATTTGTATAGCGCTTTTAACAATGGACAGCTTTACAGAAATAAATGGATTCAAAAATTATATTGAATTATATATAAATTATATATAACAGTGGCAAGGAAAAACTGCCTGAGACGATATGAGGAAGAAACCTTGAGAGGAACCAGGCTCAAAAGGGAAACCATCCTCATCTGGGTGCAACGGATAGTGCAATTATAAATAAATCCCTTCTATTATTGTGTACTATATGGACAAATAGTGCAATTGTGCAACCAGTAAATTCATCACAGTTTTCGCAAGAAGTCCGGTTGGTTAAAATCTATCCACTGTCCACTGATGGAGTCCTGAGTACGAAGCCGCTCGTGGCAACCGCAGCCCCAAGCCATTACAGCAATCGCAGTCCCAAGCCATTACAGTACAGCTCCCCATATGTGATCCCCAAGCCATCTCCACAGCCCCCAGGTGGAACCATCCCCAGCAATCCAAACAGTTCTTCAGATCGTCCATATGGGGCTCCAGCAGCAGCGAGCGAACTCAACCGATGAGAACTCCAACCAGAAGTAGGGCATCAGGATGGGTCAGGCAGGTCCGATCTGTCCATTAATTAATGGAGGGTCTCAAAGCATGTATTAAAAGTTACACTTTTGTATACGAGTTATGTAATCTTATACCACACTGCTGTTTAATTCTTGATTGTGATTGGTCAGAAGGTGTAGATTAATATATAACAGCTGTTCTGACAGTAGTGCAGCTATAAATCACAGGTTTATATTAAGATGCTCATTTTCTTATTGTTTCTGTAGTAAGAGCAAGGATTTGTGTGGTGGATAGTCAATAAGAATCAATTTAAAAGAGTGTAATTGTTGATAAGGTGAAGTTTTCTGTGGGGGGATGTTTATTTAACATTTGTGGAAGGAGTCTCCAGTGTCAGCACCTTCTAACAGTCAAGGGTAAACTTGTAACTTTAAGTTTTCTGGCATGGGAAGGTCTTCAGGACTTGCAGCTTCTATGTAACAAGACAAGCTTTGTTTTCTTTTGACTTAATAACTTTTAGAGAGAAAAAAAGAGAGGCTGGTAAGAGAAAGACTCCTTATAGCTGTTATAAGTGAGAACAGGAACTAACTTGTTTCGTGGATGTTCCCCAACGTTAATGTAACTCTAAATGGAAAAAAGTACACCATGTCATTGTTTAATATATTGAAATTTGTAATAGTTGACAAAATGCTGTGGTATAAGAGGAATACAACACTTTGGGACATGCTGTTACAGCAAAATCAAGATCGGTTTGGTCAAGGAATAAAGCAGCCGCTGAATAACTTGCTACCAATTGGGCACCTGGTAGAAGGAGTTAGAAGAAGCTGGATTTTTTCAGAAGGGTAGGCAAAAAAAAAACCCAATTTCAATATCCATTATTTGACGGTTTGCCAGAATTTAGCCACAGCGTGATGGGATCTGGTGGGTTTTTCCAGACCACCAAACATATGTGGTCTAGTAGGTTAGCTTTGCATGCGTATGTTTTTTATTATTTACTCTTTATTACTGTGGAATATCTGCTGAGTTGTTTTTTTTTTTTTTTTTTTTGGTAGCTGCCTCTGCCAGCAAGCAGGTCCTGACTACACAGCTAGTAATAATATTACATCCTCCTATGCTTGTTTTTCGTTCTTCGGTCCTGGACGATCAAATCGTTAGTTGTGTGAGCAATATCGCACAAGCTTAGTTTATATACTATATATTGCTTTAACTTTAAGATCTCACTCATATCATTAAAAGATAAAGTTCACAAAACTCACTGAAGAGCTAATCAATATCCAGCTCAGCCATGATCTGGATAATAATGACCTATTAGTTACCTCTCCATTTCAGCACCCGGCTTCCCTGTACTATCAGTAAACCCAATCAGTAATCTCACACCTGATATGAGGCGTTCTCCTGTCAGGTCACCGGTGTAAGCTTTCGTGTCTTATGCGAGTGGAGTTGTGTTTTCCTGCAGCAGCTTTTGCGCTCATCACCTGTGTAACACACAAGGAACAGTAATTGCTTGTCAGAGCTGTCAGGCCGGCTTTGGGCGCATCTGCGCTTGCCGACAACAAACAGATATTTACACATGAAATGAAATTACCCCCCTTTCAGTGCATGGCTCTCGAGCTGCTTCACTTACTGAGCTGTCAAACTCGCTGAGTCTGTTTGCACCAAATTGTTTATCTAATCCGAAGAAAGGAGGTTCGCCTACAAGGACGCTGCTGAATACGGACCTGAAGTGCTACCATTTCAGCTCCATTCAGCCTGCTTGCTTTTTGTTAGCTTGCTTCTTTCACTTGCATAAACTCTCTCACTCACTCACTCACACACACACACACACACACACACACACACACACACACACACAAACTATATCTAAGCTAAGAGCTGTACAGCCTGACACACTGTGGCTGATGAGAGGAAAATGATGGCCTATCTATATAATCCTTACCTTTAGTCCAAATTATTAAACTCTCTATGAAGCAAGCTTATTATTCTGGTTCTAAGAAAAGGGCAAAATATCAATCCTTACTCGAACGTTTTTTTTTTTTTCCAGTGACTAACTGCCATATTGGGATTAATTATACCACCCCTGCCAGAGGCACTTTCACTTTTGAAAGTTTTATTTCTGTATTTCTTTTAAGCTTTTCACTTTCAGCAGTCTACATATCTCATTAGGGCTTTTAGACAGAAATGAATCAGCTCCTGACTGAAGGCAGCACTAAAGGAAAAACTTACAGTATATACACCTATCAGCCATAACATTAAAACCACCTGCCTAATATTGTGTAGGTTCCATTTGTGCCACCAAAACAGCTCTGACCTGTCAAGGCATGGACTCCACAAGACCTCTGAAGCTGTGCTTGGTATCTGGCACCAAGACATTAGCAGCAGATCCTTTAAGTCCTGTAAGTTGCGAGGTGGGGCCTCCATGGATCGGACTTGTTTGTCCAGCACATCCCACAGATGCTCGATCAGATTGAGGTCTGGGGAATTTGGAGGCCAAGTCAACACCCTGAACTCCTTGTCGTGTTCCTCAAACCATTCCTTAACAATTTTTGCAGTGTGGCAGGGCGCATTATCCTGCTGAAAGAGGCCACTGCCTTTAGCGAATATCGTTGCCATGAAGGGGTGTACTTGGTCCTCAACAGTGTTTATGTAGGTGGTAGGTCTCAAAGTAACATCCACGTGAATGCCAGGACCTGAGGTTTCCCAGCAGAACATTGCCCAGAGCATCACACTGGCTCCGCCAGCTTGCCTTCTTCCCATAGTGCATCCTGGTGCCATCTCTTCCCCAGGTAAGCGACGAACAAACACACAGCCGTCCACATGATGTAAAAGAAAACATGATTAATCAGACCAGGCCACCTTCTTCCATTGCTCCATTGTCCAGTTCTGATGCTCACGTGCCCATTGTAGGTGCTTTCGGCAGTGGACAGGGGTCAGCATGGGCACTCTGAACGGTCTGCAGCTACGCAGCCCCATACGCAGCAAGCTGTGATGCACTGTGTGTTCTGACACCTTTCTATCACAGCCAGCATCTTCCAACACATCAACTTTGACAATTGACTGTTCACTTATATCTCACCCCTTGACAGGTGCCATTGTAATGAGATAATCAGTGTTATTCACTTCACCTGTCAGTGGTTTTTATGTTATGGTTTATATATATATATATATATATATATATATATATATATGAACAATTTTGGAAGACATTTTGCTAAAAAGTGTTCATTCCCCCTGTGTGTGGAGACTTTCGGAACACTCTGTAGTACAATATAATATAGTTAAAATACCCAATCCACAGACAACCAAAACAAACAAACAAAAAAAAGTCAACTGCAGATTTAGACTTTTTCTGATCAGGCTTAGCTTCAGTTTGTCTCTTCCAGCAGATTTGCAAATTGTCTTCAGTTTCTCAAGGTTAAAAGTGTCCCTCTGATGGACTCTCAAATTCAAAACCTCCATAAATTCTCAGTGGGATTCAGGTTGGGAGATTTGGTAGGACAAGCAAGGCCTTGTTGAGTTATTGTGGCTGTATGTTTGGGGTCACTGTCTTGTTGAAAATTCCATCTTCATCTGAGATTCAGTTTCTTGGCTGATGAGATTGGATTCTTCTCTAATGTGTCCCAGTGCTTGTCTCACTAAATATTCCATGTGTACCACATACACGTCATTTTAAAACTATTTGTTTTTCAGCTGTATTGTTGTAGGGAGCATGGGCACACAAGTTGCGCTTGATCATTACTGAGTCCCATGAATATAACAGCTGTAAGCTTTGTTAGGAACTCAATAACCTTCCTAAAACCCCAGTAAGTTAAATGTTGTCTATATGTTATTGTTCTGCATCTTAAGCTTGACTTTTTTGTTTTGATTTTGTTCAGAGAGACTAGAAAAGAGTGAGCACTTCCTGAGATGCTCTTCCTGAGAACCAAGAGAGGTCATAATTACATTACCCCACCTCCACTGCTCCCTCTAAGCTGTGCGCCTGCATGGCTCTGCACTTCTGATGATGCTCCCATGCAGAGTAAAATAAAATCGATGCCACCTAGTCCCAGTGCTACCCAAAATTCATTCTCAACCACAAATAAAGCTAGCTGGCGACATTAGCTGTGAGATTAGCTGTTAAATCTTGTTAGCGTAGTGGTGCTGTAGAGAGTTGTCTACTAGCCAGCTAATGCTAAGGCAGAGCAACAATTGTGAGTCTACCCAATAAAAATAGATTTTGCTCAGTGAGAAATAAAATGGAACATTGCCCACCACTCCGATCAATATTTTTATTAGACAGACCCTTCTGTCATTTGAGCAAAAATACCGATAAGCCATACAAATTGTGGCTGCTCTGCCCTTGGCTGGTTAGCATTAGCTGGCTAGTAGACAACTCTCTACAGCACCACTATGTTAACAAGATTTTACAGCACCCACTTCAAACCTCAAAGCATTTATCACACCCTGCACTGCACCATGCTCGCTCCGATCCTCTAGCACCACACGACTGGTACCACCATCTCTCAGGGTACAAGGAAGGCATGCATCAAGACTCTTCTCTGTTGTGGCATCTAGGTGCTGGAATGAACTTCCCCTAGATGTCCAAACCACTGAGCCTCTGGCAGTCTTCAAAAGACCTACCTCTTCCAGGAGTACTTAAATTAGCACTTTAATTTAAAAAAAAAAAGTGTTGTCTGTGTGTTTTTCTTACTATATAACCCCCCCAACAGAGTTTTTAGACTGATGGTGTTCTTAGTCCATGACCTAGTGAACCAGTATCAGGATGTATTTATTTATTTATTTATTTATTTATTTATTTATTTATTTATTTATTTGAGACGTCAAAGCACTTCTGTACGTCGCTCTGGTTAAGAGCATCTGCCAAATGCCATAAATGTAAATGTAATATAAAACTTATCCAGTCAAAATTTTGAGAAATTTTTCCGTAAATTTTCATAATGATGTTACAAGCTGGACAAGAGAGTGGGGGTGGCATGCTGGGACTAAACAAATGCACAGCGATGCATTTTAATCAGTATGTTGGAAACAAACAAACAAAAATCAATGGTCCAACCATACAACCTAACTAACTATGAAACCCTGACACCACAGCAACCCTATTACATTTACATTTATGGCATTTGGCAGATGCCTTTATCCAGAGCGACTTACATTTCTCTCATTTATACAACTGAGCGGTTGAGGGTGAAGGGCCTTGCTCAAGGGCCCAGCAGTGGCAGCTTGGCGGTGCTGGGGATTGAACTCATGACCTTCCGATCAGTAGTCCAACATCTTAACCACTGCAGTGATCCAGACAGTGTTTTATAACCATACTGTACTCTGCAGCACTTTATCTGTGCTCTGGGTGGTGCAACACTAACCTGCTGTATGAGACAGAGTATCATATTATAGGCTTTCTCCTTCTACCTCTCTCTCAAACTCTTCCCATAGGTGAAAGATGGTAACCATGGCAACTCCTTGGACAAATATTGATAGGGTGATTGATTTTGGTGAGTAAAATAATAAAACGCTCAGAAGGAAAAGCACTGGGTATGTGCAGAGAGAGAGAGAGAGCTAGAGATAGCTCACAAACCCAAGTAAAGTTCACTACAGAGGCCAGAGTTTTTGTGTTATTGTGTTAACTTGTGAAGATGATTCATTGTCCGAGGGGGTTCATCTGTTCTACTGAGTGCTCGTAGGTTCGCTGACATTTAAACTTCTGCCTGCAATTCACACCTGCAATGTCATAAATGTTTTTTAAGGTCACACGGAAAAAAACGGTCTTCAAAACTCAAGGAGACACCTCTGCAACATGACAGGCTGTGTGTGTGTTTTTTTAAAAAATTTTATTAACTTCCAGTGAGACAAAAAAGTGTGGCTGGAAAGGGAGCGATTGTGTATAAGTAGCTGCTATAACTACTAACTTGTTTCGCCGATATTCCACAAGTATGAACAAACAAAAATTACGTCATTCTTTCGTAAATAAAAAAACATAGCCGTTAGTTAATTGCTGTGGTGTGAGAGGACTCAAACTCCTCGGGAAATCCTATTATAGGAAAATAATCAAAACTCATCACTGATTATTTTCTTATAACAGCATGACACCAAGTGTGTTATTTCTCACAATTGTAAGGTATTATGTATTCTAAACATAGTGAAATGATTGGCTGATAATGCATTCTGAATTTACATGAAGTACTACTTTTATTGCAAAAACTAAAGTGTGAGTGTTAAATTTTTTTTCTTTTTCAGATTAGAATTTTCTTTTATTAAATGTCTCCATTAATTATATTTCCTCTGTTGTGTTTTGAAATAGTCATAATCATGGCAATGGTGATGGCCTAAATGAAATAAATGCTACAATTAAACACCAATTTAACAAACTAAGCAAAAGGTGTGTTAGTACAATATTCAGAAATATGTTTAATTATGTTGCATGATCAGACAGCTAACACACAATTTGTCTCAGTCTTACATAATATATTTTTAAACCTGAGTACAATTTTTGCAGTAAATTTTGATAAATGTTTAAGTATTTTTTTAGTAGTGGTCTCAGTGCCTTGTGTAAATATTACCAAGGTTTTTCATTAAAGCTCGCACTCCCATGTGTGTAATAACAATAAATTGAATTGAACTGAGCCGAATCGTTCATCATTCACAGGTCTGCTAATGAGCAAACTGTAATGCGCTGCTGAATTATCCAGCACCTGACTTATGAGAATAATTGCTTGTGATGGATGAGAAAGGAAAGGAGTGGATGTTAGTGCGGGCTCTGTTTAAAAATAAACATCCAGTCTACAATAGTACTGACCCCCGAGCTGCAAATCCGACCTGGACCAATCAAAACGCCCGATATCTGCACACTCTGTGCTCTGTGACAAATGAGGCCTTGCTGTGCCATCTCACACCATGACTAATGCTTTACTTGCACTTATTTGTATTAATTTCCTCCCTGATGAAGGACAAACGCACGCTGCTCGCTCGCTCATACTGCATGATGTAGAAACCTGAATTTTTTTAAACTCATATTTTCTACTAGATGCCCTAAACCTGTCTCCTTTGATTTATTTTTTTTTTATAACAACCCAATTTTAACATTTAATTTTAATTCTAAAATATATTCCTAGTAGAAAAAGAAATATAAAATGCATATAATGTTTGTGGATTGTTTAGTGTGTGTACACAGGTGAGAGTGTAAATTTTCGATTTCCACAAATAGCCACAAATATGTGCATACAGTGGATATAAAAATGTACACACCCCTGTTGAAATTGCAGGTTTTTGTGATTGTAAAAATTTGAAACCAAGATAAATCATGTCAGCTCTTTTCCCACCTTTTAATGTGATAGAGTAAACAGCAAAATTCAAGTGAAAAATAAATAGAAACGTTTTTGGGAAGGAAAAAAAACTTGCAATAACCTATTCGCACAAGTGTGTGCACTCCCTCGTATAATTTGACTTGTGACTGTGCGAGGAAATATCAAATCACATTCAAACTCGTGTTCAAAAGTAATTATCATACGCATATCATCAATAAAGTGATTATGATCAACCCCAATTAAAGATCAGCTGTTTCTATAGGTTTTCCTTGACATCATCTTTGACATCTTTGACAAGTTCCTGCGACTGCTGAAGCAATGTTCCACAAAGAGCTTAATGAAGCATGTATGCTATCTCATTGTTGAAGGACATGTATCGATAAGGAGAGGAGTACAAAAGAATTTCCAAAACATTAGATGTACCATGGAACAACTTGAATGCACCACAGTGACATGGATGTCACTGAACAGGACGTCCCTCCAAAATAGGCAAAAGGACAAGAAGAAAACTTGTCAGGGAGGCTGCTGAGAGACCTACAGCAACATTAAAGGAGCTACAAGAATGGCTGGCAATTACTGGTCACTCACTGCATGTTACAACCATCTCTTGTAATCTTCACATGTCTGGACTATGGGGTAGGCCTTTCTCCCAAAAAAAAAAAAAAGAAAAAACCTTCTGATTCCAATAAAATCACTCCAAACCATGTGACAGTGTGCTATGGTCTAATGAGACCAAGGTGGAACTATTTCAGCATAATTCTAAAAGATATGTTTTGCACAAATACACGACCCAAAGAAATCTATACCCACAATGAAGCATGGTGGTGGCAGCATCATTCTATGGAGCTGCTTTTCTTCAGCTTTGACTGGGGTTATAGTCAAGAGGAAATCGTGGATAGCTCCAAATTCGACTCTGTTTTGGCACAAAACCTGCAGGCGTCTGTCAGACAACTGAAGATGAAGTAAAATTTCACCTTCCAGCATGATACCGACCCAAATCCAAGTCAACAAAGGAGCAGCTTCAGAAGAAGATCATAGTTTTGGTACAGCACAGTCAGAGCCCAGATGTAAATCCTACCAAAAACCTGTGGAATGGCTTGAAAAGGGCTGTCTCCTTGGGAGATCCCCTCACAATGTGATAGATCTGGAGCATTTTTGTAAGGAAGAGTGGAATAAAATTGCCAAATCAAGTTGGTAGACTCTTACTGTAAAACAATGATTGTTGTATTACAAGCAAAGGGTGCTTTAACAAAGTATTAGTTAAGGGGTGTGCATACTTATGCAACCAGGTTATTGTAAGTTTTCTCTTTTTTTTTCCTCCCAAAACATTTCGATTTGTTTTTCACTTGGATTTTATTGGTTGCTATATCACATTAAAGGTAGAAAACGATCTAAAGTGGTTGTTCTTGTTTTTGTTTTTTTCAAGAAAACCTGCAGTTATATTCTTTATATAAACGGTACACTGTATATTCTCATTAGTGTTAGAGAAATTGACCCCAGCACATAAACTTTCAGGTTGTAAATTTTTTTTAACGTTTAAAATGGGTCATTTTGGCCCCCAAACAGTATATCTGTTAAATAAGGCATCTAATCTAAAACTATCTTCTCTCTCATCCTAAAAATGTGCATGGCTGTGAATAAACATAATGTAAATAATTAATGAGTGATAAAATAAAAAAGAAACACATAACCCAGTTACAGAGCGAACTGCTCTTAAAGCATCCGGTGCTTCACTTCATTACCGAGGCTGGAGATAACGAGAGTGATATTTATAACCGCTTAGAAGCAACACACACAAATCCGAGTGTGTAAAGTTGTACATGCTTTTGTTCAACTTATCGCACACTTCCTTCTGCAGATATGGGTAGTGCTTATATTTCTGAAGCAGAAAGATTTTTTTGCAGCAACACACGGCTTTGCTTTTTGGTGTGCAGTGAACGTCAAGCGCAGGCAATAAATATGGGAGTGACAGGTGGAAGTGGAGGAAGGTTTATTGCATCAGGCATGGGTTCTCCGTCACGCATGCTGCGATCTTTCATATCGCTTTGTTTACCTACTCTGAAACGAATTTGGGGGGGGGAAAGAAAGAAGCCTCGGCAGCAAGGACGGAATGTGCATCACTCGGGTTGCGAGTGCGTCAGCAGCCTGAGCCAGCTCGTAAATGATTGATGTCAGGATAAATTAAATTGCAATCGAAGGACGTAATGCACGGACGGGGCAGTGATTCATCAATTTAAGACTAAAAAGAGCAATTATGCCACGATTCCAGTGAGTTTAGCCTTCAGACAGGGAGAGAGAGAGAGAGAGAGAGAGAGAGAGAGAGACACTGTGGCATATTCACCAGCCGTCATGCCATCAGTCTCCACGGCCATCGCAGCGACTCTGATGCGGACACTTTTTTGATTAATCTGTAGACGAGCAAAGCAATAACACTTCCCCATCTTTCTCATATCCCTCATTCATGAGACAACTTGTAATGTACTAATCCAGCACGGCTAGTTTTTAATGTCGGAGTTTAATGTACATGAATGTACTTTAAAAAACACAGCGCTGTTAAATTCGCAAATCTTTTTCTATAACAGCAGCTCTGACAGTACTGCAGCCGTGAATCACACGTTTCTATCCGTGCACTCATTCTAATACGTTATTGTTTCCATAGCAACAACTTATCCAGGGACTTCTGTTTTTATTTAAAAAAAAAAAAAAAGAAAGAAGTGTACTCATTGATATGGTGACGTTTTCTAGAAGGACACATTTATTCAACATTGTTGGAAGGAGTCTCCAGTGTCAGCGCTTTTCTGAACTTAGGTTTTCTGCCAGAGGAAAGTTGTCAGGACTTTCAAGACAGTGATTGTTTTTCAACAGCTTTTCTCTTATTAACGTCGAGAGAGAGAGAGAGAGAGAGAGAGAGAGAGAGAGAGAGAACAAAGAAACGCTGCTGAGCGAACACGTGTTTAAAGCTGCTCTAACGCAACTGATAACAGAAACGATCATGTTTTGTGGACATTACAAAACATTAAATGTAGCTATAAATGGACACAAGTGCAACCATGACGTCTTATTCTTTGATAAGTTAAAAAAAAATGTAAGTGTGAAATAATTCAGAATGTGCTGTTATTGGAGGAAAAAAAAAAAAAACCTTTGGGAAGGTAACAGTGACCTGGGCTGCATCACATCACCATGTAGTTGATTATTTTTCTATAACAGCATGCCACGTCATGTTTTATTCCTTAACCAGTGTATAGTAATAGCCAGTAGGAGATATTCAAAGGAGAAACACTGTAGATGTTGTATTTGTACAGAAACAACAATTTGGATCTTGGTTGTGTTTTTAGAGTCTGTTTTTTTTTTTTTTTTTTTTTTTTCCCTAAAATAATAAAAAAAAAATTTTACTTTATTTTTTTCTTTGGGGATCTACAAGGCACAATAAAGAGTTTTTTTATTATTATTATTATTATTATTATTATTATTATTATTATTTTTTTTTTTTTTTTTTTTTTTTTTTTTTTTTTTTTTTTTTTTTTTTTAGTAAATTACGTTATTTAATATATTTCAATTTCATTATTGAAAATATTTCAATGAATTATTTCTTATTTATTTAAATGTTCTTCAAGACATGCATGCAAATTTCTCTTTGAAATCCAAAGTTTTTAATATTTTTAGATACAGTGTATTTATGGCTGCTAGCAGCTACGCTGCTCATATAATCGACAAAAAACAGATCCGGTTTATAGTTTGTGCTTTAAAAAGCAATACTGTGATACATGGTTTTTGGTGGTAAACAGGGAAAATAAGTAATTTATAAGAAAACACATACATGCAATAAAATAATTTTTAAAAAACCCTATATACCGCACCTAAATAATGAATGAAATAATAACTTATTACTTCATTTGTGTGTGTGTAAAATAAATAAATAAGCACGAAAATAATTAAATGAGTAATAATAAGTAAAAAATAAGTAAATGATTTTAAGGACGTATTTCTTTTTAAACTGTATTAGTAAATGATGATTTGTCTTTGTGAATGATAATCTAACAATTTAAAAACAAACCAGGTTTTTCCTTTATGGGAAACACTATCATACATATGGGTTCAATAAACTTATTGCATTTACATTTATTCATTTGGCAAACACTTTTATCCAGCGATGTTCCTCTTGCAGAAGAGCCAGAGCATCTCGGCTGAGTTGAGGTTGGGTAAGTGATCAGGCCAGTTCATTACACACAGCACTGCCTCGTGCTTCTACAAATATCAACAAATACAGCTTTGAGGATTGTGTGAGTGTGTGTGTGAGTGAGGTTGTTCAAATATTACCTGTTAAATTTAAAGGCAAGGAATCCCCAAACTCTGGACACGCAACGTATATGTGTGTGGCACAAACAAAAATTAAGTAATAATAATAATAATAATAATAATAACTTACACGTAAATTAAAATAAATAATTAAATAGTCTACCTACTATACAATTCATTACTATTCAATACAATATAATATAATTTGTACTACAGCACTGTTGAATTCTGGATTCTGATTGGTCAGAAGCTTCTAAAGACACTTTGAAATCCAACGCTTTTAATATTTTTTGCTATGTAATATATATTTATGGCTGCTAGCAGCTGCATTCATAAAAATCATAAAACTTCTAAATAACAATTTGCATGTTTGTAATCTCTTAACTTTATTTCTCCCTCATCCGGTGTCAAGTCAATGATATGCCAATATGAATGACAAAAGAAAAGAGTTTGTAATCTTCCATTAAATCACCCATGACCAACGAAGGTTGTACCTGTCTTAAAAAATTAAAAAAGAAATAAAATACACGGAGGCAAAGACAAACTCTCGGAGTGAAGATTCTTTATTCACGGCCAGGAACGCGAATCCATAAACCTTCCATCTTACTGAATTAGCATATTCATCACAGAATTTACATAATAATTAGTTTTTGGTTACGTGAAACAAACGTTTATATCATTTTTTTAATTGTTAGTGCATCCCACCTCACACTCATAAATCTCCCAACTTCCCCTTTATTAGCATTCCTGCTAAGTTTGTATGAACAGTGTCGCTTTTTGTTACATTTCTAATCATTGAAGTAACTGATAATGAGTGGGTTAGACTGAGGTCCAGGTTTAAATGTGATGCAGAAAGTGAAACTCGGAGAGTCAGGGTTGAAATATTTCCCGTCCGTCCCGTGTTGCGCGAGCGTGTCTCTCCGGGGGATGGAGGTGAGGGACAGTGTGGCCCTGCAGTCTGATGAGGCCTCGAGTGCCTCTGATAGGAGTGAGTAATTGTCTTGACAGGAGCTGATGAGGGAAATGATGTGTGTTTTCAGACAAAGTCACACTGGGAGGAGTGAGCAAGACTGAGTGTGATAGGGAGGAGAGGGAAAGGGAGAGAAAGAGTGAAGATTGATATTGTCGTTTACCCTTGGACGACCGGAGGACGCCACCGGCATAACGAGTTCTGACACTTCAATTAGCTTGTCCAAGATAAACAATGCAAAAAAAAATAGCCCACTTGTTTTCCACAGCAGGACTTTCACTCTGAGGTTGAACAACAACAACAGCATGCCACAGTGGTACCATAAATCGTATCTGGAGATTTAAACTGACTGTAACCTGAGAGATGAAATCCCCGAAGTCTGTAAAGCACTGATTGGAGGTTCCTTCCCATGAAGCTACACTCTTAGAAAAAAAATAACTGGAACGTCGACGCGTCCACCACCAAGAAGTCTAGTTGTTTGCCTGAAATACTATTAAAATATACTTCAAACAGGAAGTTACTGAAGAAAACCTATTTCAGACATTTCACCTTGCTGTGACCTTGACCCTGTTTGGATCAATTCTAAAAGCCAATCAGCCAACTGCTGGTTCCAGTGATAATTCCGTATAATTCCTACAAACATTCAACCACTCGCTCTTGAGATGTAGGTTCTTTAGTTAGTTAAATGATCTTAGCTCCTTTGAACACTCTCCAATAGATATGTATCTGTAATTTAGCCTTCAGAGGGACAATGCAAAGAACCTTTCTATGTTCTAAATTGATTTATTTACACTAGATGGTCAAAAGTATTTGAACACCTGACTGTCACACTCGTATGTGCTTGTTGAGGATCCCATTCCAGATTTATTCTGAATTTATTCCCAGAATAAATTCTGGGAAGGCTTTCCGCTAGATGTTGGAGCAAGGCTGTGGGGATTTGTGTTCATTCAGCTACAAGAGCATTAGTGAGATCAGGCGCTGATGTTGGGTGAGGAGGTCTGGGGTGCAGTCGGTGTTCCTGTTCATCCCAAAGGTGTTCAGTGGGGTTGAGGTCAGGGCTCTGTGCAGGGCACTCCAGTTCTTCCTCTCCAACCTTCTCAAACCATGTCTTCATGGAGCTCGCTTTGTGCACAGGGGCATCATCATGCTGGAACAGGTTTGGGCCTCTTAGTTCCAGTGAAGGGAAACTGTAATGTTACAGCATACAAAGATACTCTATACAACTGTGTGCTTCCAACTTTGGGGCAACAGTTTGGGGAAGAGCCACATATGGGTGTGATGGTCAGGCGTCCATAAACTTTTAGCCATGTAGTGTATTTGTTTGTTTGTTTATGAGAGTTTAGGTTAACTAGCAAACCCTAGTTTGCCATCGTTGGTCATTTTGTTGCATTATTAAACACATTTCAAAAATTTGTGGAAAAGAGATTGATCTCATGAAAAAAAAAATATTTTTTTTAAACATTTGAGGGATGTGGTTGACTTTCATGTGATTTTATATTAATTGAGCTCTAAGGTATGAACATTAGCTACATTGCACTTAATTCATATGAAATCTGGGCTAACAGTGCAAATAAATAACTGAAGACCACCGTTATTAAACCAAGTATGATATTCCACAACAAATTAAATCAAGTGGTAGTGGTAGCTCAGTGGTTAAGACGTTGGCCTTGTAATCGGAAGGTCATGAGTTCAATCCCCAGCACCACGAAGCTGCCACTGCTGGGCCCTTGAGCAAGGCCCTTAACTGCTCAGTTGTATAAATGAGATAATTGTAAGCCGCTCTGGATAAGGGCGTCTGCCAAAATGCCATAAATGTAAATCATGGTCATGACTTTAATAATTTGGCACTTAATTTGGTGCTTATGAACATTTGCATAAGCAACAAATTAAGTGCCTGTGTGACTTTCAGGATGTTTTCAAGGAAAAATCTTCCAAGTGAAAACTTCGAAATTGAAATAAAACAGAAAAAGAACGTACCCGTTTTTGTTTTTTGTTGTTGTTTTTTCCTTCCTTAAATAAATTTTTGTAGTTACAAGAAATAAAAAAGAAAACTAAATAGAAATAAAAACTCACTTTAAATAAAGATACTAAGTGGAATAATTGGGTAATTGGCATTTAGTGTATTTGACTTCATATTTTAAGATCTCATTGCTTTTTTAAAATTTTATTATTTTTTAAGGCAGCCAGTTTATCCGAGCTTATCCGAGCTTAGCTGAGGTCACAGTGTGGTGGGAACAAGTGAAAAACTCTTCACTAAAGTCTAGTAAAGCCTAGTGTTATTATCTTTAACTTATCTCCATGCTTAGATTCCTGTGGCTGCAATTTTCTAATTCTATTGATTTCGCTCTCACTCACTTTTATATACAAATGCATAAATAGAGCTTGAATATCCATATATTGAACTGTGGACACACCTGATTAAAAATAACTCAAGTTACCACTCCATGTCCTCCAAAATGATGAATAAGGACTTCCTGTAACCATCAGTTGTTTTTGCTTCAACATAACAGATAGAAGTGAGACACAATTTGGACTAAAGTCATTAAATATCTTTATTAAATGTTTAATTCTCATAAATTTATTTGTATCCAAAAATGTGAAGGTTAGGCTTAAGGTGAAGGTTAGGAGCAGAGCTAATGTTCATACCTTCTCTTATAACTTCTTCACTTTTATGGAATCATCACATCACCCTAACTCATTTATTTACTTAAATCATTTTTAATGAGATCAGGCTATTGTGTATTTCCAAACATATATGTTATTTAAAAAAAATCTAATTCATGTATGTGAGAGCTGGAGTAACTCCAGGTTCAGCTGTGAAAGTAGGTGTATCTTTCTGTTTCACTCACTGTCTAGTGTGTGTGTGTGTGTGTGTGTATCCCACATGTCAGTCCACTGAGGCTATGTCTATATAATGATAAAGAATCAGTGCCACTGCTGCAGCGAAAGCTCCCACTGGGCCTGTCAACCATACAGACACTTACACACACACACACACACACACACACACACACACACACACACACTCGGATAAAACAACACTAGTCAGGCTCTAGAGCTAACACACCGCTACATAGAAAGAGAAAAGCAGAAAGTACAGTCTGTATCGTTTAAATGAGTGAATGTGAGTCGGAGAGAAAGAGGGGTCATTCATCACTCAGGTAATAAAAGACAGTCAGTGTTAGCGTCTCGGCGAATCTGAAAACAGGATTTCTTTCTAATCAGGTTAAAGTTGGTCACAATTTTAATTGCAAACAGTCAACTGATGACTTTCTAACGTATGAGTTTCATCTGAATGTCTCCCTTTGCAGTGTAAAGTTTCGGTTTCCAGTTGAGAGTACGCTGTGAACATGTTTGCTGCTGCTTCTCTTCAGCAATTATTTTCTTTCTTTCTTGTTCCTTTTTAATTCTGTTTGTATGATGTGTGTTATTGCATCTGTCTCTTGCGTTACTGTATTAATTTTTCTTCTCTGGATGATTTCATCAGCTGGTCGCCGCTTTGTGTCTGTGCAACGCGTGCACGCTGTCGGCGGATTAAATGCAGCGTCTTGTCACTTTTGATATGTCTGTTACTTTCGTCTGTAGCAGTGAAGTTTGCTTTGCTCTCCTCCTTTAACTCTCTGTTTAGTGCCATCGTTCCTGGCCGTTTCAGGGCTGCTTGGCCCTCTGTGCTGTGGCATGCTCTGTGCTCGCTTTGTGCATGCAGCTCTGTGGATCAGACTCCATTTTTTTTTACTTTACTTTGACTTTAAACTTTGAACTGGACTCAACTTTAAAGTTTGAAAGTTCATGCCTCCGGAATACCTAATGACGTCGGTTGAATTCCCCAAATCGAAAGGAAGAAATTTCTTTCATCTGCAACATTTCAGATGCTTGCTTAGTCTATAGCTTTGCACATGTACAGTTTTTGAAAGAATTTTTTTCCCCTTTTTTATTTACACTTCCATTTCTATACTTCCATTTCTATTTTTATTTATAGTTCTTACAAATGTATTTATACTTAAGAACATTAACAAAGAATTTTCTTCAGGATCAATAAATATTTTTAATCTTATCACAAACCAGGATCTGTCAGACCAAACCTAAGAACACATTCACTTCCTGTACGTTTGTGAGTGTTGTAAGCTTGAGTAAATCTCTGACGTAAATGGAGTAAATGGAGAAATTGATAATTATTGATTTCTGACTGGCTGGATTTACAACTCTCTTTGCTCATATCGTTTTACATTGGTTACTAATTGTCCAGTGGCTGCTTGTCCATAAGGGCAGATGAACCACCAGTCATATCAACTGTTTCACAAATATTAATCTTCATAAGTCTTCATTCACACATTTAAAATTTCTATATAAATACTAATTTGGATGACCAACGATTTAAAAAAAAAAAAAGTGTTGCTATTTGACAGATATAAGCAAATGTTCCACTGATTTCTTCACCTTTCTCCAACAATTTCTTTCAAAAAAAGGCAAAGTGTAAGTGCAGACAGTGTGTTTATGACGTGCAGAACCATTTCTGTTGTAAGATATACTTCAAAGATCGGGAGCGCAAAAGAGGGATCATGGAGAAATGCCCATCATCAGAAATGCATTTGAAACAAGTATTGCACATGATTTAAAAAAAAAAGCTGATAATAAGAAGAAAACATCTCCCTTTTTCAATGCCCTTTTTCTGTGCTAGTTTCAGGTCTTTTTGTGCGTTCCTTGCGGTATAGATGGGCTGAACTTTTGCTGAAACCTCTCGACCCTGGTTCATGACATTACATTGAACACATTTACTGTATATCTAAAACCGCTCAAAAAGAGCTGCTAGACTGTACACCGGATGACTGCATGTTATGAGTCTCAACTGCCTGTTAAGGGCTACTCGAAGAATTCACTAGAATAGTAGCTGTAGTAGATGGTTTCCCTTGTAGCACAAGCAAAAACAACATACCTAGCTACAAAATCTTAATCTTGACCACAGATTAAAGATATTCCAGCCAAAAATAACATTTCTGAATTCTGAAAAGTTCATGCTGCATGTCCTAGATGAAATTTGTACCTTTCCTTGTAAATGGATGGGGTTCTTAACTTTCGTACCTTTAGGAAAAAAAAGATTTAAGGTACATAATTGTACCGTATTTTATTCTGAGAGTGAACCTCTTCTGAACTCCTGCTTACTCTGTCCACACACACCTCTCTGTCTCTATAGATTCCTTTTGTGCCCCCGTAAGCAAAGTGAGACATCCATGACCTAAATAATTGGATGTTTAGGTACACCTTACTCTGGGAGTAGTGTGTGAGTGGAAGTGAATCAATAAGAGGTTTAACTGTAGGGGCACGAGAGGTCTCGTCCCTGTAAGAGCCGAGTGGTCTGTAATGGAGCTGAAAGGTCACCAAATATTTCACATCGTCTCCACTGACAAGAGAGCCATGGAGACGTACACTATAACCTTCCACTGACCCTGTCTGCCCAAACACACACTCAGCCAAGCAGATGAGAGGATGTGGACCACCAGACGATACTCAGAGGCTCTTGCAGATAAAAAGCAGTTTGAAATTCAGATTCTGTGTGCTTTACATGAAAAAGAAGGGTGACGCTGCCTCTTTAAAACAGTCTCACAATAAAAGGTGATGATACTTTCCAAATTAATTAATGGATGTCATGACTGATTTTATCAGGTTTGGAGGTTATTTGTCTCATGGTGGCTGTCGGGGCACAGCGGTGCCGGCCGAATGGAAATTAATTACCGGCTATGCCGAAGCTGCAGTCATAACACATCCAGGAGAGTTGGCTGTCAGAGTGTGTGTACACACACACACACACACACACACACACACACACACACACACACACACACAGAGAGAGAGAGAGAGAGAGACCCTGTTTGTCACTTACACAATATATTTATAATAGCTGGTTTAGATTTTTATTTTTTTTTTCAGTTTACATTGCTTCAACTACATGACAATATTTCAAAAATTAAAAACAGCTATACAATTAAACATCAAATACTTATTAGAAATTACAGTATGTTGCTAGGTTGTTGCTAGGTTGCTATTTGGCTTAATTTGTCATAAATCAGAACGAATTGTACTCGAGTTAAGTGCCAAACCAAAATTCTAGCATAGAATATGTTGTAGAAATTGCTATCAAGCAGTTATTACCAGTTTACAACAGTGTAATAACAAAAAATAATAGCTGAATAGCTTTTTTAAATTCATATTGGCGTTGCCTGAATTACAGACGTTATTGAATAAATGTCAAACAAAATCCACATATTTGAAGTATTTGATGTACAGTATGTTGTAGAAATTACTATCAATCAGGTATTTCCACTTTACAACTGTGTACTAACACAGTAAACGTAGTTATAGCTATATATATATTTCCATTCACATCACCCTTGCCTAATTTGTCCTTTAGATAAAAATTTTAAAATTTTAAATATCAAAACAAAAGAGGTGTTAAATATGGTATTTAAATTACTATCAAACAGGTTTATAACAGTGTAATAACAGAATCAAGATGCCTGTATATCTTTTTTCCACAACAACTTTTTCACAACAGCTAAATCAGAAAAAGTTTCTGCGTTAAAAAGCCAAACCATAAACCCAACCATACCCAATTTGGCATATAATATGTTGTAGAAATTACAATTAAATAGTACTATTACCAGTTTATAACAGTGTAATAAGAAAATAAGGGTGTTTTATATAGCTTTCCTCATTCAAAACACCTTTGCCTAAATTTCCTCTTACAGTTTTTTCTAAAACAGAACATATACCAGAGTAAAATAAGCAAAGGTTTATTACAGTGTAATAACACAATAAGGATAGCCGTGCAGCGTTTTAAATTCACAGTTACGTTGCCTGATTTGCACATTAGGTTCATTTTTCATTCCAGTAAAATGTAAAACCCACCAAGCTTAATTTGGTGAAGAGTATGTCATTTGTTACTCACATGGCATTACAGTTTATAACCGTGTAATAACCAAAGATTGATACCCGTAAAGCTTTTTTCATTCACAATGACATTGTCTACATTGGTCTTTTTCATAAAACAGAGCATATTGCACCCGATTTAAATGTCAAACCAAAACCCAGCTTAATATGGCTTAGAATATATTGTAGAAATTACTGTCATACAAATATTACAGCTTATAACAGTGTAATAACAATCTTATTCCACATAAACTTTGTCTAAATTGCTATTTGTTTTTTTTGTTGTTGTTTTTTTGTTTTTTTGAATTTGGCATACAGTATGTATGTATATCAAGTAGTAATAATGATTTTATAACAGTTTATAACATTGTAATAACAAAATAAATATATACTTAGGTTAATCTTTCATAAAACAAAACAATCTATGGTCACACGCAAAACAACAAACAAAAAAGCAAAGAAAAAAGCTGAAGTTGAAGCATAGAATCTGGCACAGAGCATGTATTAGCAGTTAATAACTCTGTACTGTGTAAAGGTGCCCGTACACAGTGTTTCATCCACAACAAGTTAGCTAAACAAACAAAACAAAACTTTTTTTTTTATTTCAAAATCCACATAGCTGAATTTGGTGTAGAATGTTAGAAATTGTGATCAAGCAGGTATTGCTGGTTTATGAGAGTAAAACGATGCCTGTACAATTTATTCATTCACAACAATGATGCTTAAATTGCAACTTTATATTAATTCTTCATAAAACAGAACAGTAGAATGTACCACCATAAACCCCACTGGCTGTATCTGATGTAGAATAGAATAGGTAGAATACTTTTGTTATTACACTGTTATAAAACAGCTATACCTATTGCTACAATAGGTATAGCTGTTTTATAACAGTGTAATAACAAAAGTTTCAAAACTTTGCCAATTAAATTGCTATTTACATTTTTATTTGCTTTTTTTTTAAAACTGAACATCATAACCATACATACATAACCCACCTATCTCAATTTGGGAATTACTATTAATTGTAATGGTTTATAACGGTGTAATAAAACATAAAATTGTATATAAATAAAATTGTATAGGTTTTCTTTTTTTAGGTTTCTACTTTTTTAAAGTTTTGACATTTTCTCCATTTTATTTTTTTAATAAAACATAATAAAGCCTTAGTCTGTCTTAAAATCTAAAATTATATTTTAAAAAAATTCATACCTGGATAATTTTTTTATTTTTTTTATTTATTTTTTTTTGTAATTCTTCCTGAGTCAATTTGTGCAGATTCGTACAAATTTGCAATTGAATGATATTCATGCATTATGCTCTCTCTCTCTCTCTCTCTCTCTCTCTCTCTCACACTCACACACACACACACACACTCACACACACAATCAGGTAGATGCGTTGTGAGGTTCTTGTTGGCACACATGGACAGAAAGGCTGGGTGTTGGAGGAGAGAACAGTGCCAGGAAGATAATCACGGCCTCAGAGGAGCTGTTTGGCTCCGTAACGGAGACGAATGTAATTCTGTAATTCTGGCACAGGCTGAATAAGAAAGAGTGAAAGAGGCAGTTTGTTCAAGTGCTTTCACAAAACAGTCATCAGGCAATAAATAGTCAATAGGGAAATAAAAAGTGAGTGTCATGGCTGCCCTTGGCCTGTATAAGAGATAAAGCAACCACAGAATAGAGCTCTGAGTTAATGACAAATAAAAGCACGGGAGACTTTCTGATTTTATTAACTCAGGATACAGGACGCATATAGTAGCTGTGCATTTTATTAGGAACACCTGCACAATCATGCAATTAGCCAGTAAAATCATAGAGATACAGGTCAAGAGCTTGAGTTCTCGCTCACATTAAACATCAGAATGGAGGGAAATGTGATCTGAGTGACTTTGTGGCATGGTTGTTGGTACCAGTTTGAGTATTTCAGAAACAGCTGTTCTCCTGTGATTTTCACACACAACAGACTCTAGAGTTGACACAGAATTGTCCAAAAAACAGAAAAACATCCAGTGAGTGTGGAGAATAGCCAGACCCTTTTGAATTGACAGGAAAGCTACGGTAACTCAAATAATCACTCTTTACAACCGTGCTGAGCAGAAAAGCATTTCTTAGCAGAAATTCACACTGAAATAAAGGGCACTTTGATCTGTTAGTTATGGAGTTATAGTGCATGTCTTATAAATCGGGTTCTTCAAGGGTTGTTGGAGGGTTCATTAGATAATTTTGTTCTTCACTTCGTAAATGGGGTCTTGGATTCCTCATGAAAGCCTTGGGTTGCTGATCAGAAAGTTGCGAGTTCAAATCCCAGCACCACCAAGCTGCCACTTTTTTTTGCCTTCACCTGTTTAGTTCAATTGTAAGACGCTTTGGATAAAAGCATCTGCCAAATATAAATATAAATAATAAGGAGACGGTGTTATAATATACTGTGTAGAATTTTAAGGGTTCTTCTAGAGGGGTAATCGAAGAACCGTTAACCGTTAAAACTGGAAATAAATAACTCGGAGTGTCATCGATACGGTCGCCGAGTGGACAGACTTTACTGTAAAGTTTAAGAGTTTGGATATAACAAAAAAGTTCCACCCCCTTTTTTCTCGAAAGATCTCATGATGCATACGCAGTTTCGACATAGTGCTCGGTTGTGTGGTTAGTTGAAAGGGTTGTTGAAATGAACAACGAACAAGTGCAGGTCACCTTGCAGGCAGCAGGGAGTCGGAAACATTGCGCACAACCCGTTCAAATCATAATTGCTTCACTGAACAAGAAAGACATAAAACACTAAACAAAGAAAGAAAAAAAAAAAAGCACAATCTAGAAGTTTCTCCTTGCTGATTTCGGAAGGCTGAATAGCTACCACTGACCTGCGCAGGTGCACACAAGCGAGCTGATGAAATCTGTGCTCATTCACACTGCTATAAAACCCCACTGATGGATGAGTGACACCTCCACACAGGTAGGACAGCAATAATGAGCGCATTTCCTTCACGCTGTCTCTTTAACAGCTGAAGTGGGCAATGCTGTAATTACTCAGGCAACCTGGCAAACCCAGAGTCGCTTGCAGAGTGTGGCACTGTTCTAGTCAATGGCCATTTCCTGATTGCCTATTGTGATTAAAAGCACAAGCAGAGAATGGAGATGGCCACGGGAGCGGCTGCGCAGTGAGCGAGGGCTTAATTGGACTAATTATCTTTGATTCGATCCTTCTTTGTAACTGTAAACAGCAAGCTTGAACCAAGAAGAAAGGAATAAAAGATGTATCGCTATGGAGAATCCTCAAATAAGTACAGAGTCTTTCTGAACAGGCTTGTTATTGACTTTGTTTTCAGAAACAGCTTAAATAAAAGGAACACATTATGTATATTGATAAGTTTGCTACACTGTTGCTACTACTCATTGCACGTTTTTTTTTTTTTTGTGTGTGTAGCTGTGCTTCTTTGTGTCATTTGCAGTCATTATTGATTGGAGCGTTAGGTAAAATGATGCAGCAGGTGTTTACAAATGACAGATGGACCTGCTTTCCCAGTTTGCTTCCATTACCTCTCTCTATTCCTGTGACAAACAAAAGGAGACAAGCACCATTCCCTATAGAGCGCAATCAGGGACTGTGCGCTGCTGCATCTTCCCACCGCCATCTCCAACAAAGTCCCTCATCGGCAATGAGTGTGTATGAGAATATGAGAAACTTCATGCAACATCATATTAAAAAACAATTACGTCAGAAACTGGCCAGACAAAACTCTCTGAATAATGTGCTGCTAAAATGAAAAGGAGCAGTCTGTGTAATTAGACATCCTTTTCTTTAACGGGTACTGAGCACACGCTTAGCATATATTTAGCAGGTAAATTATAGTATGTGTTTCATTATCAGAGAAAATGTCTATTCTTCTATTCAAGCACCGGGGAAAGAATAATGCACCCCAGCCCGAGCTCCCAAAAGCAAAAGCAGTACAAAAGCACAAATTATGCAATTATATAATGAAAAGCAATTTTTAAAAATCACAAGATTAGGCAAAGTAATTTATTATCTCTTTTTTTTTTTCCCAGAGATTATTTCATATTTCAGCATTGCAAAAAAAAAAAAAAAAAAAACTGAATGTAACAACAAGGATCTAAAGACAGTTGGACATACTGTAGAGTTTTTTATTTATTTATTTGGCGCTCATAATCATGGATCAGTTCTGGCATTGAGCGATACGTGATAGATACACAGTAAGCAAGCTAGCTGGAACGGTAAGGTTCAGTATAGCTAGAACCTGGTGATTTTAGATTTTAGTAAGAGTGCCAGAGGCGGCTCGGTCAGGCAGAGCCTCACCATCAGGCGTTCAACAAATATTAATCTCCATAAAGTTCTCATTCACGACTACCTACATTTTAAATCCTGTTGAAATCCTGACTTTTGAGTGACCAACTACTTTAAAAAAATGTGTAGATATATTTGACATGTACGCTGTTTCTTTCTAGATGTTGTGCAGTCGTGGTGCAACTTGCTCACTGCCCCATTTAGCTCTGTAGAGTTACTATTGCACCTAGTGGTCAAAAATGGGAACAGCATCAAGAGCTAATAGAGGCCTATTGGGGCAGGAATCACACTGCCCCATACTTTATGAACATTCTCAGTTCATGACAGGGTTGCCAGATTGCCATGCTAGTTTCAAAATACCACATGTCCACGAACATCTTACATTATAGCAAATAACTGGAATTAAATCTAATTTATTTCTGCAAAACAAAGGCGATGCGTAAGTGCAGACGTTATGTCTATGATGAACAAAACTGTTTCTGTTGTAGATATATTGAAGAGATTGGGACTAGGAAAAGGGGGATTATGGAGTGGATATTGTCCGTACATCAGAAATGTGTGTGCACCACACTGACCTTGTTTCCCACACAGAGGTTGAGAAAAAAGAAAAAAAGTTTTTTTTTTTTTGTATGGTTCTTGAGATGTAGTCTGCTGAAACCTGGCAACCCTGGTTAATGACGTTAGCTCTTTGGTGTGCACCATGCACACAGTGACAGGAAACACACCTGCTGTATTGAACACAATTGAACAAATGTAGGTGTAAAACTGCTCAAAACACGCTGCTAGACTTTACTCTGAATTACTGCATGTTCTTGACTCTCACAATAACTGCCTATTACGGGCTTACTCTAAAAATTTCACTAGATAGTAGCTTTTAGTGTAAGTGAAGTGTAATAACCTCTTGACTTCATTTTGCTTGAGGCTATGTTGTTATTAATGTTATCCTGCCTCACCAAAATTAGCTTACCGAATTAGTTTTTGGAATTATTTTTGGAGATGTTTTGCAAAACCGGCACTATCAGATATGGTGGAGAACTTCCCTGCTTGTAAAATATCAGTTATATAATAGCTCCTAGTAGTGAATAGAACACGATAGCCACTTGGACATATTAATATACATGTGAAAACATTTGTAGAAGCGTTGTGTTGTGTATTCAATACAAGTTTGGCCTTTCTTCTAGCAAAAAGGAATATAAAGGCAAGCCATTTTGCATTTTACACAATGAAAGTGAAGTAAGGATGTGAGCACAGGTTATCCAAATGGCTGGCATTTAGTCAATTGTAAGTGTGTAGACATTTTACAAATAACCATACAAACGTCATTTGTATGACCACTCCAGAGATCTGCAATGTGTCTTTATTATGCATAGTCATTTATATGAGAAAAGACACTTCAGTTTCTTTCAGACGAAAATCTTTCCCTCTCTTCAGAGCAGTCTCACGGAGCTGTCGTAGTCACGAGGCCCTCAGGAAGTGATGATTAAAACGCTTTAATACTTATCCGTTCTCTCCTTCATAGTTTCGGAGTGTGCTCCAGCGTACTTGGTCTTTCTTTGAACATAAGAGCGTATGATGCCTTGGCTGCACTGAGGTGTGACACTCTACAATTATGGCATTGTCACTCCACAATGAGGCTCCATCACACTATTGTACGCCGGCTGAATAGAGTCGGATAATTGCATCAGTTTTTCAGCTCCTACAATAGCCGCTCCCTGCCGCCTCACAGAGTTAATTAAAAAGGAAAATTTTCTCCCACTGCATAGTTACATCCCGCACATTTCTGAGCACTCCTCAGTTTGGCCCTCTAAAAAAGATGATCAGGAACTATAAAACAAGGCCACCCCAGGGTGAGATTTCACTCCGAGTTTCATAGCAGACGATGCTGAAAACAAGCGTCGGCACTATCGTGTGTTTATTCCAAGTATTAGGAGGATATTTTGTAATGAGACAGAGGAGCGCACAGGGAGACGCGCTGGGCTTTGATGGTGGGTTTTAGGAAATATAGTGCTTGGAAAGAAGCTATTATGTTTTTCCTCCTGGTTTAAAATGGTATTGCAAATTTATATGAAGTCACAGCTTGTATAAAAACCTTTCCATGACAACATCTTTTTTTTTTTATATAGTGACATACTATTATAGGAATATAGGAGTAAGACACAAGTGGTGTGATCTGTATGGTGCTTGTT
>CM040979.1:27171243-27182252 GCA_022985145.1 Pangasius djambal
GTATTAAAATTATGGTTATATTTACAATTATGTCACTTTGTCCAAATACCTTTGAGCCCCTGAAAATGGAAGTACTTTGCTTAAAATGGCTGTAATTCCTAAAGGGTAAATGCCATATTTTTGTGGAACCTCTTAAAATAAAGCTGAAAGTCTACACTTCGATCACATCTTGGCTGTTTTATTTCAAATCCATTGTGGTGGTGTATAAAGGCAAAATCACAAAAACTCTGTCATTGTCCAAATACTTCCGGACCTAACTGTATATATATATATATATATATATATATATATATATATATATATATATATATATATATATATATATATATATATATATATATATATATATATGTATATATATTTATATATATGTATATGTATATACACACACAAAAATAAAGGTATTGACACAAGAGAAGACAACAATCTTTGAGAATTAACCAAAGACATGACAAAGTGTGAGACAAGCAAAAAAACAAAAAACACAATTGTCACAATGTAAAGCAAGAGGTGAAATTGAAAGGCGATATCTTCAGTTAATAGGACATTTACCAAAACGAACAAAATAATATTGATTTTTTTTAGCTTCATTTTAATACTCATTTGAATAATTACTACTAGGGATGCGTCGATATCTGTTTTTTTTTCAGACTGAGAACATGTTTTTGGTACTCATCACTCCCAGTACCTAAATAAATAACCTACTTAATATGAATCAGTAATCTTAATCAATCGAGGGTGTCATGAAACAATTTACTGAACTCAGTTTATGTTGGTTGCTGCATGTACTGAGTTCTATGTATAGGATGTTGTAGTGTTTATTCAGTGTGTTTAATTGAGTGTGTGAAAAAAGCAGTATCCATGAGTGTGGTCATTAAAAATCGCAGTGAAAGATGGAGCAGTGAAAAAAACGTCTGGAGAAACTGGCAAACATGAGCGCGAGAGCACTTCATATCTGCGAGCACTGAGCACTACTCTTTAAACTCACACTCTCTATTAAAGATGCTATTAAAAATCCACAAAATGCTTTGCTTTACCTGCCACTGTCATGAAATACGTCCAGATCGCTGTCATGTCATGTCGTCTGCTCGATAGCATGGCTGGCACTGTACACAAAGCTTACGTTGTTTAGTATCATGTGATACCGAATGTTGGTATCGGGGCTTCTTTTTTATAATCAAGTATCAGTCTGATACCTGATACAATGCATTCATAATTAGTAATTTAAAGTACTAAGCAACAAAGTAACTTCAGTGAACAGCATTGCATTACTGTGTTGACATTTCACAAAATGGAAATGAAAAGCAAGACAGCTCTTAGACCAATGATATGTTCTGCACATATACTCTTGGACAAAAATGGTTACTTAAAGACTCCTTAGATGGTTAACAGTCTGCCTTAGTCTTCCCAGTTTAGCAAACACTGTGGTTTGATGGCTGTTTTTATGGCTTTAATTCTAATAAACAGACTGCAGATTCACACTTTAGGTTAAGTACCTAAGTTAAGTAGCTTGTGGGTATTGCCTGTCCAGCTGTTTTTAAATTCTGATAATAAATAGTAGTATCTGGATTGTATACAGGCTATTGCATAGTTTAAACTTATAGCACCATTTTAAATGTATCTATATGGTTATAAAAGAAGAAGAAGCAACATTAATTAGTTGTTCTTCAATTTTTGAGTCAAATATTGTTTACTAAGAACTAAATGCAAGTAGGAACTGAGATTGTGAGAGTTGTGAGAAAATGCAGCAGATATCCAGTAGTATTAGACTGGTCCATGGAATTTATTAGAGACATTCTTTCATTCCTGAATTTTTGTAAACCGGAGATAAGTTGTCTGGAAACAATATCAGAATCTAGTACACAACTGAGGCACAGTGCTGCTGTGAGTCAAAATGGGGTCCTTTAAATGGCATTTCTTTATAACGCTTGTATGATTTTCTGAGAACATTTCTTTTAACAACAATGGAGAATTATCATTTAACAATGACAAAAAAACATGCACAATGAATGTACAAGTTTTACAATATTTGAAAAATTAATTTAATTATTATTTTTGTAGAGAGTCCCGCAGGCATATGCCGCTCTGTGCGCAGTGCACGGTTTGCACAAACTATGGAGCAGCAGCTCAACATATCAAAGCACATTCCTTTTTTCTTTGTACAGAAATATGGTAGAAATATGGTTTTATTTTGGACCTCAGTAAGGCGGTCAGACTAAAACCAAATAGTTCATCTCCTATCATGTGAACTTGCTCTTTTTTCAAAGTTGGTGAGCAGGGTTGGCAGGTTGCGTGTACAATATCCGCATATTGCAGATAGGTACTGCAAATCAGAAATGCACACCACTGTAAACATGTTTCCCATGAGAAGACTGAGAGAAGGAAGAAAAATATGTCTACCTTTTTCTGTGCTGGGACATTTCGGGAGAGGTTCACGTCTTTGTGCGGTTTGGGGTTGTGGTTGGAATTTTGCAAAACCTGACCACTCTCCCCATGAGCTTCTGTGTGCTATTCTTAAGATAAGGTAAGATAAGACTTTATTAATCCCAGGTGGGAAATTTCAGTGTAAGTGTGTGTGTTTGTATGTATGTATGTATGTGTATATATATAAAATGGCTAGACGACTGGGTCAGAGCATCTCCAAAACAGCAGGTCTTATGGGGTGTTCCCGGTATGAAGTGGTTAGTACCTACCAAAGGTGGTCCAAGGAAGGACAACTGGTGAACCGGCAACTGGGTCATGGGCATCCAAGGCTCACTGATGCGCGAAGGGAGCGAAGGCTAGACCATCTTTTCTGATCCCACAGAAGAGCTACTGTAGCAAAAATTGCTGAAAAAGTTAGTGTTGGCTATGATAGAAAGGTGTCAGAACACACAGTGCATCGCAGCTTGCTGCGTATGGGGCTGCGTAGCTGCAGACCGGTCAGAGCGCCCATGCTGACCCCTGTCCACTCCAAAAGGGCCTACAATGGGCACCTGAACTGGACCATAGAGCAATGGAAGAAGGTGGCCTGGTTTGATAAATCACGTTTTTCTTTTACATCTTGTGGATGGCTGTGTGTTTGTGCGTCGCTTATCTGGGGAAGAGATGGCACCAGGATGCACTATGGGAAGAAGACGAGCTGGCAGAGGCAGTGTGATGCTCTGGGCAATGTTCTGCTGGGAAACCTTGGGTCCTGGCTTTCATGTGGATGTTACTTTTTTACACATACCACCTACCTAAACACTGTCGCGGACCAAGTACACCCCTTCATGGCAACGGTATTCCCTAAAGGCAGTGTCCTCTTTCAGCAGGATAATGCGCCCTGCAATGCGACCGAACTGTGTGTAATCTTTGCATTTTTTGTGTGTTTTGTCTGGGTTTCCCCTTACTATGTTCTTGTCAGGGACTTCTTGATATTCCATCTGTTGTCCAAGTCTACCACTAGTACTACTAAATTTTATTTTTTTTCCCCCCTTGAGACTTTCTTGCAACTTACAGAATATAACAGAGCTGCTGAGTAAGCACTTCCATCGAAGTATTTTACAATACTGTGTAAAGCTTAATATCAAAACGTAGAGCCCACTGCAGTGAGAGCATAGCCCTCACAGGAATAATGGAGGGTGAGTTTGGTTGAAATCATTAACTCCAAAATCATATCAGGGGCTTTACACAGAAGATTGACTTATAGGTTAGCTGTGAATACTGATGTGCCATGACTGAGTCGGAGTGTGCGGCAGAGTTTGTGCCTCGTCTCATGATCGTAATGGAATGTAATATAATCGGTAATGAAAGCCCTCGCGGGAATCCCAGCTCAGCTCGGAGGGCTTTAGTGGCCTGTTCAGTATCAAATATAATACTCGATGGGGATTTCAGCTGCAGAAGATTGACCTGTAGGCAGGAAAATAAGAAACAGATAAAACAAAAGGAAATATAAGGAAACCAGGTAAACTATTCGACACTTCGGATGTTGCAATTGCATGTGTTGCTGTTAAAAAAAAAAATGCCAATGATAAATTTACATAATACAGTATATAATAATTAACAACAATCAATAATAACTATAATTTACAAAAGAAACCTTCATTCTTGTTATCTCCTACAATTATTGTAGTTAATATTTTAAGGTTTTGCTCGAAAGGACAGGGGTAAGATATTGAAAAAAAAGGGAACTTCCTTCTAGCAGTGAGGGGAAAAAACAGGGCACCTGGAGGGCAGTAACTCATGTATATTCTACTATAGAGGCCTAGAGGGCACATCGTCTCCCACATAGGAACACCTACAGCACACGTTATCTCTTTTTTTTTTTTTTTTTGAATGCAAACATGGGATCTTATAGGGCATCTTGTTTTCTCCACTGGAAGGGCATCCTAGAGGGCACTTCGTCATATTTCTTGCACATATCCACACCCTTGAGGTCATTTAAACACACTTTTTGAGCGTATCGACACCTAGAGGACGTTTTGTCACATTTTTTTTTCCCCAATAGTCCACTTCATCATTTTTAATTTCAAGTACGGGAAAGCTAAAGGGCATTTCATCACATTTTCACACACACATTTATACACACACACACACATACAGGGACCCTTAGGGGTATTTCTTCACAATTTCACACACACATAGGGACCCTAAAGGGCACATTTTTAAAAAAATACATAATCATACATAATACATTAATCATGTTCTTTCCATTGAAAGGGCACTTTCAGTGCATTTTTGGGGCAAGTCTGTATGAAGTCACTGAAAAACTGAATGCGTTATTAATTACTACTGCAGGAAAAGAAGCCATTTTTCATTCACAAGTTATAACAACTAGTTTTAATCAGTTTGTGCAGTTCCTCAGCCTCAGCTACATCACTCGAGTTCATAACTGGTCCCAACCAGACGCCCTGTGGAACTTTCTGGCAAGTTTTCTTTTCTGTTTAATGTGTTAATTTGTTTAAGGTGACTCAGTATGCTAGACAACTATCTTTCAAAGCAGCAAGGTGTTTCCCAAATCAGGGAACTGTTGATTATAATTGACAGCAATAGCCACGTAATAATATTTCATCAGATTTACATTCAGGAAAAAAAACAAAACTGTTTGATGAACTCGCTATCGTAATCTATAATGAATCTTGGACGCAGTGCTGCCACGAATCAGAATGGAGCCACATTTCATTAAAATGTCTGTAAGATTTTATTTTAATATTTAAGAATGGCGGAAAAACGTGTGTAATGAACGTACAAGTTAATATTTTTAAAATTAATTACAGATATATTGCAGAGGTATGCTGCCTTGTACACAGTACATCGTCCCTTAATCCCTAATGCCTTGGCTGATCTTCTGCATTCGGTGTAAGTAGGAAAATGTGTAATTTTATTTCTTGAACAGTTTCTCTAATGGTTTATTAAGGTTTGTGTGTTGATGTTCATGCTACGCCCGTGGGTTTACTGCATCACACTGTCGATTTGATGACTTTACTGTAATACATGTAGTACTTTCTAATTCAGCAAATCCTAAGTGAAAAACAAAATTGCAGTGGGAGAATGCATAAATCCCAGATGCATTTTTGTATCCAAACAAAGCTTCAGAAGATCATCACAGCCAGAGGCATTTAATATCATTTACATTCAAACATTACTGTCGTCCCTCATGCCAAGGAAAAATCCATACCTAATGTCAGAGCAGGCACCAAAAAGAGTGTGGCCATGCCATGATGGATAGAACCCATCACACTCGATTACCGGCATGAGGAAAATGATTTTTGCTCCACGGGAGCATAAGAAATACCTCACAATGTAGATCTCAACTGCTTATGATATTGGATTTCCAAAGATAATGCTGTAAAAATTCATCTCTGGCAAAAGAGCAGCATCTATCATGTGCTTGCTCAATGTCAGGAATAATGGCGCTTTATCATCGGATGCTCCGGGTGCGTTTTTCGCTTCTGACGACTGTAATTTATGAGACGGCGCAGTGATAAAGTGCAGCACAGGAGATGGAGTCCGGTGGGCGTTCGCTATCCCGCTCAACCTGTTTCTCATTATGTCAGAAGTAGATTCTCGTTTGGATTAGAAACGACTGTGAAAGTAGCCATTGTGCTAAGTGCGAGGTTTTATCTTGATTTTCAGTATCTTGAATAGCATGCACTGTAGATATCATAAACCATCCAGAAACCATGCTTTCATTTAAAAAAAAAAAATAAGAAGAAAAGACATTGATGTAAGAATTTGCGAATCTCTAGTAGCTACTTGTGAAGAACAGTTTTTAACATGGGTTGTGCTGTACTGCACCGCATGGGTTAATCTTACAACTGTGTCAAGTGCCAAGTCAATACATATTTAAAGAGAATTCAGGGCTGTGTCCCAAACCGCATAATGTGAACAAAGTAATATGCTTAAATAGTGATGACGCCAATGATGTACTGATAAACTATTTAGTATGGTGGTACATAGGGTGCAACCCTAGACTCTGAGGATATATTTATCTGCTTCCTCAATATAGGGAATCATTATAAATAATAATAATACTAAGAGTATCAGGTAAAATAGCAAAACCTTCTAGCTGTACTTCTGTATAGATTCGTGTCTACCTGCATTGGAAATGGCTCTGTGTATGTCTAAGACTGATGTAGGGAAACTAGGCCACTAACTCTAGTTTGCTTTAACTTGTTGGTTCCATGTGAATTAAATCACACGAACACAGTTTTAAATGCAGTTTTTCTACCATTTGTTTTCGTACATCTAACATGATGAATAAAACGACGTGTAACCCCTCACATTGTTTTTAGTCTAGTCAACTGTAAAAAAAAAAAAAATAAATAAATAAAAAAAAAAAATAAAAATGTAACTACATATAGTTTCAGTTGAGAAATACAGAAAAACACACAAACACATGCATTCACTCACTCTCTCTGCCCTGATTGGCTGTTGGCTCTTGTCTGCCACTTTGTAGTTGGACTTCTTTCACGCCTAAAGTTGGGGTGTGATGATGTTTCATATGTCTGAGCTGGTGTATGATTTAGTACGTGCAGAAATTTCCAGCTAAATTAGAAGCAGCACCTCTATCACAGTTCGGAGTGTGAATTACTAGTTACTAATTAACTAATAATTTTTTTTAAACAAAAATAAATCGTATGTCAGAGAACCTACCTAAATAAACGTCATCATGAAGACCAAGAAGCAATCAAAACAAGTTCAGGACAAAGTTCTGGAAAGAATACCAAGCAGGCATTGGTTATAAAAAAAAAAAAACGACTCCCAAAATTTGAACATCCCATGCAGCGATATTAAATCCATTATTTAAAAATGAATAGAATGTGGAACAACCAAAACCTAGAGGAGGTCATACACCAAAACTCAGTCACCAGGTAAAGAGGGGATTAGTCAGAGAAGCAACTAAGAGACAACATAATCCCAATTAAGTTCATTTCAGTTCCAGACTGTAGAGGGGGGGGGGTTTGGTGGTCAATATTTATATAAAGCACTGCACTAAATAGTAATTTGCAAAGCTAAGCAGCTAATGAATGAGTACTCAACATCCATTTTCTCACAGAAGTGCTCCTCGGCGAGCTGCTCCCATATCTTTCTTATCAAGGACAGATTTGGACTCTTTTTTTCCCCGTGTTTTAGGATGCATTTTATGCTTTTTTTTCTCCCAAAAACCTCACCACTCTCCACCTCTCGTATTAACAGGTGCACCGTTAATAAAGCCGACAGTGATTCAGTTTGATGCCACAGAAAACCGCAATTGTACTTGTACTTACTCATGAAACCTGACACATTAGGTTAAGCACTCTTCAACTATGAATATAGCTGGCAGAATTACGCTGGTTGATGAGAGGAAAGGGCGAAGTGGAAGATGCATTTTCTTTACAATTTAGGACAATCATCTGCGCGCAAGAACCCTGAAATCCTTCAAACGTTGATGAGATACAATAGTTGCAATAGATGCAAAAGTTCAGAACCATTATGGCACAGTATAATTTTGTTGATGGAAGGGATGAATTATGGCTTATTTAAACCTCTCCAGCCTCTGTGCAGCTTGTAAAATTTACTCATGATGCCAGGATAATCGAAAATCTTCTCTGTTCTGTAATGTGATATATTTATGAGTGAAAGCTTATCCCTTTTTTTTTGTTTGTTTATCCCTTGGGACTCGATTGTGTAGTGCAAAAGGGGAAGAGGGAAAGAGCAACATGGTAATAATCTTATCATTTTTAATTAGTATTAATGTAGGTTAAGTCATTATTATTTTCTTTTTCCCCAAGCGTGTGTACTGATGGAGTCGGAAAAATCAGACAATACTTATAGGTAGTGAAATATCATTATATGTTGATGAGACATTTTAGCAAAAACAAGAAGTTTGTATTTTGGGTGATTGATAACCGTTGCACTGTGCACATTAGGATCAGGACCACAGACCAGCTTTTAAGAGTATACAAAATTCTGGCTGGCAAGATTAAATTTAAATGTTAAATATAAATCTAGACGTTAAATGTAAATGTTAAATGTACAGAAAATGTGATCAAGCATCCTGTATCATTCTTTGCAATATATCTGAAAGCAGAAATGGTTGTGCACTTTGTAGATAGATCTACACGATCTGCATGCAGATTCTCCCTTTAGCCATAGCATAGGTGTGTAGAAATATATTTGATTTAATTCCGATTATTTACTTTAAAACAAGATCGTGGCGGCCATGGACTGTTTTTAAATTGGCCCAAAAATGCCGCCAGTGGACGTGGTTTTTACATCCTCAGATTTATTCCAAAACTAGCACAGCATAGCATAAAACTGCAAAGAACGACAGGAATAGGAACGAAACCTGTAACTACTACATGTGATGTTTAAATTTAACATTTGAGTGTTTTATTTTTTTTGGTTTCTCCCTCAGATATTGACTTAGCTAATGTTTTTTTCATCTGTTTTTGATGTATGTGTATTTCTTTTGCATGTTGTGCTTGGATTATATGCAAGCCACTGACTTGTATGTATGTACGCAGTGAAACCAAGTGGTTTTCGACGTTGTTATTTTTTTTTACCTGTAATTTATTGCTATAAAAGATTTGAAAAGACTAAAAATAAAGACTGCAGTTCCTGCAAAGGCTCTGAGAGTAATGTGAAATGATTAGATATGGGCGTTATGCTATTTGGACAACTATGAAACTGGCAAACGCTCGTCTTGGATTCTTTTGTTTATTGTAAGAACGACAGTAAAATATTTTCAACCTGTAAATTACAGACTTTTGGTGCTGTAATAAAAAAAAAAAAAAACAGTGAGTAAATTTGTGTTCATTGATTTGTTGAACAACACGTTGAAGTCTGATTTTGTTATATATGAATTAGCAAGGTAGAAAAAGCTACGTTTAATGGCAGGCCCTGGTCCCTTCTGGTCAATACAGCAGCTTTGAACATAGTAGATATAACTTTAAATGCATTTGAACATCAACAAACACACAGACACATCATATTTTAGGTACTGTATTGGCATTTATTTATTTATATTAAATTAAAAATATACTTTTGACAGATTCATGTAACAAAACTTTTGGGGGAGGAAAGGGGGAGCTGGGAAGAGCATTGAGTCAGCAGGAACCCAACCTCCTACTGCACTGCTCTCTGTGGTGCCTCTCGTCTCAACAAGAAAGAAAAAAAAAAAAAAAAACAAAAGACGAGAATTTGCTCTGACAAGCCATCAGTCAAAGCTCGGGGCGGCGAAATGAGCCGTCTGATCAATTATTCAATTTGTCAAAGTGGATAATACATAACGACACATTAATCTCACGGAGAAACACCATTAGGAGGGCAATTAATGGGAGCCACATCGGAGCCGCGTCTCAGATGGAGACGTGGTCCGGGATGGGAGTCTTAAAGTCATATAGGTCAAACTTCTCAGTGTCACAGTGACCATATGGATGATTCCATGTCCTGTTTTTTACTCAGTCTGTACTGAAACGTTTGATCAGTATGGCTTTGACTGAAGGAACTCTATATTAATTGAGTAAAAACTAGATGCACTGAGGCATGAGGGGAAAAATGTCACACCAAGGGGAAATAACCAGTATTGCAAGAGAGCTGCAGACTCCCTCCACAGCAATATTCTGTACAAAAGATAAAAATAAGGATGCAAGTGAGGTTATACCTGACAGAAAGAAGGAAACGAATCGACTTCTACCACTTTGAGCAAGGGCAGAGATTAAGGAACACACGGTCCACCAAGCTGGACTAAATACAGTCACAAGGATTACATCGGGGCGCTACCAAAAAAAAACAAACAAAAAAAAATCCCCGCAAGCTCTACGAACAAAATAAGTGCTGCTCAAATTACAGATATATACAGAAATCAAATGGGAGTAACTGATCTCTCTCTCTCTCTCTCTCTCTCTCTCACACACACACACACACACACACACACACACACACACACACACACATACACACACACACACAGTGGGGTTAAACAAATACCAAGTGAGATGCTGTTTAAAAAAAACAAAAAAAAAAAACAATCTGAACAGTCCAAAAGAGAATGTGTACCATCTATTTACAAATTCACCTGGCCCAGTTCAACAATCTATAAAAATACTATTCACATTTTCTCAGTTAACAGTAGTAAAATCACGAAGAATGACCACTGCAAAGTGTATCTTGTAGCTCAGGAAGATGTCGCCTTCCCTTAACTGGTTGAATATAAAACGGAGGATGGATGTGTAAACTGTGCTTTGTCTTTCTTTCTCTCTCTCTCTCCACTTTCTGGTCGCATAGATGTGAGAGAAATAAATTACTGTAAATATGAAAGAGACAGTGAAAGATAAACCACCACCCAAACACAAACCCTGTACTTTATGCCACTCCCTTATTAAAGTGTCAATAGCACTGGTGGATATAAGTTAGTACTTGTAATTACTTTCTTAACAGCAGTGTGCTGAAATGTCCTGAAATCACATGGCCTTTCATTCCACACACACACATATATACACACATATATATATATATATATATATATATATATATATATATATATATATATATATATATATATA
>CM040979.1:27182352-27216697 GCA_022985145.1 Pangasius djambal
TAGGTTTTTTTTTTTTTTTTCCCCAGATATACATTACATTTCAAAGCCAAGTGAAGTATTTGCGGGAATTGCAGGAAGAACTAGACAAGTAGTGTACCTACATATATTAACTTCAAGCATTACATTTTAAAAAAAAGTATGAAACCTTCACTGATATTTCAATACCATTTTCACATTATGTCAATCATCATCCAAAAAAAAACAAAACAAAAAAAAAACAAAACAGATATTTACAAAAGGGTCACATTTCAAAAGGTTTGTTTGCACATTCATATTAAAGAGAAATGAGGTTATTGAGATCTAAATGTTGATCCTTATTTAGGTTTTTTTTCCCCACTGAGAGTATCTTTTCGTCCATTATATATGTGGCGGTGTGGGAAAACCTCTTGGATGTCGCTGTGGCTAAATTCTGGCGCACAGGGCTTTGACCAGTTTTCTGCCAGTAATATAGTTTGACATCATTACTTTAAGTACTAAAAATGGATTATTACTAGGCTCTATCCTTGCCTTGACGTCCTGCAAAGAGCCAGTTTAACAAACACAGCAGTAAAAGGTCAGCCTGCCTAAAGACAGCTAAACCCTTGCTAGCTAAAGGTGATTTCCTCACACAGAGAATGATCAGGTTGATGCTTCTGAGCCATCACATCATCATCCAAACAGAGAACAACACATACACACTCTGCACAGACAACAGCTGATGAAGGTTAAAATGTTTAAATGACCTAATAAAAGACATAATTAACAAGAAATTTACTCAACATTTACTCAAGAAATGAATGAATGAATGAATGAATCAGGTGCGATGAGATTGAGTCTGATGTAGATGATGCTGATTATCAAAGTTAGAACCCATTTCACACAATTTTACAATTCTTTAAAGTTTGGCAGTAATGTTGTGGTTCCACAAGAACATCAGGTTATGAAAGAAGAGGTACAGTATGTGGGGTGTCTTTCAGTGGTACTGGAATGAAACCTTTCTCCTGTTTCACTTTTTGAAATGATATAACGTCAGATTGATATATATGCATATGAGACACTACTTTCAATTTTAGTAGAAAATGTCAAAAAAATTGAGTGGTTTTCCCAAACCGCCACACAAACGTTCTTCAATTTTGAGTCTCCTAACTTCAAGGTTATCACAGATGTTTGTTTCACCTTCAATGTTTTGGTCTAGACGTTATTTTATTAGCTGCTTGTTAGTTTAAGATGGGCTCTGTCCCAGTGTTTGCTACATCTATACACAGGTTTCTTCAAGGACTCCCTCCTCCATAGCTGCTATACATGTGATACATGCTTTCAAAAGCATGATAAACCTTTTGATACTTTGTGAAATGTGACGTGGAAAAAAAGAAGTGATTATTTATGGCATTTACTGTGTGCCCAAAACTATTAATAAATAACTAAGGAAACATTAACCTCTCTGCGATCACATCACAGAACAACATTCCCTCTTACACAGTTATTCGATCATATATGCTTGAATCACACTTGCCATGAAAATCTTACTAGCTATACCTTTAATGTGAGCACATGTGCAGAAGTAGTGTCTTCATCCAGCTGAGAAATTCCCCTCACATCCCATTCATTAGAAGATTTCCCTCTCACCTCAGTTTAGTTGTTTAACAGTAATTATGCACATAACTAGAGTAGTCATCTGGCCTTGGTTCAGCTTGGCACTTAGTCCACAGTCACTACATTAAGCTATTGCCAAGAGCGAAAATAAAACTGATTCATGTATCAAATTGTTCCAAAATAGGCTATTTATATCTCTTTTAGATGTTAAAAGGAACATCGTAGAATAATTTAACAATAACTTAATTTGACCTATTCCATATACCTTTGGGATATGTGGCGAAGCAGTTTGGTGTTCCTTTTTCATTGTTTTCAGCTGGAGACCACTTGAAAAGTAATTATTTTGTTTAAAGCAAACAATACTTAATAGAAAAAAAACAGTATGCAATTAGTGCCAATTTCACTTTCAGTATAGGGACAAACCAGAAATGATGACACACATATACAGAAAAACCCTCCAACTATATCATCAGTGTATTAAGCCTAGGCTGGTCTTGGAGAAATAACAATAGAACCCCTCTGAAAACAAGTTTTGTCTTGAACTACAATTAATCTGTGGGTACAAAACAGTGATACCAGATCTTAACCCTTTAAATAATATATTAAAAAAAAAAAACTTTTAGCCAAACCACAAAGCACAACACACACACGTGCAGGCTGGCTTTCCTCGGCGAATATGACAAATGAGGAATCATATGAATGAGTCAAATATTTATCAGTCTTAGCAGTTGGAAAAAGAGACATTATTTGACAGTGCCAGACCATTAAGTGCTTTTAAAACCTACATAAGAGACAAGTGGAGTCCCTCCATTAGCAGCAAAACATAATGCCTGGCAGTGTTCAAAACTACACATAATCCTGGCCTTGGACACTTGGCCAACATGATCTCTCTCACTGTGTGACATTTTTCAATTTGTTCTCCAATATTATGAGAAACATATATCTTATAATACAAACCTATAAAGCTGCAGGAAGTACAACTGTAGTTTTCGTGTTTCAAGCTGAGGACAGTCCAAAGGGAGAAGGCCAATACCAAGAACACAAGTCTCTGCCCCAAATGTTGACTATTAGTTTTTGTTTCCACTTGGCACAATGATTTTTTCTGCCACTTGTTCCTCCTCATGCGCCTCTGCTTCAGTATTAATTGTGCCAGCTCAAGCGTTTCCTATCGACAACGAGTCCCAGTGTGCCACTTGCTGACCCTCGTTTGATGGACTATCACAATTTCACATCACTCCTCAGCAAAAGGTCAGTATTGGTCAAGAGGTCTGTATCGCCCATTCTGTATATGCCTTGGTCATTATTATCAGGCATTTAATATAGATCCCGTTTGTGCAGTCTATATAGTCCTTTTTATTACCTCTGTGTGTGCAGTCCATTATCACAACTGGTGCTTTGCTGTGTGACAACTGTTGCTGTGTGATGGTGAAAAAAAAAAAAATCAATGCTGGATGGACGAGAAAAAAAAATACCGCAGCAGACTACTGAACAATAGTCTTCACAGTAGCCATAAGTTCCTCTCTGTATCGGCCATATGGAGTGCCATGCTGAAACTCAACATTTTTGGCTTTTTGTATGTGCCTGTGTGTTTGAGACAGTTGGACACATGGGGTTTGTACTGGCACTTTATGGTCCCAACATTAGGTCATTGGATCTTTAGGGTGATGTAATTCTACTATCATTTATTTAAAAAAGAAAGGCAGTGACTATAGGGACTACATGGTACTATGAAGATGAGAGATGACACTGTCCCAAACACCTCTCGTAGGACTTTTTAAATGTTTCACATGTGGTAAGTGATGAAAATGGAGCCGTAGCAAAGGGTATATATCACCATCTGGAATGCCATTGTGATATCTATCTAACAAATTAGGGGAATAATTACTAGGGTAATAGCAGTGCAGAAAAAGAGCCCACACAGACAGGCTTGGTGCTTGGTGCTGTTTTGTCTTGACTTCTTTAAAAATGTCCACAGTGTGGCAGTAGACTGGTAGTCAAAGACCTTTTTATAAATGTTTACTTGCCTACCAGTTCTCGATTATGTCTCCAAACCAATTCCAGTATGATGCAAGTAGAGGATCTAGCATTGCAGAGGAAAGGTATCTCTTTTGCCAAGGGAATACGAAGTCCATGTACCAACGACATCATGGCAAGTATCTGTGATAGTGGTATGTAGAGGGGTAAAACAAGGAGGAGGGTTGACTGACATGGTTGTCTTTCATCTGTCTTGTTTAGAGAAACACCATCTGGATGCTAATTAAGCATGAAATACAGTCAGGAGTAGAGGAGAAGAGGGGAAGGGAGGAGAACTAGTACTGGTGTAAGATCCAGGGTGAGAAGAAAACATGAATGTCTTCTTCCTCCTATTCTCCCTCTCCTTCCACTCTCTTTCTTTCTTTTGCCTCCCTGGTGCTACACCACTGTGTTCCTCTGCCGGTAGGGTGGCGGTGGGAGCACGGTGCCTGTTTTCAGGGCGTACTCTGTCAGGTACTCCTGGTTTTCGGCTACAGCAGGCCGGATGCGTCCATTCTGCCTGTAGAAGAAGCGTGTGCTGCAGTCCTGCAAGACCTCCGGCCCATGTAGTGTTGCCTTGGGTGGAAGACTGTGCTGCCAGTATTCAGGGTTGTCAAAGGTCTTTTTGGGCTTTTTGTCCGCTACAACAGTGCCAGAGTGAGCTGGGTGGAGGGTATGTGATGTGTGGAGGGTGTGGCCTGAAAGGGAAGGATGGAGCGTGTGGCCTGAAAGGGTGGGTATACCGGACTGAGTGGAGTAAATGGGCTGTGCCGGGATGTGGCCATGCCCTGAAGGAGCACTGTGTGATGGGTGACCTTTCTGGGCAACATTTTGGCCACTGGCAGTGCCTGGGTTGCCCGATGCCACTGTTGCATGAGCCACAGGGATGCCATTCTTACGCAGGGCCTCCTGATTCTTCTCTCCAGAGTTGTGGAAGGTGTTGAGATAGAGTGGATCGTTGACATATTCATCCTCCATCTTGGTTTGGCCATTGGAGCTGGAATGGTGGCCCTGGTCTAGATTATGGACTTCTCCATTTCTGCGGCGGGTCACAAAGGGGTTCTCCTCCACAGGGTTCAGATAATCTACCACAATAAAAGTGTAGAGGAGAGAACAAAACACAAGAGAGGATTCCAGTAAAAACTATTCCAAAAGTTAGAGTGATATCTAACATTGATCTCTCACAGATTCCCCTCCCACACACTGCCTAATGTTTATGCTGTGGGCTTCATATCTGATCTTTATGACATCAATCCCAGTCGTAAGCCATGCATTACTGAACTAGGGAGCCTCTCTCCTGCTTTCCAAAATTAACTTGAACTGAATAAAAAGAAAGACACTTGACATTAATACCTAGGAAAAATAAATGCAAAGATGGCACATATCATTGGCTATGCATTATATTCATTGTAGAATAATATTTTTTAGATATTATGTTGATGTACAAGATTGACATGATTGATTCTGGAAAACGTGCAGTACGAAGCTAAAGTACCTTTCTTCTAATTGATTAATTGAACTGAATAATAAGAGACACTCAACAAAAGGACACTTAAAGAAGAATTTTTTAGAGCCTCTTGATGCCTGCTAAATGAATTACAACAGCCTTCAGTTTAAGTTAGGTAACAGGAAAAGTGGCTGGGAAAGGGGGCGGAAAAGAGCAGCTCTGCTTTAACTAAGGGCAAAGCTAATTTCCAGGCTAGAAAATACATAGACAGGAGTCTGAATCATTGCAGATATTGAAGTTATGTTGGATATTAAGTGACAAGTCAATCTCAAGACTCTTCTCTCATACTCTATACTGTAACTGTAGCCCTGTCTTGGCCTCACCATGGCAGATTTATAAGACTTATAGAGGTTACAGAAAGTTAAGGTTAGTAGGAAAGCATGGGGTGGTGGTGTACCTGTGGGTTTCTTCTCCTTCTTAGTAGTCATGTATCCATCCTGGTCTTTTTCCGCTCTGGCTGCTCGTTCACTCAGTAGAAGTGTGGGTTCTGTGCTGTAGCGCTGAGCACTACTTTCCTCTCCAGTCCTGACCCGGGGAGAAGCTTGTTTTCTCAGGGTGCCATTACAACGCGGGTCTTCGGTGACTCCTGTTGCACCCTGCTGAGGCTCTTGAGAGGAGCAGGATGGTGATATAGAGGACACAGCTACCACTCGTGGTATAGTGGCCATCATCGCCTCCATACCAAAACTGCCATCCTGATAGGCAAACTGATTCTGCAGAGGCAAGAACATATTTTACTTACAAATAATATTAGTATGTTTAATGAAACGGGCCACTGCTTCTACATTTCTTGATTGCTTCTACATTTCTTGATTGCTTCTACAATGGTGGTGTGCTACAAGTGCATAATGGTTTTACATTAAATACAGTTGGTGTACTAAGCAATTATTATGGAATGTTGGGGAAGTGGACCTCATACAGGGATCAGTTTGAGTTTTAGACCCAGGTCCCTCAAGGACTTTCAATCCTCATGTCCCAAATCACCTAATACTCTCATTATTTATCTCTTACTAAATCATGGAATTCCATCTTTTCCCTTTCATATCCCCAAGTCTATAATACTTCTGTGCAGTGGTTAATGGCTAATTTCTCAAATTAGGCATTAATCACTGAGTGTAAGGGGTGTGATGGGAATTCTGGCTCTTTTAGTGAGTCGCATCATAATAAAGGTTTATTCTTTCAGCTCTTAAATCACCCACTACCAATTATTTGGGCATGTTTTCAATATTACTTCCAGTGTTCTCTTTTACTTTACTATGGCTGAAATTGTTTGATGAAATCTTAATCAATGTCCTAATTAATAAAAATAACATCACATCATTTTCTAATATATATTTCAATAATTAATTGTATAAATCAGGAAGGCACTGAAAGTTATTGTGCCCTGTTGTGTGTGGGCTTTATTTCATTTGCTTGGTTTCCTTGGACATACCTTAGCAGTTACTGGCGATGGATGAATGAATGGATGAATGAAGGAACAATGACATACAGCTACAGCCTACTTCTACAGAAAAGTAAGAATATAATGGCCCAATTATGCAGAAAGACCATTTTGCTTAACTGAAAGCACCGCACTGGTGTTTAACCTTTTCATATGCATATGAATGTGCTTGCATGATTTCAACAGGGCAATCCACAATAAGCATTATAATGCAAAATTAGCAAATAGAAGTTTGTACAACATCTGTGAGATGAGACCGTATACCACAGAGCAAAATTCTGAACCAGTCATATAACAGCTGGTGCGCCAATTAGTTCAAACAACATTACAGCAAATTGCAATTCATGACAATGGGCTACTTGTGTCTTTTAATTTACCATTAAGTAATTTCACTGATAAAGGAAGAAAATGAATTCCCATAATAAGGCATTGTCAGTACTATAATTAGTATCTGTTTCTGAATATACTACAGCTTGGACCTGGATATAAAAAGCAACCTTCAAGGCCTCGGCTGCATTTGACTTAATATTCTGATCCGCTTTGTGCATTTCAGCTCCGTTTTGTTCTCCCTGAGCAGAGTTTAGTCAGCGAACTCTGGCAGAAAGACGTCTGTCATGTTCCACAGAGGCTCCGGAGGATTGATATCTCTCATTGATATTCATTGTGCTTCGCTTTGCCTTCTATTCCATCCAGAGAAAAACAAAACAGGCAGTATAATATAAAATGGTGTCTGTGTAAAGACGATGGGAGGAATGAAAGGGGCCTCTGGCCTTTAGGTTTACGAGAACTAACATAAACCTACTCACCCCATACAGACATATAGTTTATCTATTGGGAAGTTTTCTAAAGGCAGTGTGTGTTTTTGTGAGAGTGTGGGTTTCAAAAGTCTTGAACATATTGACATTATAAAATATGCATGCAGTCTTTTCAGTCAATGTTAGGAGAATGTAGTCAAAATTCTTACTATTTTATACTTTGAATGGCTAGTTTTTTTTTATCAGCTATACCCTTCTAGTATTTAATAAATGCACAAATCCGTACATATCCACATTATATGCTTTAGAGATGGAACAGCTATAGAAAAACGTGTTATTTCGCTGTTCCTGTCAGCATGTGTGTTTTATTAGCCTCCTTTGAAGTAAAATGTCTTGTTTTGGCATATATAATGGTTATGTATCCCTTGCAAGCAATAACTCTATAGCTCCAACATTGTTGTCTTTCCTTGGCATCCTTGCAGCAGTTCTTAAGTTTCTGCTGCTTTTTTAAGTATTTCTGTCAAGTCTTGTTTCTAATAATTGCAATCCTATTTTAGGCATACAAATATTTGTTAATAATCTGATAAGTTGCTTGGTTACTTTGCCAGTATGGTTTGGGTCATTGCCTTGCTGCATAATGAAACGATCAAGCTGGAGCCATTTTGTTTTTAGTGTACAAGCTGTTTAGGGAAATCAATTCAATTCAGTATTATTTGTATAGCACTTTTAACAATGGACCTTGTCACAAAGCAGAAAGCAGGAAAAAAAATGCATTCAAATTAAATTAAACCAAAATAAATTGTAAATATATGAATTTATCCCTAATGAGCGAGCCAGAGGCGACGGTGGAAAGGAAAAACTCCCTGAGACGACATGAGGAAGAGACCTTGAGAGGAACCTGACTCAAAAGGGAACCCATCCTCATCTGGGTGACACCGGATAGTGCGAGTAATAATAATTCCCTTCTATAACTGTGTACTAAATGGACAAATAGTGCAATTGGGCAACCAGTAAATTCATCACAGTTTTCACAAGAAGTCCAGTTGGTTAAAATCTATCCACTGTCCACTGATGGAGTCCTGAGTACAAAGCTGCTCGTGGCAACCGCAGCCCCAAAGCCACTACAGCAATCGCAGTCCCAAGCCATTACAGTACAGCTCCCCATATGAGATCCCCAAGCCATCTCCACAGCCCCCAAGTAAAAATCAGTCCTTTCCTAAATCTTAAACCAACGAATCTGTTCTACCTGCTCGTTTCATACACGGGCTATCTGGCTCATAAACTCACAATATTGGCACTTTTGTTCTTTGGTATTTTCTACATCAGGTTACGCTACCCTCTACAGACAATCCTATATTCCTCTCCAATCCACGAGAGCCTTGAAGTAGATGTGCTGGCACCATGGTACACTCAAGACCCACTGGAGAGATTATACAGTATCTCAAAGTTGGCTAAATTGCATCCTGCTTTAATTAAAAAAAAAATGTCTTATGCATTACTGAGACACTTTGTAATTTAAAATGTCAAAGCCAGATTAGCTGTAGTCAACACCAATTTATTTCTTCTCATCCTTAGCTTTGCACCAGCCATTGATTGCTTTCTCCTCTGCCCTAATTCTTGAATTCATCTATGCACAATTTATGAACTATATTTTTGATTTATAGTTTTTCTTTCAGTGCACATTTCTCAACTCGTCATGCTTTGTTTATTCTTACTGAACGGTCATGCTTGTTCGGGCTGAAGACAGACAGTGAAGGCGAAAGATTGATGCTGTTCAACACTTGCGGCATGTATTTACAAAGCGATTTCACCCGAACGCAGAACTTTGACACCATCATAGACGAATTTCTTCCCACATATGTTAAAACGGGTACATTTCACCCCCCCCCCCCCCCCCCACACACACACAGACACACTTTTTTTGACATCGGCACTGTTAAGAGTTAATAAGCCGATGCCGTAGGGGTGCAGAGCAAACACTCAGCTGCCACTCTCTGCCTATGAGCAAACATCCCCTTTCGTTTGAGTGAGGACCCTGCTATTTACACAGCCTGGCCCTTGTAATGAAAGTGCCACCAGTGATGCGTCCTGGGAAATGGCATGGGGAGTACATCTCCTCTGAGAGACAGAATGGCCCTTTACCCACTACGGTTAAAAGGCAGCTATCGATATCTGCTCAAGTGTGATTGCTTTCACAAGCCAAAAAGGTCACCATGAGCAAATATTATTTGTTTTTCATCTTATGCTGACTTTTAATAGCTGTGGTCACTTTGGAAAGTAAGTTTCATTAGATAACCTTGCAGTCAATCATACCAGATCTCATACACAATCTTCAAAAGGAGCAATTTATTCTTATATCAAAGAATTCAAAAAGGCTACAAGACCTTTTTTTGCTCTATTACAAATATGATCACCAAGGTAGTCACCTCATAATCATATCAAACATTCTTTGATATGGCAGTGAAAAAATGTGAATTAAGAACTCCTTGATCATGTTATTATTGTTCTTTGTTTAATGATGTTTATACTTTTTCTTTAGATTTAATGGGAGGATTCGTGGATTTGTATTCTCCTGTCAGGTTTATTTATTAAAATAATTAAATAAGTCATGAGCTTTTCTTATTCTCAAAGAATATCTGAATATTCAAACAAACAAACAAAAAAAATAAAGACAAGGGAATTTCTAGACACTACATATTACCTGACAACAGAATATTCATTATCGGGATCTGTAAAAATGCCTTTAAATGCTTTTCCAGACTTTCCAGATCTGCACAAGAACCAATGTGTACTCAAAGCCTTCGGCTTCTACTTGAAGTCTTTCTCCAAAACTGATCTATTATGTTTCATAGCAGCTGTCTTAACCTGATGACCCTGGGTGCCACTTCTCATAAGAAGGCCTACTGGGACTTTCATAAGTATTCATGATCTTTTTGTACAAGCTACAACTGAAATGGACCTAATTTCCACTATATGTCATGAATCTACAGTCCCTGGGCTCAAACCAAGTGTAGACATGTAGAGCTATTAACTGTTTAAACAATCAACCTATCTAACAGGACACACCCAGGCAACAAGAAACCCCTGTCACATGTCCCAATATTTTTGATCACTTGGAATGTGGGTGGGTTAACATGTGCTCTGAGAACACCATGCCCCAGAGCGAAGCAAGATGATGGTAGCATTATGTTGTGTGGATGCCTTTAATCAGCGGGGACTGTGAAACTTGTCAGTGTTGAGGGCAGGATGGATAAAGCCAAATACCGCCAAATGCCGCTAAATCAGCCAAACTATCTTCAGTCCTCATCCTCCTCGACCTTTCAGCAGCGTTTGACACCGTGAACCACAAGACTCTCTTGTCCACCCTCAGGAGCCTAGGAATTCGTGGTGCAGCATGGCAATGGTTTGCTTCCTACCTGGAAGGACGGTCATATCAGGTAACATGGAGGGGATCCACATCTGCTCCCCGCAGACTCTCCACTGGTGTTCCACAAGGCTCAGTACTTGGTCCTCTCTTGTTCTCCCTTTATACCCGATCTCTTGGTGCTGTAATATCCTCACATGGGTTTTCATACCACTGCTATGCTGATGACACTACAACTTATCTTCTCCTTCCCTCCCTCAGACACTAATGTTTCTGCTCGGATATCAGCATGTCTGGCAGACATTTCATCATGGATGACAGCTCATCAGCTGAAACTTAATCCCACCAAAACTGAACTGCTGTTCATCCCAGGTGATCCATCCCCAACTCAGGATCTTGCAATCTCCCTGGACAATTCTCTGATCTCGCCTTCAGTTACTGAACGCAACCTTGGGGTAACCATGGACAATCAACTGTCCTTCTCCTCTCACATTGCTAATCTGACACGCTCATGTCGCTTTCTCCTCTATAACATCAGAAGAATTCGTCCATTTCTTTCCACACAGGCCACACAGGTGCTTGTTCAGTCCCTTGTCATTTCAAGACTAGACTACTGCAACTCACTCCTGGTAGGTCTACCTCTGAGCGCCATTCGTCCTCTTTTCAATCTTCCTAAATTTTCCCACACCACCCCATTGCTGCGCTCCCTCCACTGGCTTCCTGTAGCTGCCCGCATCAGATTTAAAACACTGATGCTCGCCTACAAAGCCAAAAACGGACCAGCACCCACTTATCTCAAAGCTCTTATCACACCTCGCATGGCACCACGCTCCCTCCAGTCCTCTAGCACTGCTCGACTGGTCCCACCATCTCTCAGGGTACAAGGAAGACCTGCATCGAGACTCTTCTCTGTTCTGGCACCAAGGTGGTGGAATGAACTTCCCCTAGATGTCCGAACAGCTGAGTCACTGGCAGTCTTCAAACGACGTCTAAAGACTTACCTCTTCACAAAGTACTTAAGTTAGCACTTACACACACACACACACACACACACACACACACAAAAAACAACAAAAAAAAACAGTTTTTGGACTGATGGTATTCCTAGTTTGTGACCTAGTGAGCCAATATCAGAATGTATTTTTGATAGCCTTCAAAGCACTATTGTGAGTCGCTCTGGATAACAGCTGTGGAGGTTCCCTCACTAACAGGACAACAATCCTAAGCACACTTCCAAAGCTACACTGGAGTGGTGCAGGCCCATGAAAATGAACGTGTTATAATGGCCCAGTCAAAGACCGGACCTCAACCCGATTGAGAATCTATGATAACACTTCAAAATTGCTGTTCATCAGTGGTCTCCATCCAATGTGACACAGCAATTCTGACAAGAGAAGAATGGGCAAAAACTATCAGGCTCCAGATGTGCAAAGCTACATATATCAGAAGATCTGCAGCTGTAATTGCAGCCAAAGTTGATTCTACCAAATATTGGCAAGGGGGTGAATTGTGCACATTTAGATATATTGTGTAAATCAAATGCTAAAAATCCCATTGAAGTCCATTTTGATTCCAGCTTGTAACGCTACAAAATGTGGAAAAGTTCAAGGGAGATGAATTCTTATGCAAGGCACTGTAGATAGCAACAGTAACCAAGCATAGTAGGGATCAATAAATCCTTATTCATTTATAATAAATAAGTATATGTCCCCCCATGTCTCCATCACAAAAGGACAAGGAACTCATTTCAAAACTCAATCCAGGCCATTCTCTAGTAGTTAAGCAGCAACTTCATTGAAATAATACAGAAGTACACAGAAGCATGACAGCTAAATGTGCATTAAAATGCAAAAGACCTTCCAAGTCATGCATACGTTTTGCTAAATGATCCAAAACCTGAAAGTTGGCTGAAGAAGAGAAAAATGACAAGAGGGAGAGAGAATGTGTTAGCATGTCTGACCTCTTGTCCTTCTCTGTTTCAGTAAGAAAAAGTGAGAGATTTAAATGTTGGAGAACACTCTGTGTGCACTTTCCCTCTGAAGGGTGCTACAAGAAAGACATGATTGATTGTCTCCAAATTTGTCATGGAAGGAGGACTCAGACGTGTTGCTACTGAAGGAGGCCAGTGGGAGGTCATTGGACGGAATAATGAGGGCTGATAGGTGACAGAAATGGGAAAAGGTAGACTCCTGAAATCAATGTTAAAACGTCTGTTTGTCTCAGTTGCACAGATAATTGTCAATTTTTGTAGAATTTATTGCTAAGGTTTTCAGCTAAAGTGCTAAAGTACTCATGGACAAAGTTGCACAGGCAGAGGAGTGTGTTTTTTGGTGCTAATATAAGGCTAGAAGCTCAAGTGCATCTCAGTGGTGTATCTCAGTAGCTTACCTAGCTACCCTAGCAGTGTGGTGTGTAAAACTCACTCGGTTGGAGTCGAGGCGTGAGCGAGTGGTGTAGGTAAGAGGGGGGATGTTGAAGGTGTGAGGCACCAGGTACTCCTCAGCATCCATCAGGTCCTCCAGCTCCTCCTCATCCAGCAGACTTTGGAAAAACTTACTGTCATTGGGGCTGGGCAGCTTCATCCGGTCATCCCCCTGAGAAACATGAGCGTTATCATCAGAGCTGTACGGTTTTGTAATCCTACTGCGATGTCACAGTACTAAGATTGCTGTAACGTGTAATATGCAAATGAAAAGCCTAAAAACAAACAAACATTCGTTCTGGGTATCCTGACCTCAGGTAAGTTCCATATAAGTTTTTTTTTTTTTTTTTTTGCATAGGTTGAATGAATCATGACTTTGGCATGATCTCCTCAGTTGATGTAATTAATCTTGGCCAGTTTTTAACCATATGCCACAACGTGTGATAAGAATGGTATATTGTAACACCGAATAGTGCTATGTGTTAAGTGTCCATATCGTGCATCTCTAATCATTGTTAGCAGCAGAAGCAGCAGTATCATTTAGCAACACTGCAAATCTGAATTATTATTATTATTAACAGTGTTTTATTGACATTAACAAACCATTTCATTTCAATATTTGTAGACCATCACTAATGTTAATCATTATTGCTTTACTCATTGATAGACTGCATTCAATAGTGAGTTCCATGAGTACAAACCATCAACAATGTCTGTAATAGGTAGATTACATTATGGCTATAAATATATGTTAGTGCAGACATACTTAGCTAGCATGCAAACACGTGTCAATAAATAGAGGTGGTAAGTTCCTTAGTTACTTTGTTAGCATCACTTATGGTTTATTAATGTTATGTAATACAGAAATGTTTACAATAAGGGTATTTATTGTCTGTTTACTGTTATTTGTATTGGAGAATTTCAAACACAGTGACAATAAAACTTTGAATCTTGAATCGACCTTATTGTAAGGAGTTGTCAAAAAAAATTGTAAATTTGAATTGAATTTCTTGGTAATCATGTGACAAGTGATAAAGAGATTCAGTAAGGTTCTTTTTATCTTCTCCTGGCCCTTTGACCTTTGCCATATTTTTAGATTTTACAGCAGTACATTCGAAATACCCGATATCTCTTCTCTTAATATCAGTTATTTGGAACATAACTTGTATTTGTGGAAACAGACACACAAAATCCCTTCCTATTCCTGGGGATTGTCCTGAGATCAGGTCTGCTCAGACTGGACATGTGGAAGGAGATGAAGGAAATCGGACAACATCTAACATCATGTCTCTGTTTGAGATTTATAAAAGCAGTCTATTTTAACACCTTGGGTTTCACCTGGTAATGACCTTAACCTCATGTGTGTAATATAAACACTACAGAAATTGTTTCGCTTTTAGTAAACAATCAAGAAGTCTTATTTAAAATACAATATTGAGTTTAGCCACAGTGTAAATTTTGCAGTACGGTTATGTTTTACCTGGATGACGAGGTAGCGCTGGGGGTCTCGGGCCATTCTGCAGAACTCCGCCGCTAGCTCCTTAAACTTCGGCCTGCTGTCCGCGTCGATCATCCAGCCTGAAGCCAAAACACACAACACAGGTTTCTGTTTGAGTCGATCTGGAGAGCTTTTTTTTCTCCTCCACCTTTTCCCCCTCATCCAGTTTCTCCCTGTATGATGATCTTGTACTATGTACCTACCACTGGAGGGCAAACACTACTATGAGTTTTACAAATTTTCATCAGTCGGCTGAATACCGACTGAAAAACAACCAAACAAACAAAAACTTCAGTCCAGATTTCTATTCAATCTCACTATTGTAAATATGAACGATATTATTTTCTAATTCTGAATCTACTACCTTTGATAAGGATGAGTTGTGATTTCCAGCACTGTAACAAAATAGTTAAAAATCTCAGACCTCACTTCAAGAATAATGGATACAAATTATATAAGTAATAAATTCTGCCTTGTTGCACCTCTGTATTTTGACTCTATGTATGAAAGTATTGCCCTTTAAACCCTTGACGAAAGAATGAGCTAATTTCACAGATGTGTGTGACTAAATCTTCCTCTAAGACTGCTTTCAGATTGCAAGGTGAAATACCATATGTGTTGAGCCTGGTTTCCTAAACTAATACTGCGTGGAGTTTTTTTTTTTTTTTTTTTTTGCTTATGCTGTTAGTTTCAGGAGTACACATTGTTCCAAAAAAAGTGCCAGACACAAGTCCACATTAAAATTGAATGTTAACAGCCCCCCCCCCCCAAAAGAAAAAGCGCACTAGATTTGACTTTGAGACAAAGAAAACCATCACGGCTCCTACCCGGCAGGAAAAGTTACATTAAAATGAACACTGTTATTAAACACTATCACTTCTCATAATGCAGAATGTGGTCATGCAGCATATTTTTATGGAGCCTGGCAATGGTGTGTGACGGATGTGGGGATGTGAGAGACATAACCTGCGGGGTAGAGGTTACTGTGACGACCTTAGTAGTGTGTGATGTGTAACCAAGTACTCACACTTGTGCGCTTGTGTGTGTGTCCATACACACACACTTACTTTACATACATATAGGAAGCATGGCGCTTGCACAGCTGATTAAGTCCTTTCGTCCGAAGCATCCTGTTTCTCTAGAAAATGTGTGTATTGCGCTTAACTTTTACTACATCTACTGTAATCGCATACATACGCTACAGGTACTCCATGGATTCTTCTTTAGATATAGGTCACATTGATGTCATGTGATCACTTCATCTAGTGTGTGTGTGTGAGACAATATTGTTAACTGTTCAGCGCTGATTTAAATGAAATATATGGTGGTAAAAAAGTCACTAAATGATAAAAAGCTGAAGTGGGGGAAAAAAAATCTTGTTTTTAATTTAAAAATAAATGTGAACTGTGTAGCAATAAGTGTAATAAACGCTATAGCATAGACATATCGTATAGTGCAATAGCAATATAGTACATTCCATTTATATAAAATGAATTATTAAAGGAATGCTTCTACTCCATTATTCATTTCTCATTTGTTTTTTGTGTTCTTAAGCGTCGATGACTTTGAAAGTAGCTGAAAGATCCGACGACATCTAAGACCGTGCAGCGATGAAGGACAGCAGAGTAAAGAAAAGAAGAGAGTAAGAGAGTCCGTACATTTCACCATGACCATGTAGACGTCGATGGTGCAGATGGGCGGCTGAGGGAGTCGTTCTCCTTTCTCCAGCAGGTCAGGGATTTCGCGGGTGGGAATTCCGTCATACGGCTTTCCTCCGAATGTCATCAGCTCCCAAATAGTCACTCCTGGGGGAAAAAAAAGACAGAAATGCAACACTGATAAGACACAAATGTGAGAACAGAGATACAGATAAACTCCCAGTAGCTGGAAATTACTGCTCTTATTGATTGACTGATTGATGGATTGATACCAAAAAAATCAGTTCAAACATATTTTTGTAGCTTTCAATTCAATTCAATTCAATTTTATTTTTGTAGCGCCTTTAACAATGGTCACTGTCGCAAAGCAGCTTTACAGAAATATATAAATTCTGGATATAAATTTTAAATTTATAAGTTTATCCCTAATGAGCAACCCAGAGGCGACGATGGCAAGGAAAAACTCCATGAGACGACTTGATGAAGAAACCTTGAGAGGAGCCTGACTCAAAAGGAAACCCATCCTCGTCTGGGTGACTGGGAGGGCGATTATAAAAACTGGTAAATTATTTGGGGCTTTAAAATTCAGCAACTGGCCTCTTGTTTTCACCTAAAACACGATACTATACTCATTTTAGTTTAGGATCAGGTTCTCATTTAGGCATATGATGTTGAGCACATGCCATAATTTGTCTCCTGGAGTTTACGATACAGCTGTGCAGCTGTACCTGATAAAGTCAAAACTCATCAGGCTGTAAAAAGGTGATGTAAAAAATGCGACTCAACTCAAAATAAATTAGAAATATGATACAAGTGTACAATATTACTAACTAACAATTACTAAGTACAGCCCAACCCCAGCAGCTTTTTTTCCTGCTGATACGCCCTCGTGGCCTACTGCTATTTATATGCTGGTAGAAGATGTAGAGATATAGAGATGTGTATTTTGGTCATTCATTCCTTAATCATTCCTGCAGCTCGGATACTTGACAGATAAAATGAGTGAGTCTGTTAATTCCTGGGGGCTAAATGCAACTTAATCCCAGGAACTGAACAAATAAAAACGACTAAAGCCCGTTATATTTGTGCCCTCAGTAAAACTTTCGGCTGTTTTATAACAGACTGCACTTCCTCTCTCTTTGTTTTTGCTCTGTGTTTAAATGAGCTGATGGAGCAGGAATGAATAAGTAAGTTCATCTCTCTGGATGAGCCGACATCACAGTCCTTTACTCATGTCTAAGACCAAACTCCAGCTGTTTTCTAAAATACATTAGTAACAGAATGATGCCATGCCATATTATATGACACCATATTGCAGGTCAAAGAAGATGAATTTGCAATAAATTAATGCATGCAATCCTAAGCAGAAAGTAACACCATAGCAAAAGAATAGAACACACGCACATTCAGAAGATGAGTGCTAAAGGTTTTTCTGCATAAGTGGTCAAGTTCTCTTGGAAGAAGTAGTACGCATCCATGTAAAAGCAGCTGTACAGTGTATAGACAAATTTACAACTGGCTCCATGGATGTGTTGTGTAATGGCTTTCGACGGTCATTTGCTTGGACTTGTTTGCTCTGTACACATATCAGGACTGCAGATGATGATACCACATGTTTAAGATACTTACCGTAACTCCAGACATCGCTCTGGTGAGTGAACTTCCTGTAGTGGATACACTCCAAGGCCATCCATTTAATAGGCATCTGGAAGGTAATGGTTTCCATATTTAGGGAAATGACAAGGATAAAACACAGCATTATGGGTACTCAGTAATGGGCTTTCCACCCACATGATTCTTATGTGACTTGAATTTGCTGAGAATGGAAAAACATTCTCCTGACTCAATTTGTATTAAAATTTTTGAAGGTCAAACTTAGGCACTGGGTTTGAATTCATACCTTTTCTTACGCCTTCATTCGTGTAAAATCGAACAAAGCCCAGCCATATTGAATGTTTGAATTCAGTCAGATAATTCAGTCATACTGAATTGTTGAGATAAGGTTTCCAAGGCATAATGTTTTCCATAGTGCTAAAATCTATCTATCTATCTATCTATCTATCTATCTATCTATCTATCTATCTATCTATCTATCTATCTATCTAAAACAGAATACTGGTCCAATTGAAAAAGCAGAAAATCTAATCAAAATAAATATGCAGTGGTTTACTTATTGTAATATTGTAATATCCTATTACATATGACATAAGCCAGAGACACTGCAAGCCAAATATCCTGTTAATCCTTGATGTTCACCCATCTCTGTTCTCTTAATCAAACCTTTAACTCGAACACAGAGCTAAACAGAGCTGTTAAAGCCAGACTTTCTTTTTAAAATGGGAAACATGTTGTACTTGTCTGCATCAGTTCAGCTTTCGAATAGGTATAAAGCTTCTCCCTCAAGAGAGTGCAAACATGTAGGGCTCCACATTACAGCTGGTTAGAGCTAAATGGAAAGGTTTGATTCACTTTGAGGCAGAATTGATTGTTACATAGGGGAGTGAAGAGGCAAGCAGTTCCCATTTATAGGATAGCAGCATGGTGCAGTCGCACCCACTCCAACAATCATTTGGCAAATGTAGGGTTCAGGAAAGGACATGGGCAAGTTTGCAGTGTTTGACTCTGGGATTTGGAATGAGAAGGTGAGACAGGAAGAGAATAACAGAGGGAGTCGAGAAGTGCAGAGTGAGTGTTTGAATATGGATAAGAGGAATGCGGGCTCTTGTGGGACAGCTAATTTACAAGTTGATTATGTAGCGAGCGCTGTAAATTAACCTGTCATACCAGCCGGTGTTTCTAAAACCAAGAGACCATCAAGGGATGCATATTAAGCATGCCGCATCTCTCGATTACTTCCAAACAACATCAGATTAACTTGTTTTGCTGTCAGACACAGAGCACACCTGCTAACTCCCGAGTCGCAGAGGAGCCAAATTGGAAACAACACGTGCACCAACAAACCAGGAGGACGCTGCAAGACGCACTGACCTTCCCCCCATCTGCATTGTATTCCTTTTCATCTGCGTCCAGCAGCCTCGCCAACCCGAAGTCTGTGATCTTGATGTGGTTGGGGGATTTGACCAGCACATTCCTGGCTGCCAGGTCTCGGTGCACCAGCCTCCGCTCTTCCAGATACATCATGCCCTGTGAAGGTGAAGGACACACAGCAAACTGTCAGATAGGGCTTAAATTACAGGAAATAATAAAGGACACTAAAATCATGGAAAGGCACTTAACGTAAAACCCAACCCTTTACTGTCAAGACCTTCTGACCAATCAGACTCAAGAATTCAAACAGTACTGTGGGGTGAATGAAAATAAAGTTGACTCTTTAACAACAGGATAACTGCCAAAGGGTTTTGTATTTTTGTCTCCTGCACTGTGACTGGCTTGTACTTCTCCCTCACAAGGAGTCATTGTGATAGGAACCAGAGCCAAACAAGAGAACTGAAAAGCAGTATTTTCTCCCTACCCTTATTCCAACAAATCTCGGTATACTTGATTTGCCCCAATATGGCTTCTGAACAATCAAATCTTCAGACTGCTTGTGAATAACAAATCCTAGCGCACTACCTGGAAATATCTGTAGTCCAAGAGTAGATTAAATTTGTTAGAAAACATGATGGAAATCTATAATAAGATAGCAAGCTTCCTTGCAACTCCTCATTTCTATTGTTTATTGATGGATTGCTAGTCTACATATTAGCTACATATCACCGCCTCCACCAGGGGTGTCCAGTCTTAACCGGAATGGGCTGAAATGAAAACCTGTGGGTGCAGGACCAACCAAGCAGGAGCTGCACCTGATTCCACCTGTTCCACTTCAACTTGGCTTTCAATGGACTATCAGCTGTGGCTCCTGCCTGGCTGCAATTAAAACCTGCACCCACACCAACTCTCTGTGGATAAGACTGGACACCCTGACCTACACTATCAGAAATAAAGGTGCCAAACTGTAGATTTCCTTGTTACTGGGGTGGTACCATCAAGGGGATACATTTTATACCTTTAGTATGTATCTCTTACCTGGGAAGGTACATGTGGTGTACTTTAAGTAGCTTTTAGAATAAAGTTTTAAAGGTACATCAGTGGTCCTTAAGGTCCAATTATGTACCTTAAATTATTTTTCAAAGCTATAAAGATACATATTTACACATAATGCAAATGATGTACCCTTGATGGTGCCACCACAGTGTCAAGTTTTACAGTATCTTTATTTCTAGGAGTGTAAGGTGCAGATGTCCTGAGTATCTCCTGCACATGTACATCTTAGCAATGGGAATCAGTCAGTCAGCTTAAATGTCTCTACTAGAGTATCCAGCTCGGTGATCCAGCAAAAATCCTGTACTGTTGTGATAATTAATCAAGATTGTTGACAGGGAAAGGGATCTCACGCATGGACACATATCTCTCTGAACAATGAGAACTCAGCGCATTGATTTTCTGGAGGAGCAAACAATGCATGTAATTGATTTAAGTGTGATCCGCAGCATGGAGGCCTTTCGCCGGAGAGTTCTGCTTTTGTGAGAAATTGGCCCTGACTGCAGCTTTCGAGTGCCCTTGAGCTGCAGGATGGATGAAATTTAAATTGTAATGTGATTGGAGGGGAAAGACTTTTTTTTTCTCTCAACACAAGGACCCCTAATCCATACTATAAGAGGAAAGCTGAACAATCTCAGACGTTCATTGCAAGTTTGTATAGGCAAGTTACAAATTTTCTTCAAAAGGTTAGCAGGCTGTCTGGGAACAGGGATGAATGTCCTGATGGAATGACAGCATGAGCATACTTATAAAGTCACAGGTGCCATCATTGCTTTCAAGAAAATCCTAGCAGGCAGAATGGAGAAAAAAAAATACCACATAAACCCTGGTGAATATTGACGAGAGGGCTATTTTTTAAAAGTGTGCCAAACAACAGTAATAATATAATGAGAGAAAAGTCTGGTATGAATGCCACAGCTTGTCCTCCTATTTTTTTTTACTGACCAACCCCACCCAGTTGATTTCTATCAAGGGCTGATGAATTCGCATATCAAAATTCACCTAGATAAAGTTAGTAACTGCTGTCAGAACCAAAAGCATAGATTTCAGGTGTAAATGCTAAGCATAAACCTTAGATATTGGCACCTGTGGAAAACAGTTGCCTCGCAGGATAATGCAGACAATACGAGGTAAGGAGGAACAAAAATAGAGTAAAACACCATCTGCTGTTAACTCTATTCAGTCCATACAACACCACCACTCTCGGATTGATCAGTAGCTCGCAGACAAGTAGGTTCAATAATCGGGAAAAAAAAAATCCTACTCCTTATCGACTATTGCAAAAATATGTTTTCATTTGGTATGTATGTTTAAACTTAATGTTACAAACCTTGATAGTGTAATTATAGAGTGCTACTCTTTCTGAATTGCACCACCTGCTCCACAACACACATCAGCTAAGGTGTGATCTTGCTGATGGTAGAATGATTTTCATTACTTGGATAAATTAGCATGCACGGACGACAGCGGGTATGTGGAAATACTAACGAAACAAGAAAAATAAAATGCAGGGCAAAGCCTTCATGTAACTCTCCTGCTAGCAAATACCTCACTGCCACACCACTGTTAAATATATGAAGAGAAAATAAAGATGCTAGCCAGACTTGAGTAATATATTTGACATGCAAGGCAAAGAAGAAACTCTGGCCAAAAACTTTATCAAAGGCACAAACAATGTACTACATGATCATATAATTGTTTGTTTCCTTTAGTCTGTATTAACTATCTAACCAGCTTGTGATACTTTATTACATTACATTAGCTACCACATTGTAGCCTATTCAGTTAGTTTTCTGAGCAACCAAAACATGGGACTGGCAGCACACTAGAACTTTTACTTACCTGGTGATCTAGATAATGAATTTATGATTTGTTCATCTCTGGATAAAAACCCATGATGCACTGTTATATTTTATATCCCAGGTTCCCAACCCTGGTCCTGAACCACATTTTCATGTTTTACTTGCTCCCAACACACCTGACTAAACTAATCAGCTAATAAATGGCTCTTCCTGAGTTGACATGTGTGTGTTAGAACACGAAAAAACATGACCATGTGCATGACAGGGGGTAGTCTAGGACAGGGTAGGGAACCTGTGCTTCATAATATAGTTTGGCAACATGCCGCAGTATCTGACTAGCAGAAACACTGCTATAGTCCAACTCTATATCATTAGGAAACAGCACACTCTGAATGAGAAACCCTGCTCGGTAAGGAACAACAGTGGCTAGAGGAAAAATCCCAGGCAGGAGGGAATGGAGCCAAGTCAAACTGCAACTAACTGGATTTAGCCGAAAAGGGAAGGAGCGTGGACTTGGACTAGCATAATCAACATCGTGAACAGAGTGAGAGAAGAGATTGAGCTTGTTAAATATTTCATTGAACCACTCAAGAAAATAAAGCACATTAAACACACAAGTGATCATAGAGAGAAGAGACAGGAGATAATGAGAGAAAGAATTAAAAAAAAGAAGAAAGAACGAGTAAGAGAGATCCTTCAGCTGTGGTAAGTAGTGTATAATCTGTATAATCTGAGTGTGGTCTCCCAAACCAGCTTAAGGGTCGGGTAGTTTTTTGTCATTTAACATGTCCAAGGACTAGCTAGTTTCACAGCAGTGGCCACTTGAATAACATGGCAAACAATCAAACACACTTATTTTATGATATGTAGCAGGAGGCCATTGTGAAAACAATGCTGGTGCTATAAGGAAAAACAACCTGATAATATCAAGTTCCAATAATTGCATTACAATTTATTCAAAAGACAAGACTTTTGAAAAAATTGTATAGAGGGAATGTTATTAAGCTTATCATCTTTTTTCCCCTCAAAACCTGTGGCAAGGTGTTCTACAGGGATCAGTTCTAGGTCCTCTACTGTTTGTTATATTATGCTAATCTTAAGTCATATTATAGGTCAAGAATCCCAAACTGTCAGATGCCAACAGTCCAGATGTAGAAGGAAGGAATTTTGAACTGAGAACTTGAAAAAAAAATAACAGAACTGATTTTTTTTAAAAACATGAACCTGTTTCTGTAGCAGATCCTCTGGTGTTGGTAGTTTGTTGTGGTCAATCACATGCATGTACTGTATGTATTAATTAGCTGAAAGCAGCTCATTGAGAAAGGGAAGAATTTTCAGACGTTCATAGATTTATTATTTTCTTTAACCTCTCTGGTCTGATTACAATAATGAAGATATGGCTTGTTAAAAATGGACTGATCATCTGTCCAGAGTCTGTTGCGCTAGTCAGATAACGAAGCACCACTGTGAAACAAAACGTAACTACTTTATAGCCATTAATTAATCGTTACTGATTGAGCATTAAAAGGTAAGTGCTGTCACCATTCAGTCATGTTAGCTGCTTATCGTGACCTTTGTAAGCAAGAAATTTCATGTAACTGGACCCCATAATTTGATTAAGTGGCATCACATTCTCAGTTAGATATGTCCTATAAATTATCTATGCAAATGACATGTAAATGATTTCTGTAGCGATATCTACCATACCCTTATATCATGCATTCGTGTCATAAAACTATCAATGATCTTACCAAAGCTCAACATTGACAAAACCTTTTTTTTTTTTGTCTTCAGTTTCTGGATGTTCCTTGTCTGTTCCTTCTACGACGTAGCCTTGGGTCTGAGAAAGGTTCTATATAAATTAAGCATCTTATTCTTACTATTTCTTACTCTGAAAAGCTCATGGTGGAACAATGCTCAGAGGTTTACAAAAGTGGAGATATAGGCAGCTAATGGAACCGGCATTTGCAAGATTAGGCTAGTTGTGACCAGATGTGCAATATACATCAGACACCTGGATCTGTTAGTGGTGCAATTTCCCCAGAGGATTCTCTGTTGGTGCACCTGATTTTAATGGATTATCATATGGATTGTGTAGACGTATCTAAAAGACTGTGCTTTTAATCGAAACAGGGCATGTAGAAATGCTTTCATCTCCTCATTTATGTTCACACTGAGTGGAAACCTGACTTTGAGCTTGACAATTACCTGATGAACTGAATCAGGTGCGTTAAATTAGGAGAACACTGAAAATATGCAGACTGTGGGGTCCACAGAACAGATGCCTTGTCTCAGTTTGCTTCCTATTCACTCTATAGTGCACTGTTTGGGATGCAGCCATTTTGTGGCGCTGTGGGAATTCTACCAGGAAAACGTGTATTCCCTGAGTAGTTCACCGTGAACCACAGTGATTTCTTTCAGCTTGAAATTTACTCGTCAGGACTGAAACCATAGTGTATGTATAATACTGTATAGATGTAATTTAAAAATATGATTTAGCAGCCTTTAAAGCCAAGCACTCGTTATAGCTTGTATAATAATTTTGTAATACTATTTTCTAATGTTTTTTTGAGGTTTAAAGTTGCTAGGTAATTTGTAATATTCAAACTGTCACAAAGGTGTGTTTCCGGGACTCTTGTTAGTAAGTGTTGTCTGAATTGTCTCATTTGCTGATGTTCCCTATTTAGTAAATAGAGATCAAGTGAGTATAGGAGCAATTTCACACAAGCGATGCAGATTTTAGGCTAAGCATATAGTCCTTACGCATAGCGTTTCACATAGATGTTCCTTAAGATTTCCCACTTTCTGAAAGATTGTCAAGAAATACTGATGATTTAGACTTAACCACTGACAATTGACCAAAGTAAGTAAGTAAGTAAATAAATAAGTACTAAATTATGACCCTCTTACCGTCTCACGAGCCATTGCAATACGTTTTACCTAATGTAAATTAAAACTGAAATGCGAAAAAAAGAAAAAAAGTGCAACAAATAATAAATAAATAAGTAAATATTACAGGTGGATTGGTTTTACATAACTATCAACATCCCCACATGACCGCTGACATAAGGTAATTAGTCTATTATGCTAGCTAGCTACCTAGTAAACAAGCCACGTAATTAGCAGGTTGACATGACTTTGTACAAAGGCTAAAGCAAATGGTAACAATAGTGCAAACACACACAAGCGAAAATTGATCAAATGCTTATTTTCTACTGAATTTGATCAAGTGCTCTAATATTTTTCACCCCGATTTTTTATTTTACTTTAAACATAAGCACATACTAAAACTAAAACGAGACGCTTGCAATCCTGAGAACGTGTCGATCCGGTGGCATTTTATCTTCATCAGACTTTTCTCTAATTCTGTAAAAAAATAAATAAAAAAAATAAATAAAAAATCGTATTCATACTTCATGAGCATGCTGCAATACATCACCCACAAATAAGGGCTTTCCGTCTTAGGCAGCATAAAGCTTTTAAAAGCTGCTACAATCTGTTCTCCATATCCCACTACTCTGAAGTAAATTAGCCTGATTAAAGCTTCTCAAGCTAGTTTTACTCATGGACCTGTGTTGCTGAAATCCAGAACACTTCCCATGCTGCTCCCTGACTCTGATAAACCAAGCTTAACCAAAGCACGGCTTGAGACTTCAGGCTCTTGTTCAAAGCGAGACTGACTAGGCTCTTGGTTAGGCATGATTAATGAAATGATAACACTTTAGTGGCAGAGTTATGGTCTTCTCCCTGCTCGGAGAAGCTCTCGTCCTGTGATACTCATCAATGATTCAAGGAGAAATGCTAATCAGACTCTTATTACTGAGTGGGCTGTTTGAGGTGGCTTTCACGCTGTCATGGCTCTCAAGCACACTCCCATTTTCTCTTCCATACTAAATCTTTCCTCAGTAAGCAACTGTAATCCAGGATAAGAAAGGGGATTTAATGGTGAATGGTGTGTGTGTGTGTGTGTGTGTGTGTGTGTGGAGGGGGGAAGAGAAAGAAGCCATTTGTATTTGAGTAGGCTACAAATCCAATTTCGTTAATTTAATACAAATAATTTATACCATGAAATATGTCTTATTTACTAGAAAAAAAACAGAGGCTGGTAATGGACTGGGGGGCACAGTGGCTTAGTGGTTAGCAAGTTTGCCTCAAGCCTCGGGGATTGGGGGTTGGGGGTTTGAAGCCTGCTTCTGCCTTGTGTGTGCGGAATTTGCACGTTCTCCCTGTGCTTTGGGGGTTTCCTCCAAGTACTCTGGTTTCCTGGCTGACTGGCATTTCCAAATTGTCTGTTGTGTGTGAGTGTGTGAGTGAGTGTGTGTGTGAGTGTGTGTGTGTGTGTGTGTGTGTGTGTGTGTGTGTGTGTGTGTGATGTCCCCCATGATGGGTTGGCACCCTGTCCAGGATATCCCCCACCTTGTACCCCAAGTCCCCTGGGATAGGTTCCAGGCTCCCCCACAACACTAGGTAGGGTCATAAATGGATAAAAAGTACAAGGTGTCATTCTTCAACAAATAATAAATAAATAAATAAATTGCTGTGGCATAAGGGGAATAACACTCTTGGGGATGTGCTGTTATTGGAAAATGATCAACTTCAGAGTGGTAACAGTAACTCCAATTTATCACACCAGCCCATCAGTGAATATTTTCCTGTAAACGCACATCCCCAAGTGTTTCCTCCTTACATACTGGGCAATCTTATCAGTTTTTTTTTTAGTTTCTTAAAACTGCTAACACTTGAAAATAAGGCCCATTTTTAAAGACCGCATGGTCAAACGCTCAGGGGAGCAGGCAATAATGTGTGTGTGTATGTGTGTGTGTGTGTGTGTGTCTTTATGTGCATATGTTCTTCAAGCATATACTGATGAATCTCCATATAGTTTTATTCAAAATATAAATCATGCTCTGCGTTTGCAATTTTCGAGACAATTAGGCAGTGGAAAATGGATGCGTCGCCAATAATTACAGCCGGCAGTCAGAGCGGATGTAAATAAGCGGGGGTTATTTGAGTTCGACACAGAAGATGTATAAAAGTGAGTCCTCGGATGGCTTTGTGTGCTTTGCTTTCTGGTGTTGTTTGCTGCTTAGTGGAGTGAGGAAATACAGGAGAGAAAGACAGATTAGGTTTAATTAGCATCCAAAAGAGAGCGCGAGAGAGAGGAGGGGGAGGTGGAGGACCGATCTTCTGAAATCTCAGGAATCACTTCTACGGAGACTCCTGCGTGTACACGGATTGAACAATGATTGTGACACTTGTGTACAGTAGTAACCAAAATATACAGAAGATCATAAACTAGCCACCGTTTGACTATTCACACAAACCATCGCAAAAACGGAGTATGATACCTCACCACTTAACACACATCTATCACTTTAATCACTTTAATCACACAATCACTTTCTTCCAGAGAGACCAGTGGAGGTCTATAAAGATAAAATCGCCTCCATGAGCTCCTGTAGGTTTTTTTTTTATATATATATATATACTAACACTGTTTTCATGACATCATTTACAGCTTAAAAAAATACAACATGATGTTCAGTCTATTTTCAGTCAAAATACTGGTGTGAATTTGCAAATGCCCTTTGCGTAAACCATAGTTTTTTAAATACTCTGTTAAAATAAACAGCACCAATATTAAGGCTTTATTTTATAGAGCTATTAAATATAATCTCACAAAAGCAGTGTTATAAAACTAGCAATTTATTTTATAAGCAAAATAATCCAAAATAGCTAGCTCAAGCAAACTCTTTCCCTTATTTGCAGTTCCTCCAGGTTCTCTGGTTTCCTCCCGCTCCCCAAAAACATGTTGGAAGGTGGATTAGCTATGCTTAATTGCCTCTAGGTTTGAATAAGTCTATATTCCCGCCCCCTGCTTGGTGTTCCCGGGATAGGTCAAGTCAAGTCAAGTGGCTTTATTGTCATTTCAACCATATACAGCTAGTTAGTACGCAATGAAACAAAACAACGTTCCTCCAGGACCATGGTGCTACATCAAACAACACAGAACTACAAGACACTACACATTTTTTACAAAAAGTGTACGTCCAAACCTGTAAACAGCACAAGACAGTACGATGAGTACCAAAACAGGACAATAGGCACAGTAAGCTATAGTGCAGCGCTGACTAGTAAACAGTTCTAGTAAGAAAGTGAATCAGATACGACGGTAGTGCAAAAGAGTAACAGTATAATAAGTCGATATATATATATATATATATATATATATATATATATATATACATACACATACACAGTTCGGTCCGGAAATTTGAAATAAAACAATCAAGATCTGATTGAAGTGTAGACTTTCAGCTTTATTTTAAGAGGTTCCACAAAAATATGGCATTTTCCATTTAGGAATTATAGCCATTTTCAATAAAATACCTCCATTTTCAGGGGCTCAAAGGTATTTGGACAAAGTGACATAATTGTAAATATAACCATAATTTTAATATTTGGATGAAAATCCTTTGCAGTCAACGACTGCCTGAAGTCTGGAGCCCAGAGTAAATATGCGTTCCATTTCTGAATATAACAAATGTTTGTCTAAAAACCAGAAAGAAAAAGATGTTAAGCGTCTTAACTGATGTTACTATTTTGTACACTACCTTATTTTATACAGCTATCAACCATACCCAAAAAAAATCTAGCTAACTTATTTTACTAGCAAGATAACTCAAGCTCACTAGCGCTAGCTAGCTCTAGCTAGGCATGTCTAAATGATTACAAAGCATTTTTCGGGTTGCTTTGGACTGGCTCATACACATGACAATGTGTAAGCAACATAGCTAACCTCCTGTGTGATTTTAGCCAATGGAAGAGTGTGTATGACCACCACATCTACTCACACATTGTTAAAACACTTACTTAAGCCCTCGAGTACCAGGGATGTGTTCAACATTCTGTCATTTGCTCTATTCAGATTTACGCCACCACACCTCGTAATCCGAGCTCTTTACAAACACCAGATCACCAAATATCTGCACCTCACCATCAGATCCCTGTTATAATGCATTATCTCACCAAGCTGACAGGACAACAATGTCTGTTGTGCTTCTCTTCCTCGTGTTAATAGAGAGCCTGTCTTCATCTCAATCGTCCTGTCAAGGCCGGGAGCCAAGGCCGCACCGCTGGCAGTGTGTTTAAATCAGATTAGCTGGGGTCGATCGATACTCACCCTTATTACAATGAGTCATGAGATGGCTTTGCCGTGCAGTATTTCTCTCCTGTGTGGAGATCAAAGACAACACAAACCAACGTATCGCCAAACAATGATGATAATTCACTCAGTCCCAAATGGACTTAAATATGCAGTATTAATCCAATACTTATTAAGTATTAATTGTTGTAAGGACAGGGTCTGAAGCAAAAGGTCAGTCTCTAGTCAACTCCAAATCCGAGGACCTACTCAAGGGTCATGTGGTAGGACAGGGAAGTTGCACCGGTACACAATATCTCGTGGAATTTCCTGTTCCCGTCGCGATCTGAGTGATTTGTCACAAATCAACAGTAAGAAACCAAGTGTGATGCGGTGTGCTATTAATATCTGGCTCATTTGAAAAATTAGAAAAAAAGTGTGGAATGCCTGACATATTTTGCAATTTTTATTCACAGGCTTCTTTAGATAGTGAAAACTTCAGGCACCACCAAGGGCCACTGCGGTATTTTTTATTTTATTTTATTTTATTTTTTTTAAATGCATCAAGCAAGATTGCCGCTAGACCACAGGCGCAAATTTAGGAGGAAATCCAAGTTATGTATGTACAGTATAGACCCCGTTTTTGCACTATTCATTCATTCGTTCATCTTCAGTAAGTGCTTTATCCTAGTCAGAGTCAGAGAGGATCCAGAGTCAGGCCCGGGAACAGTGGAATACACCCCAGATGGAACTACACCCAGTCTATCTTTTAGTTTAGTCTAAAGTCCAGAATGTTTTTTGGAAGAAGGGAGGAAAAAAAAAGAAAACAGAGAACCCAGAGGAAATCGACATGGACACTGAGTTGTTATGAAACTCTGAGTAAGCGGAGCTTAATTTCAAATCAGGGACCCTGGAGGATTCAGCAGGAATCATGTGGATTAGGATACAGCGCAACTATAATCTGTAAACATGAACTTGTAATGATATTGTAATGATATCGGGGTAGCCATTTTACACAACCGCTTTTTTTTCATAGTCAGACGTGGTGTTATTCATCCCACAAGGTCTCGCGCCATGCAGTTAGAATTGAATAGAACTGAAGAAGGAACTGCAGCAGAAAACGTGAAGTGGTGCAGATCATACTGAAGTTCTGAAATGTAATTAATTGCATAATAAAAGTCCTATAAAGCAACAGATTTTCACATACAAAGTTTGACACTGGGCGGACAGAAACGTCCACGGGTCAGAGCGCTAATTCAATCCCAGCCTCGAAAAAATGCTTTTTTTCCTCCAACCTGCTTCTGCTTTCCAGTGTTTTTACGTGACCGCATTTCAAAAGAGAACTTTAAAATAAATCGAATGCCGAACCTTGCTGCTTTGATCATTATTGAATTACCAGACTTCCCTTCTTAAGCGTCCTCTTAAAACCGCCCTGATTCAATTACGCACTTGACGTTTGCTCTTTCTGAAACACGGCCTCATTTATCAGACACGGATTAAAATGTTGCGAGTTAAATATTAAGGCTACGTCGTCATTTTTCAGATGATTGTTTTACCATCTATTTTATCTGGAACACGGCGCAGTCTTGCTTCAGGAAGTCTCTCATCTCTTTCTTTAGATGTCCTGCTTATATAAGGAGGAAACCCAACTGAGACCAGAAGCCTCAGTATTTTCCTGATTTAACATGCCGTAAATTATTCCACAATTCTCTCAGCTTATTAAATGCAACCCTTCTCAGTCCAGAGCTGTATAAAAGACTGAAAAGATCAGAGAAGAATTGACTTGGTATCTCCCTTCCTCTTGCTCTTTCTTGCTCTCTCTCTTCCTTTCATTTAATCATAACTACCTCTGACTGCGATTAATCTCGCCCAGCTTTCTTTCGTCCGGCTAGAATAATGCATCGCCGCCGTTTCAATTAGGCAAAGCGCAAAGCGGCGTGATGGGCTAAGCTGAGGTCTTACAGGTGTCCTGATCAGTACAGCAGCGCTGCAGTCAGCACTATTCCAGCTCTGTGTAATTCCATGCACATCATTTCTCACTGTCTGCTAATACATAGCAGTGGACGGTGGTGGGATATTGATTAGGGTTCCAGCTGTGCTACTTCCTCTGGGTATGGTTTAATTAGCTTCAATTCTTTATTCCTAATGTATCTTCTCAGAGGGGGGTCTCTCCTTGTATTACTCTCAAGGTTTCTTCCAGTTTTCATGACAGTCCCCTGTTTGAGGATTCATCTACTGTACATTCACACTAGCAAGAGACTAAATGGCAGCACATTTGAACTGAGACTTTCTCAATCCCATGCAAATTAATCATAATGTTAAAATCGAATGAATTCTTGGACCGAGCCGATGGCACGCGTGGTCCGACGTTTCTTCACTCCCCCACTTCCCCAGCTTTAGTTCCTACTTGCAATTAGTTCCCATTTCCTGTTTGACACGCTAAATCGTCTCCTGTCTTATAAGACCACTTAATAAATGTGTACAGAGACATTACGAAGAAAAATAAAGCTTGGAAAGAAGTAGTAGACAAGTAGGCGTGGTGCCTCTGGTGAGTGTGTGTAGCTAGTAGCTAGCTTGTTTTGCTAATCAGAAGACAAAGCTAGTATGCTAGTAAGCTAGCATGCATCATGTCAATCAAACAACCAATTTTCACTGATTTATTTTTAACTCGGTGGTAGCTTTAGAAGCAGCTAGTGTTTTTCAGGGCCTTTAAAAAAAAGAAAAAGAAAAGTGACCCTGGACAATGCACACCCACAAACTATAAACGGCATGAATGACTTGTCACCTGCTAGCGTGAACAATAGCACTGAAATATCTAATCCAGGATTCACAACACAAATAAACTGATCTAAATTTTGTTGTGCCCGTCGCTCTGATTATAGAAATAACGTATAAATATGATAATATGGGTAATTGATATATTTTGTTCTTCAGTGCACTTCACATAGGTGCATCAAAGTCGCTAACATTGCTAACATTAAAATCCTAGCAGACCACATTTTACCACAAAAAAACAACCCTAGTGTACAACAGTGGACGAGATGGTTCCATGCTAACAGCATAAATGATAAAAAGCACTTTATACCCTGTGCTTTTACCTGCCAGAACTCACAGGTCCACCATCTTGTTTTCTATTATTTACAAAGTTTCAGGTGAAATTCACCTAGATAAAGACTTCCTGCTTCCTTTCCACTTCAGGGAACTGCCTTTTTCTGCTGCTCAGGTTTGGTTTGCAATTAGCCAAGAAAGCAGAAAAGCCTTGTTTTCAGGTCTCGCCACAGCCAGAGGCCAGAAATCGTAAATGATATGACTAAACCGTAAGTGTTGGCACCTCTGTTTCATGCACCCGATGCAGCATGTAATATGTAACAGCTCTGAAAATATGTAAAGGTTTAAGAAGAATGTACCAAAAATCAGAGCACTCCAACTTTGATGGGGAAAAAATATATGAAATCTTAGAAGCAATACTGAAGCAGTAAGCTTAAATCAGCGCCTGTTAGGATAAAGTTTAAGTATTTTTTACACATTTATATATCAGTGAGAGACTTGCTATGCTTTAAATGACTTTAGATCAAAGACATCTGTTTTAAATCCCGCATTTTAGATCAGGAGTGTAGAATAAAATGCTTCTTTATTATTATTATTATTATTATTATTATTAGCATCCACACACACACACACACACACACACACACACACACACATACATACAGTCAGGATCCTTCTGTGCCCCATTAGATCAGACTACCAGCCAGTGATGGGAAACACTCAAAAAAATAAATAAATAAATTTAAAAACGGGAGACTTTTCTCTCAAACAAAAAGATGACAGAGAGTGGAGCAGAGAAACAGACAAACATGGCCGATAAAACACACACACATCCGCTTTAAACACTTCATGTAAACATGCCACTATCAGCTAGTGCTAACGCTCTGGAGGAACTAGGAGGAGGAGGAGCAGGAAGAGTGTCGTGTGGTAGAGGAGGAGAAGATCAGGTCAGGTTTTAAGCACTATTTACACAAATCTCAGATAACCACACACACACACACACACACACACACACACACACAGAGACACACAGAGGCACACAGACACACACACACAAAACTGTGCATTATGAGGATGAGGTAAATGGAATATTGCAGAGAAGATAGATAGATAGATAGATAGATAGATAGATAGATAGATAGATAGATAGATAGACTGATGGATAGATGTATATATACAGAAATATAGAAAAGGCAGAAAGACAGACAGATTACAAAGAGAGAGAGAGACAGAGAGACATGCAGACTGAGAGATACAAACAGACCGAGGCAGAGAAACAGACTGGCAGACAGAGAGATGGAGAAAGGGACGGAGAGACAAACAGAGGCAGGCAGAGAGAGAGCTAGACAAAGACTCTCTCTCTGCTTGTGAGAGACGGACAGTAAGAGAGAGAAAGAGTCTTTACTCATGTCCATCATTTCTCAGCGTTGTTCAGATGGGAACAGAATAGAAATTTCTCTCTGTGTCAGAGAGGTGCATGCTGGGAAATATGGGGCTTCAAACAGAAACAAAATGTAGTTCTTAATTCTGTGAAGGCTCCGTCCAATAATATAAGCTGTAGGACATAACCTAAATGGCCTTCACTCTAAACATGGCATAGTGTGACGATGATAATAATAATAATACTAATAATAATAATAATAATAATCCTCATCATTATTATCATCTGTCCTAATCTGACCTACTTCACTGCTGTGGTCTCTCTCTCTCTCTCTCTCTCTCTCTCTCTCTCTCTCACTGACTCACACACTCCTCCGCTTCCGGTGTTTTTCATGCAGCGACACCGGGCCACAGCGTAAACAGCGCCAATAACACGACCTTGCCCTGGCCGAGCACACGTCTGCCCCTGGCACATGGCATGGGGCACCAGATGGGGCTGGTAATGTGCTTGGCGTGAGGGAGGAGGGGCTCGCACCCGTCACTCTCCTCCAGGTGAGACCCCGAGACCTGGAGGCCCACAGAGGCAGGAGGAGGGTCGCCAAGTTCATTAACAACACAGTGAGAGGCACACGTGAGGCGGAGGTGGGGGGAAGGGGCCGGAGAGACTTACTTTTTACTCACACACACACACACACACACA
>CM040979.1:27220381-27252373 GCA_022985145.1 Pangasius djambal
CACACTACCACATGCAAAGACTCACACACTCCCAAACCGATACACTCCCACACTTGTACATTCGCACACTCCCACATGCAAAGATTCGCACACTCCCACACTCATACACTCCCACACTCCGACATTCGCACACTCCCACACCGATACACTCGCATATTCCCACATTCGCACACTCCCACACTTGTACACTCGCACACTCCCACATGCAAACACTCCCACACTTTACACTCGCTCACTCAAACACTCACACACTCCCGCACGCGAGCACTTGCACACGCGACCTCTCGCACACACTCCCACAATCAAATATTACAAACAATCACACATTCGAACATGAATCTGATGTAATACAGTACGGGTCTATAAGAAGGTTCATGACCAAATGTCCACTGATTTTTGGAAATTCAAGCACATTTGTCAAGGGTTAGATCAGAAATTCTATTGATTTTCATGTAAAATAAGTGTATTTAATATTTATGCTAGGTTAATCATTCATTCATCCATTCATTTATTTACATTCAGTAAGCACTTTATCCCGGTCAGGGTTGTTGTGGATCAGCAGTCTAACCCCGGGAACACTGGATGTGATGCGGATGTCCACCAACGTTTAGCCAGATAGTGTATAAAACCCAGTTACGTCCATTGCAATTCCAGGTTGTAATACTACAACATGTGGAAACGATCAAGCGGGTATTCAGTTTAACTCAGAAGTGGGAATTAGCAACAAGCTAGGAAAGCTAACTGTGATGAGTGATGTATAATTAAAACACCGAACTGTATAGTCAGTGCTGTAGATGATATGTCCACTAGTATATACAGTAAATTTAACAGTAAAGAAGTGCTACTGTGTTTACTGTTGATGCTGCGAGCAGCCATGTTGATCTGACGTCACTTGCTGAACTCAGGGTTGAAGAGACCTTCCTGAGCTTCTGAGTAGGAATTCTGAGTCAGGGCGGCGTTTTCTTTGTTGTTTACTAGTCAGAGTTTCCTAGAGCTGACTTATAAGTTTTAGTCGAACGCAGAGCAATACTGCATGTGGTTTTGGAAATCCGAGACTGCACTGCTCTTTTCTTCTCTTTTTTTTCTTTTTTTTAAGATAAGGCCCATCTGTAGACTGCACACACGACACACAGCCATGCAAGTCACTTCAATTTTAATTATATGACGCTTTTAACAATGGACATCGTCACAAAGCAGCTTCACAGAAATCCGGATATACAATTTAAATGACTATTTTATCCCTAATGAGCAAGCCAGAGGCGACAGCGGCAAGGAAAAACTCCCTGAGAGGTCATGAGGAAGAAACCTTGAGAGGAACCAGACGCAAAAGGGAAACCATCCTCATCTGGGTGACACCGGATAGTGCGAGTATAAATCATTTCTCGTCTATAACTGCGTACTATAGAGTCAGTGCTAATTATGTTAACAGGAACTGGAGTATGAGCGTCGTTAGAGGTTTAACTTTAAGTCTATCGTATCAAACTGAAGTTATCAGCTGTTCAATGATGGAGACTTGAAAGTAAACTGTTCTTAGCGATTGCAGTCTTCAGGCTATACAAGGAAGAACGTCCAAAGCCATCTTTCGGGTGTCTGTGTGGTACCAAGTGCATGCACACACACACACACACACACACACACACACACACACACACACACACACACGCGCGCGCGCGCACACACACACACACACACACACACACACACACACACACATGCAGACTGAAATGCTGTATGAGAATTTGTCATTGTTTCTTGATAGCAGACTCCTTCGGATCAGAATGAAAAGCGAGGGGAAGTGTAACACCATCTCTCTTCCATTCTCTCCCTCTCTCTCACACGAACACCCACACACACTCTGTGAGATGTTGTCACTCGCTTTCCTCGACTCGGCGCTGCTAATTGGACCTCACATCCGCCAAATTTACCGCTCAATTTGTCAGAGCTGGCGGCGTTTTTTTTTTTTTTTTTTTTTTTTTTTTTTGTGATGTCACATAAACCACTCGGCGGAGAGGCTGCCACTTAATGAAAGTCCATTAAAATCGCTTTAGATTAAGGAAATAATTAAGCGTAATCTAAAAAGGATAATTATAACGACCATAATCATAAGCTCCGTCATCGTAATGTGGGCTTGAAAATGGGTGTGATGGAAGAGATGGAAGAGCGCTGTGTGATGTCTGGGTGATTGGGAGGAGGATAAGAGCGCAGATGAGGGGAGCGTATGACACAATTGATTCGATCCAGAAACGAGTTGCTACATCAGGCTTCTGTGGTTTTTGAAATAGACTTTTAGTCTAGTTTGTATTATTTTTTTTTTCCATTCATTCTATATACACAAACCTGTATATAGCATGACGTTCCTGTGTACTGCTTGATAACCTGAAATCCTGTCATTCCAGTGCTCGCTCTCTCTATCTCTCTCTCTCAATTTTTAATTACAGTTCTATGTGCCATCGCAATTTGGCCCTTGTCAGAGTCCCTCAGATCCTTACGCTTGCTCATTTTTCCTGCTTCCAACACATCACCTTCGAGAACTGACTGTTCACTTTATTATCTAATATATCCCACCCCTTGACAGGTGCCACGAGATAATCAATGTTACCTGTCACCATTTTTTAATGTTATGGCTGATCGTTGTGTGTGTGTGTGTGTGTGTGTGTGTGTGTGTGTGTGTGTGTGTATGTATATATCAATATATATATATTTATATATCACCTTAGCAATTAAAAAGCAGTCTGTAATAATACATAAACTAAAAACTAAAACAAGAACATGCTTTATACTACAGTAATGCTAAATGCACATAAAAGCTACAAGACAAATTACAGGTTTAAAAAATGCGCTCATTTTAATACGTCATTGTTTCTATAGTAACAACACACATAGGGACTTGTATGGGGGATTCTCCATATACACAGATTTCAAAAAAAAAAAGTGATATGTTGAACTTTTCTATAATGACTTTGGAAGGAGTCTCCAGTGTTAGGAAAGACGTCTATTTCACTTTTTCTCGGTAACATTACGAACAGTGTTTTTTTTGTTACATGTAAGTAAATTTAATTTATAAAGCTCATTTAAAACAGCACCGGTTAACCAAAGTGCTGTAAATCATGCTATATACAAACAAACAACAATCGCTAGTGTGATGTAACTATAAATTTGTGTCGTTCTTTTAAAAAAAAAAAATCAAATTTCTGGCAAATTCCTGTGGTATAAGGGGAATTAAATGCATCAAGATGTGACGCCATGGGACTTTGGAGTTGTTGATTATTTCCCTATAAAAGCACGTCCCGAAGTGTTTCATTCCTTACTTAACAATATAAGCCTGGATAGAGAGACTGTTTATTTCCAACCAAGTATTAAAGTCCATATCATATTACTTTTCAAAGAGAGCGAAGATTAAATAAAACTCATATCACATACTTTCCTTGTAGAAGCTCCTCCACTATATAAAGTAACAGCTTCTAGTGCACTACTTTTCCATACTATTCAGTGCACTAACACCTGATTTGGGACAATTCGCACAATGAATTAGCAATAACAAAAACTCACAAAGTGGTCAGTCTTTTTCATTTTTTTCCCCCAAACGCAAAACTCATTCACTCAAGTTCACTTTCAATGAGTGTTCATCTGCTGTCCAAGTCGTCATCCTCACAGCTCATTGAGACCCCCCCCACACACACACACACACACACACACACACACAGAGGTCAGTGTATACACTGCATGCTCGTGCTTCTCGTGGTTTTATTGCATTAAATTCAGAGTGAATTTCTGCTCAGAATTGAAACAGCAACAGAAGATTTCAATTAAGATATCTGGGTGTATTGCCATTCAGAATCCTGCTGTCTTTGTTGAGAAGGGTATTAGCAAGTTAATGAATATTAACGAACACTGGGATTTGCTTTAGGAATATTAATGACTAGTTCGGACATGTCTATGTGCACGTGTACAGTACTGTGCACGGTTTTAGGCGTCCTATTATATATATTTGGTACATATGTTGTTATAGATGCTTATTTTTATTACTTCTGCATTTTGTTACTTCTGGATTGTTGTAAAATCTATATGAAAGTCAAAAACGTAGGCTTCTTTGCTATGTCTAGTATTTTGATTATGAAAAATCTACTTTATGTTTTTAGCATTTAATTCCTACATATTTGAGACAACGAAAAAGCAGAAAAAAAGCAGAATTTAGAAGAATCCATCCGAATTCTCTAAAAAGTAAGCAAAAGCACAGTTAGGCTGCATCTGCAGAACAGACTGATGGCACATTATGATGTTGTTAATACTTTTAATTTAATTATAGTTTTCACCTTGAAATAAATTCAAATTTGAATTCGGTACAGAGTTGTCAGGCTTTTGCGGTCCTTTTTAAATGATGCTTTTGCAGCCTTTGGGAAGTCTTACATTTACTCAGAAATCATATCAAAGATTTGATTGATTAAACATATTATGATGATTATTTTCAGATCCCGTGTAGTTATTTGCTCCAACATATGCACCATAAGTTAACCTGAACATTTTAAACTTAACGTAAACATTTTAAACAGGTTCGGAACAATATGAGGATGAGCAAATGACAGAATTTTCACTTTTGTGTGAACTACCTCTTTTTTTTTTTTAAACAATTAATTACTGATGACTGTGATGTGAGCAACTACAATAGCCTAGTGGGACCAGCACCCACTTATCTCAAAGCACTTATCACACCTCGCGTGGCACCACGCTCCCTCCGGTCCTCTAGCACTGCTCGACGGGTCCCACCATCTCTCAGGGTACAAGGAAGACCTGCATCGAGACTCTTCTCTGTTCTGGCACCGAGGTGGTGGAATGAACTTCCCCTAGATGTCTGAACAGCTGAGTCACTGGCAGTCTTCAAACGACGTCTAAACACTTACCTCTTCATAAAGTACTTAAGTTAGCACTTAGTATTAGTTAGTATTTTTGATAGACTTCAAAGCACTATTGTGAGTCGCTCTGGATGAGGGCGTCTGCCAAATGCCATAAATGTAAATGTAAATGTAAATGTAAATGTAAAAGGTTGAACACAATTTTTGTTTGTATAATGACATTTTTTGTGCCACCCCAGAGTGACTGCTGGCCCCTGCCTGGCCACCCCTACAAAAAATTCCTGGCTCCGCCACTGCCTGTCTCTCCATAAGCCACAGTAAATAGAAGCTAACACCTCTTTTTTCCTGTGTGTGTGTGTGTGTGTGAGTGGTGAGGGGAAAGGCCAACAAATCAATATTGCAGGTTGGGTTTGCTGCTTCAGGCGAGTCTGTTAGACTGTGTGTGTGTGTGTGTGTGTGTGTGTGTGTGTGTGTGTGTGTGGACTGTAAAAGTGCTTGGTTCACTGAGGTCAGCTACGTGACTCTCCTTTGTGAAAAATCTAGATTTCCCCTCTCAGTATGAACCGTGGCCCGTCGGTGGCAGTGACAGGGGCAACACACCGGAGATCATGGGAAATTTAGCTTGCAGGGGGAATTTAGACCCTCCCTGAATTCCAATACTGCTTTATCAACTTCTCCTCACTCGGAAGTGTAGATATCTTCTGCTTGGCCACCTGCAGCAGAAGTCACAGGCAGGAAGAAGTCACTGGACCGTGTTTAAAAAAAAAAAAAAAGAAACTGTTCGGTTTAGTGTCTTTTGTAATTTTCAGCGTAATTTTCAAGTGTAATTTTCAGCGCTGCTCACATACGGTCATATGTTATTGTCTATGAATTAGCAGTTTTGGATTTTGCAATTCGGGAAGTGTAAGTTTATTATGGATACACATGCTAGGTGACTAAATATATGCCGAGTACAAGTAGTCAAAAAACTTTCAGTCCCATGGCAAGAGGAAAAATTTGATAAATTTGAAAAAAAAAAAAAACAGACATTGCGAATTAGTTAATAAAACTAATCCCATCCAAAAAGGGCTTCCGGGAGATGTCTCGATTTTTGGACAATCTTCAATAATCTCTCTCTCTCTCTTTTTTTAAGAAGTCTATTGTGAGTCTAAGATGACTATTGTGGTTTTACACAAAATCTCAGAAAACCGATAAAATATACACCATACCTGCTCTCATGCTCTCATGTTAATGAACACTGCCTTTCTTTAGAAAATAAAAGAAGATAACAACCGGCCACTCCCATAACTTTTTTGTTAAGTCCCGCAGGATCCCAGGCCCGATACAGGGCTCTGGATCGGTCCTCGCTAACAATCACAATGGATTTTGAGTAAAATAATTGCTGATGAGTCTGCTTTGATGCAGGATTCGCCAAATGATGAAGTAAGGACACACACAATGTGTTCGTGAGCGCTCTTTGGAAGCCAGAAATGAGAAATGGGACAGTGTATAGCCTCGCAGGCAACGCCAATGAGGGCGAGGGCACCATTTTGGGTCAGGGCACGTGTCCTGAAGCACAACAACACGTCTGTGTGACATCACTGAAGAACTGGGTGTGGTATGAGACAGATATTTACATCAAATATTTTGGATCAGATAGACTTCCATTATCTCTTCGGTACATTATCGTCATAGCTTTGGGTAAAAATTAAGGAACCAAACATTAGATGCAAATCGGCTACTCATGGTGTTTTCACAACATTGTGAATGGAACATTGTGAATATTTGATCAAACTATTCCTTTAATGGCTAATTGCTCCCATTATCCAAATTATGCTTTCAGCAAATACACCCCTTTGATTTATATTAGTGTGAAAGATACAGTCTTGTTTTATGGTCACAGATTTTCGAGCCTATTCGAGTACACACTTGTCTCGGCCCAAATCCACAAAAGTGGCTTAAAGAAGTAGAGCATGAACGTTAAAAAAAGAAACGAGATGCAAACGAAAGGCAGAAATAAGTAACAACACGGCTCATTTCGCTTGAGGGGGCATGGTGTGTAGATTCTTACACTCCCTTTAGCAGAGAAGAGTGTGAATACGTGTGTGGAGGAGAGTGAATATGATAGCTGGACTCCTGCTGTATGCAGCTGTGCAGCTGTGCAGATGTGTGACCACTCAGAGAGAAAAACAGAGGTAAAAGTGGGTACATGGTACAGTGAGGATCCATCGTAGGTGCAAGAACTTAAAGGACAAAATAGCAGAATTCCTTTTAACCATGATCCTGCACACACTAACCCTGCTATTGAACAAGTGACATCACACTTAATGTCAGCTCATTACTGAGTCTTGGTATCACGGACGTTTCAAAATACGAGTACGTTTACAGCTCAGGGCCTGATTTGCTAAACGTTTGGGTGTGATACAAAAGTTGGGCATACGTAGTGAGCAGTTAAGCGAGCAGCATTATTCACACACTTGCCTGTGTACTTTATGTACATCTGCAGAATTAAACAGGCGAACTGTAAAAGGCTTAGCTAACAGTATGATGCTAAACGTACTGACGAGCTCTGTTAAAACGTTCCGCCATCGTCGTGATTACTGTCGTGAGCTGTGATTCAAATCGAAACCATTCCAAGGTTTTTAGATTTACTAATCTGATGGAATATACCGGCGAGGTTAAATTGCTTATTTTTTTATTATTACGTATAATTTAGCTTGTATTTAGCTTATCCAGAGTGACTTACAGAAGTGCTTTGGATTCTCTATCAAAAGCACATCCTCATGCTCATCAACAACATTTTGTGAAAACCAGTCGTTTAATATTATTGGTATTAGTTTAAGAATATGAACACAAACCCATAAATTAAGGCGAATCAAACAAATCATTCAAGTATGACAAAAGTAATGGCGCCGTATCAATGGAAGACTTTAAGATTGATAAATGAGGCCCAGTGGTCATGAAGCAGTCAAGCTGCATGTCTGTCTATCTATCTATTAGGAGTAATGCTGCGCTTGACTTAACTCAGAAGTTGAAACTCAGAATTACGCCATTTTCCATTTGTTCGAGCTGCAATGTGAGAAAAAACATAGACGCCTCTATGTTCATCAGCTATTAGCAACAATGTCACCAGCTAACTGTGATGAGTGATGTATATTTACCTCCTAGAACAGCAAACTGTATAGTCAATGTTATAGATTTATCAAGCTAATATGTCTGAAGCAAATACTTATATGCTTTTATACTTGCAGTGTAACTCCTAGATTGTATATACAATTATCATTTCTCCCCAGACCTGAAGTTTGCAGCGAAAAGGGGTGAAATTTATTTGAGAGCTGTTTTCAAACCAGGTCATCCCTAAGGGCTGAGACCTGACATGTTCCTGCATCAACACATAGGCGCTCTCTGAAGAGCTGAGCTTTTCCTGCAGGTGGTGAGGGAATCTGCTGAGCAAATAAACCTCACCAATCTCTCGTCTCTCCTCTCCATAAAGAACAGATGGCTGCCTGCCATCAGTATGGCTACCATCAGCTAATGAAAAGCTTCTATAATGGAAGTGACACACTAGGGTTTATGGGTAATGGCCACGGTGTCCAATATGGACGACGTGACTGCGGTTAACACTCCTAATATCATACTATCCATCCCACTGCCATTCTGATCACACCTCCTCTATAACAGGTTTATATTAATTAACCAGTTTGCTTATGAAGCTCTGACAGTTGGATGGTGTGTGTGTGTGTGTGTGTCTGTGTGTGTGTGTGTGTGTGTGTGTGTGTGTGTGTGAGCAGCAGATGGTCTTTGAAAACAGGGAAAATGTGTGGGCCAGAGAGTCAGGACTGTGATAAAAGAAGGATGGACAGAGCGAACATAATAATAATAAAAATGATAGTTATTATGATTATTATTGTTCAACTATTAAGAAGAGGTTTTGAATTGTGTCGAATCCATATCCTCATCTTCTCAGTGTGTATCAGTGTGAATCACTGCAGTGGTTGTTCTGTTGTACGGCAGTAACTCGGTCCCCGAAGCCCCATGCCTCATGTTTCCATGTGCTGTGATGAAATAACTGGAGATGAGTCTCCCCCTGGGTCCTCGTCTTCTCCTGAACGCCAGTGTAATGTGATTAAAAGCAGTGGTCATGCTGGCTATCACACTGAGACTATTCACCGTGAAAGGCTGTTCATTTAAGGCTATAAAGTGGATAAACTGTCATGCAGAGCAGCGATCAATAGGTCAGGTCAGATCAGAGCATCCATTAGATCATTACATTTCACTTTTAGGACTAATCCCCAACCAACTACTATTTTATTTTATAGTCACAAGCTGAGTCAGGGGACGAAAAATACGATGTTCCTGAGCTGCTGTGACAATCCGGTTTCATACTCGGAGCTGTGTCCTGTGTTTAAAATGGTCAGGAAATGTGTGTGTGCTTCATACGCCAACTCAAATATTTCAAACATCATCATGCACTGAATTTAGGCACAAAAGAAGTCCAACTACAGAGTGACAGACAAGAGTCAGCAGCCAATCAGGAGAGAGAGCTTTGGCGAGAAGATATTATGCTTATGAGAGTGTGCAATATACCATCATGCTCCCTAACTGTCACAGACTGGCAATAGTATTGAAGGGGGCATGACCAGACATGTTGTGTACACATTATATCATTACAGCAAAAAAATTAATAATAAATAAATAAAATCTTGGTAGCTGACAACAAGATGGCTGTTTGATGCAGCATTTAATCAGTATTTTAGGATTAATTACACATTAATGCATTAATGCAAAACTGAAATCAGGAATATACATAAACGTAGCTGTAAATAAGGTCACGTAACATTGAAATAAATTATATAAAGGTGTGCATGTGCTCTGTGAAGAACAGCAGCAGAGCTACTTTCTCGCATTCTTCTATAGCAAATTAGCCCTGACTTTCTTGCCATTTTCTTAATTTAAACTCCTGTTTGTGTTTTCTGAGGAAGGCTTGCGGAAAAGGCTAGCATGGCTTTATCTGTTCGGCAGCATGCACATCTCTACATCAGAGAAACATATTTTGTTGTCCTGGTCCAAATTAAGGTCCATATACGATGACAAACTAGGCAAAAAACACAGACTACGAGATACAACACTATTTATTTTTGTCGCTCTTAAAGCTGCAGACAGCACGCTTTCTGACAGACATTTCAATCATCCAACCTTCTAGCCATGGAATCGGTCTGTGATTCCTGATACTATCGTCCATCATCTCAAGCCTAGAAGCTAGTGAATGACAGTAAGCTGCTTTATCCTCATTGTGGAATTTGCATCGTTAACCAGTTGCAAAGTTGCTTTAGATAACGTGATAACGATTGCCTTGCGATGATCTGTCTCTTTTACTGAACAGACATGAGACCTTATTTTAGCTTATGATAATATTATAATTAACCTAAGAGATATGAATGTCTTTGAGGAGAATTCACCCCAGTACAGCAACCCTTTACACTTCACCTTAGAGCTTACAGTATAGTTCAGCTAGCTAGCTAACATTAACCTGACTACTTCATTCTGGAGGTTAAGCACCAGGTTGGCGTCGCATGAGCACTGCTGCTTGACCAGCTAAAAGACGAACTCTTGTTGAAACTAAGATGTTTTGTTCTTTTTTTTTACTTAATACTCAGTAAACACGAGTCACACTGACTTTGTATTGTCACAAAACTTCGGTATTACCATGACAACAGAAAATTATTTCATCTCAATGGAACACCATTAGGCATACTATTACTTAGGCATACTACTTAGTGTGTAATGTGCAGTTTTGAACACAGCCTTCGATTCTCATTGAGGGTATGACACTCGGCATTCACAGGTGCCGTGCAGTGCAGCGCAGAACAACCCTCAGTCTCAAACTCATAAGCAGTTTGTTTTGTGCAGACAATACGAAAATGCTCCAATACAAGCTAAAAGTGAAATACTGAACTTTTAAGAGGTAAAGAATGGGCTGAAACTACGAAACTGTTTACCGAGATTCTTACCAACAACCATTTTTACAGAAATTGAGCACAATGACAAAACCAAGACAAAGAAAAAAGCCAAAAAAAAAAAACCCTGAAAAAGTCCATAGAGGCCATAATTATATAATAATTCAGAAATATAATGTTTTCAGTGTTAGCATGTCCACATGGACATTTTGTCCATTACTGGTAGTGTAAAACTTAAATCATAATTCAATGCCATGTCATAATTTCAAATGAAGGGTACACAAACCTTTGAGTGAATTTCGTGCTCCTGAAAATTCAATCTCTTTGAGTAATCTTAAACACGGGACTGTAAAAGCAGGAGACGTAATAGCAGGAGTGTCTGGATGGGCGTGACAGGTGTATTTTGTCTTCTGTCGCCCTCATGCAGCGTGTGGAGGACATGTGGCAGCTCCACTTACCCTCCTGACCCTGCTTACAGAGTGGCTGGAGACGGATGTGGACCTGCCACGTTGTCCTCCATGCTCTCCAAGCGGGACAAAATACACCTGTCACTCCTGTCCGAGACACCTCCGTGCTTTTACAGCTCCAATGTCTCGGATTTTATTCATTATTTATTTGTTCTGCACTTTTTTCTTTTTTCTTTTTTACACTGTAACAGTCAGTCCAGGTCAATGCAATTAAATGGTCTGTGTCAGAGCGGCTATTTTGACCGGCAGGTAATTGGAAGTGATGTGACGCTAAACTGTCGGTGTCCCTTTGACTTCATCTCTTAAATTGCAGCGTTGAAGCAGAAGCCAGACTCCTCTCTTTTCACCTTATTCCTTCTCTTTAAAATTTCAGCAGCACAAGATTGAAATAGTGTACATTATCATAATGCAATTTTGCCAAATTATGTCTCCAGAAGTGACAACACTGCTAACAGGAAAATCCTTGCAAGAAAAAAAGCAAAGAAGAAACAGAATTTTATCAGAAAATCGCTGGCAGAAGTCACTCGACGAGACAGCCCATGCTAACAGTATAAATAATAAAACATTTACTGGTTGAACAGATATTTAACTTTAGAAATGTTGGGATTTGTAATCAACCAGCTGAGTGTATAAACTTACTTTACACAAAGCAACAGTGGGAAAATAGCAAGGATATTCGCTAATAATTAGCAGCTCCTCCATTTTATTATCGGCCACAGTCCACCATCTTGTTTTTCTATTGGCACACAATACTGAGGCTTGTGAACTGACAGGTAAAACACTTGGATAAAGTTGAATAACCGCTATCAGAAGCAAATGCGGGCATTTAATTTCCCGTGTCCTTTCCCCTTCAGTGAGTTGACTTTTCTGTTTCCAAAAGCTTAAACACTTTTGAGTTTGAGTTCATTGTGATTTGTTGGTATAAGGAGTAACATTCCCATACACACGCTTTGCTCTTCAACTGCACACACTGCATTTTTAAAACATTACTGTAGATACCACCTACTTAAAATGGAATTTTGAGTCTCTTTTATACGTGTAATTTGCTTGTCTTCCTACTTCTGTAGTTTATAGTTCTAATCATAAAGTGGATTGTTAACCTGATTGACAATTGTGCATTTTTTTTTTTTTTTTTTGGGCTCCTGAGTGGTGACGCGACGCGATCATGGACCATGGACCTCCATATCCGAGAAACCAAGAGACCATAATTCATTGTATCTGCTCCTTGAGACCATAAGAGCAGTTTTCTTTCCTAGAATTAGTTACTTAGTTAATTAATTTATCAATACGTTCTTAGACGTGAGACCGAGAGAAATCTCAGATGTTTGGACTTTGCCCTGGTCTACAGTTTGGATCTCATACAGATGCAGAAATAAAACTGAGATTCTGGCTTAGCACAGATAATAATGTTACACTGTTCGGAAACCTCTCATTTCTCACTCCACTGTTCATCTACAGTTCATTAGATGCGGTAAGAACCCCCATCCGGCACACTGAAGACTCACAGTCACAACACTGCTGAACTTTAAACACAGCCTTGTGTTAGTGAGTAATAACAGTTAGGTGTCAGAGCATTTCAGTGATTATAACCTGCTGGCTTGATAATGAAGTTTAATAACGCAGACCAGATCAGATCAGATCAGATGCAACAGGAGTGTAACTACCAGGTAGGGCTCGTCTAAGCCTTTCTCTGGTGTGTGTGTGTATTACTTGATGTGTGTGTGTGTGTGAGAGAGAGAGAGAGAGAGAGAGAGAGAGGGTCTGAGTAAGTTTCTGTGTTTAAGAACAACTCTGAGACAGCTTGTCATTTGTCAGTGAGGTCTTGCAGACCTTTAGCTCATTGTGGAACCTGCACTCCTACACACTGTGTGTATGTGTGTGTGTGAGTGTGTGTGTGTGTGTGAGTGTGTGTGTGTGTGTGTGCATGCGTGTGTTTCCCCTCTTCTGTGTAGCTCACCCTGCCAGTCATCACAGTGTGACAGTCTGTCAGTCTATTTCTTAAGCATTACGTCTCACAGCTGCTCATCCCCATGCTGCTCAAAATGAAAGCACATGTAGCAAATGTAGCCATGAAACAAATACAAAAACAAACAACAACTGATCACTGTAGAAATATTAGAGTATAACCTCAGCCAAACGGCACTTAATAAATGATCAAATGAATCAATTCAGTTGAATTAGATCAATCGAACAACTCATATGATCATATGATTCGGATCAAATGATTAGCAAATACACAAAATGTGGTTAACTAGCGTCTATGCTAATGGAATGATGACATTTAGTACACTCAATTTTTTAAATGAATAATTTACTTTCAGTGTATAATTTGGGTCACAGTATCAATATCATAATATCATTGAAAAAATGAAAACAGGGAGAATGTACTTTTCTTCTTCTCATGATCTTCAGGATTTTCAGATGAGGCAACTTCACTTGACTTGTGGAATATTCTAAATATTTCACAGGAGTGAATGTGTTCGGGTAAGTAAAATGTACATTTTTAATGACAAATAATGGCTGGCTTGTGAAAAAAATGAAGCTTGAAGCATGAGATATTAAATGGATCTGCACGTTAATGCAAAAATAACACTATCTTTGAAGTATTTTCATGATTATATGTCAAGCTAAAGTGTATTTATAGTGAAGTTGGGTGACAAAAATACTGTAAAGGTTTTTATTAATGTTTTAAGACATTTAGCTGAAAAGAATTCAGTGTATAAAATATTTTATCGTTACATACATATTTGTAAATGTTGTAGCTTCGGGGTGAAAATCGCCAGATCACTCTAAAACACCTAAAAATTGTGAAATTATTGAATTCTTCACGTTTTCAATAGCCCACATCCAGCTTTCTCAGTACTCAGAGTGCTGTTATCATCCTCACACTCGTTTCGAATGCTGTGCGTAATGTGAAGCTTATCTGTGAAATCCCAAACTGCTCCATTAAGTAAGCAGCAATCAGCTACCACTGACAACTGGTTCGATAAGTAATGATGTTTGCAGTGCAGGGACTGCAAACAAAGAACAGCTATTACTGTAGTTATGCTACCAAATTCTGCACCTGTGTGAGTTTGTAGGAACTGACAAGCAATGCTGATGTCCTGAAACCTAAACTCCTGAATCCTGACGCTGCGAGCTCCAGCTGTTTGTTCACTGACTGACTACTTACTGCTCAACCTGTCTCTGTGTCCTGCACCTTAACACTATAATAAATCACAGTCATCATCGCTTTAAGGTCTGTTTCTTACAGTCTGTTTTAATCATTTTATCCTTGCTGTCGTAACAGCTAAATCACTTGGAATTGTACGGCAGATGCTACACAAAATGTACCAATAAGTGGAAAGCAGCGTTCGATTCTTAAAGTGAACGGTTACATAGTCATGAATGAGTGAGGCGCAGAAAATACAAGAAGCATGTCAATCCCACATGCCCTGTCGATAAAAGGCGCCTTTATGCTAAATGTGGTGGAAAGAAAGGCTGAAGAAATTAAGCTCACTTTTCACGTACGAGTAAATTCAACACAAAGGCATAAAGATCTAGACACTGTACATATGACACATGACATTATGGTTCGCGAGAGAACAAGTGTGTGTTTACTGAATAAATCAATGTGTATAATAATCAATTCTTGACATTAAGGTTTGCATTACATTGATATGTGTGTTTGTTCAGCTACAGTATACACTATGCCGTCACCTTTAACAAGCACCTGCCTTTAAGCCTGAAAATAATTAGAAAAAATTATAGTATAGAAAATGCAGACTGAAGATTTTTTTTTTCTTACTTGCTGCCAAATGTAAAAGAATGCAACATAAAAGAAAGAGGCGATTTAAAATGAAAAAATCATTTCATTTTCCTGAAACTGAAATCAGCAGAGTCAAATCAAATCACGACAAATAAATGATCAAATGAATCGATTCATTTCAGTTAGATCAACCAGACGACTCATATGATCATATGATTTGGACCAAATGATTTGAATCAAACAAGCAGCCAAGCATCCAAACAAAGAAGCAAGCAGCAGAATCAGATAAAAAAAAAAAGAATCAAATCAAATGACATCAAATAAACGATCGCATGAATTAACTCGATTCAGTTAGATCAACCAAATGATTCATATGATCATATGATTTGGATCAAATGATTCAAACAAACAAACACACACACAAGCAACAGAATCAGATTTTTTTTTTTTTTTAAATCTGATCAAATAAAACCAAAATAAATGATCAAATGAATCAACTTGATTCAATGAAATAAATCAAATGACTCATATGATCATATGATTTGGATCAAGTAATCGGAATCAAACAAGAAAACACAAGCAGGAGAATCAGATAAAAAGAATCAGATCAAATGACACACAAAAGAAACGATCAATGAATCAGTTCAGCTGAATTCGCTCAAGCTACTGACTCATATGAGCTGGATCAAATGATCTGGAACAACAAACAAATGTAAAACGATGTGACATAAAACGCTTGGGCTTTGGTTTTGAAGCCTCAGTAGGTTGCTGGTTCTCAGAGACGTTCCTGCGTGTCCTTCTCTGAGACAAGCTGTCCTCCCGATGGATTATTAATGGAATAATCAGGCATGGGTTTAATTTTAATAAGATGATTATTCAGCAAATTATCTGGTAGGATGGGCAGAGAATGCCAGCTGTCTCTCCTCACACCTCTCTCTCTATTTTTATCCTTTCCCTAATGCCTTCTCCTGAAGTGTCTCTATGAATGAAGAACTCTCATCTGTCCAGTTGGCACGGAATATATGAACCACTCCCACACTTAAACACACACTCAATAAAGTGTGCACGAGTTCGATGCTTAATAAAAGGCTATTATTTCTCAGAACTCAGAGTTTAACGCTGTGCAGATGGATATTGCAAAATTAACCAGCATAATTAGAGGAATATGAATATACTCTACACGGGATTAGAAAGTGAATCAGTGGCCGTATTTAGAATAAACACCAAACTACAGATTGGTGCATTTTATACCACTGAGGAAATTTCTGATAATTGATTAGATCAGAATCTACTTAACAGCACTGTGGTACAAGCAAGTAATAACTACCTACAAATATTGCGGTCTGATTAATGAGTAATGATAAATGAGGTTATTAACGTATTACGAAAGACTCGGCTGGAGTTTTGCTCCTGCAGAGCGAGCAGCACATCCCAGCCAGCTGTTTCAACGCTGTGTGCCGGTGACATTTTCACGCCCACGCCTCATTTTGTCCATTAGCCACTTATGGCTTTGGAGGAAATTCTTTATATTTGGCCTCCCACACACTTACCGGTTATTAACAGCCCAGTCCGAACCTTCATAAACCAAACTTTATACACATATTTAGCGACGGATTTTGTTTGTAAATCTTTAAATCGTTACTTGCATGTGATTTCGGAAAGATGCGGCCGATGACCTAAAATGACTGTACAGAACCGACTCGAAACAAAGTAGTGAGAAAAATCACGACTGCTTTTCGTTTCGGCGAGTGCTACTACAATTTAGACTGAACTCAGGTCAAGTCCATTCCCATCCAGAGGAAAACCACAAATCGCACGGAAAAAGAAAGAGAAATCAAACGGGGAGAAGCTTTAAAACCATTTGCTCACACAACACAAACAAGAAAAACTCTCGGCTTGTTTATGATTTTAAAAAAAAAAAAAAGAAAGAGAAAAACCCGAAGCCAACCGCACCAGTGGGGATGCCTCTGCCACCAACACGTCTAGCCTTTCTTGTTAGTAATTTGTATGCCAGAAATACCCTTAAAATGGCCTTCAAACAGGAAGGAAGCTATTAAAGAAAAACTATCTTAGACAGTTGACCTTGCTATGACCTCGACCCAGAGTAATACGAAAGTGCTAACTGTTGTATACTTCCTTACAAATCCTAGAAACATTCAACCACTCGCTCTTGGGACATCCCGCATACGAGAATCTCAGACAGACACACGGACACACGGAAAACATAAAGCCTCCACCACCTAATGGCAGAGACATAAAAAGTTTACTCACATTCTCAGCTTACAAGCTGCACTAATAAATGCCGTTGTGTCTGGTGATAAACAAATTATGCTCTACGTTGTTTTTTAACACACCACTGTTGACCAGCTAAAGAACCCTTCGGGAGCCCTTTTTAAAAGTTTACAGTGTTGAAAGGGAAGGGTTTTCATGGAGGAAAATTCACGCTTCACTTCACCCTTGTTCTATGGTAAACCATTTTAGCGTTTAATCATAGAAGTGGAACAGGTAAGGGTGTAACGGTACATCGTAAGACGACGCAAAAATGCAAAAATGTGCATCGTGGACATGCGAAATTCACATCTGTTCGAACACCAGAGCTCCCAATCTGCACACAGAGCGCATGTTGGTCACATGATTGCATTCTTTGCGGACAGATTGCGAGATCTGCGCTTGTAAAGTCAGATTGCGTGATAGCTCTGGATTCTTACAACCAGCCCGCATTATACATTATACATTATACATTATACGGTTACACGGCCACGTTATATCTAAAAAGCGCTCTAAAGGTAGCTTTCAAACGACACCAATGGCCGACTTTGAAGGTCTGTTTCAAGTCAACCATTTTCAATGTTTATTCAGTCAAAAACGTTGAGATATTTAAAGATATGGTGAACCTGAAGTGCATTTGGTTTACATTATTGAACCTCTGTTTGTAGCCATTTTTGATTTATTTAGTTTTATACAGACAAAAATGCACACTGTTTACGATTCAGAAATTAAATAGGAGTCTTTTCAGTCATAACTTTTCTTCACTCATATTCTGCTCAAAATATTCTTAGAATCAAATTGAATCAAAATCGTGAAGCCAGTATCGTGAATCGAATCGGATTGTGACCGGAGTGTATCGTTACACCTCTAGTGACAAGATATCTGCAATTTAATTTTTACTAGTAAGAACTGTAGTTTGACCAGATTTACTTTTAAATCCTGCTTCTTATAACCAAAATGTAAAAATGTACTTACAGATAGCTGCAATTCCATTTTTACTGGAAGAGTTTCACGCTGCAGATATCTACACTGAAACTTCGACTAGTAAAATTCCAGGTCCGCATGTCCACGATTCAATTTTGACTAGATCTACAATTGTATTATAGAGATTACACTGAAATTACACATATCCTGAATGTGAATTTCTATTAGTAAAAAATGGATTTCATATATCTATAATTACATTTTTACTAGTCAAAAACAGTACATATACAGTATATATACTCATAAGCTTATGGCTGAGCGTGTGGGAGTGTGTGTGCTCAAAGGAACAGTATTGATCTGAGGTCAGGAACCCTGAAGTTCACACTGATCATGGCCAATGTGTTGAAATAATACAGCGAATACACAACTAGTCTTTGGGGAATCTTTAGGAGATGTAAGGATACACTCCTGAATCGATATTTCATGTACACATTATGGCAGCAGAGTTAAAAATAAGACATTGGGCGAAAACGATGTGTTATGTGAAAATGCTACATTACACGCTTAACCCTTGCGAGTCTAAGAAACTCAGTACACCATACGCTTTTTTTGTGTTTTAATCACAGAAACAAATGATCCAAGGAATGCCAGATGATATGTCTCAAAATGGCAGGGTTCAAGCAAGAATTAAAAGTAAACAGTGTCCTTCCTGTTCCAAATGTAGGTAATAAGCCAAGATCATGTTTCTCCTTCAGGTTTCTACTTACGCAACAAGGCTAATGTAGCTAACAATTAATGTAACCTTATAGCTACCAGTTTAGCATCATGCAAACTACAAGTCAAATTCATTACAAACTCTATGAAAAGCATAATTTGACTCAGTAACACGAGGAACCTCAGTTTAAAAGAAAAGAGGCTCAGTTAATTTCATATCAAACACCAGAATGAGGAAAAAATGTAATCGCAGTGACACACAATATTGTCAAAAGTTTACACAGAATGGTGCAAAAAATATCCAGTGAGTCGCAGGTCTGCGGGGGAGAGAGAGGTCAGAAGAGAATGGCCATACTGGTTCAAGCTGACAGGAAGAATACGGTAACTCAAACAACCACTCTTTACAACCGTGCTGAGCAGAAAAGCATCTCAGAACAAACAACACGTCGAAACTTGAGCTACAACAGCAAAAGACCATACCTGGTTCCACTCCTCTCAGTAAAGAAGAGGAATCTGAGGCTATACTGGCCATAGACTGACCTAAATAGCAGAGTTTGGAGAACAAGATAGGAAAAAGACCAGAGGCCTCATTTATCAAGTTATCATTTAGGCACATACCGTGTGTATACATGTTTCTATGCATTGAATGGGATTTATCAAGTTTTGCTTATGTGAGAGGATATGCGTATATTTCCACACACTCCTGACTATGCGTATGCAAGAACCCCTAGTGGAACCCCTAAGTGTAAAAGCAGGTAAACTGACTGTGTGGAGCTTCTATATCACGCACTGTCTATCATATCAGCATAGTTAAGAGAGTAATTATGAGCACTGATTTCAGTGCTCACAAGATGCAGACAGATGACACAGACGGAATGTAGAGTAAAATCATATAAAAATACATTTAAAGATGGATTGGAGTTATGAAGATTTGGCTCAGCCAGCTTTGTGGAGGAAGGAAAGTGGTTTAAGCACCACTGGAAGCTCTATGCTGTGAGTGAGGAGTGGATCATCAATGGGTTTTGTTTGTCCAGTGCAGTTTTAGTTCTGCTTTTAGCTACGGGTACATTTCCAGTCGTGGCCTAATGGTTCGAGAGTCGGACTTGTAACCCGAAGGTGAACCCGAAGGTTGTGGGTTCGAGTCTCAGGGTCCAGCAGGGATTGTAGGTGGGGGGAGTGAATGACCAGCGCTCTCTGCCACCCTCAATACCACGACTGAGGTGAGACCCTTGAGCAAGGCACCGAACCCCCAACTGCTCCCCGGGCGCCGCAGTTAAAATGGCTGCCCACTGCTCCGGGTGTGTGTGTTCACTACTGTGTGTGTGCACTTGGATGGGTTAAATGCAAAGCACAAATTCCAAGTATGGGTCACCGTACTTGGCCACAAGTCACTTCACTTTCACTTTCACTTTTTCACTTTCCAAGAGAAATTGGAGAAGGCATTGGCATTTCCCAACCAACTACGTGGTGAATAATGACACGTCTTACCTTCTTTCATATCGTACACACTGTAATACATTACATTTCCAAAACCGGCAGCGGAAAAGAGCAATAATGACAATGTTTCATGCCATTGCATGAGTTTCTAAATGTAATTGGGGAAATAAAATGCACACACATACTCATATATATATGTTTACCATATATGGCAATTTGAGGGCGTTTCTTTATGCAAATGAGGGTGGCTGTGCACAAGCACATCAATTTAGAATGTGTGGGATTTATCAATGGCCACTGTGCACTACGCTACAGCTGTGCATACAGATGTGTGGTAAATACCGGTTTTCTTGCTTTCAGGTGGCTCTTATGCACAAATTTAGTACTTATTTTATGCACAATTTGATAAATGAGACCCTTTGGAGATGTTTTTTTTTTTCAATCTTAAATATGGCCTGAATTCTCCTAGTCATCATTGCAAAGTTGTAATAAAGGAAGTGAAAAATGCTAATCTGCTAGTTGTCAGTTTATTAGATTGTGACAGTTTTTAGTGCTACGAGAAGGTCTGCAATATGTCTCCAAGAGAACCTGGACTCTTACCTTGGCAATCTGCACACACCAGTTGAGGAGCAGCTGGGAGCCGATGTTGTCTTTGTGCTCGTGTACGTAGTCCAGCAGGCAGCCGTGGGGCATTAACTGGGTCACCAGCTGGATGGTGGGACTCAAACACACTCCGAGCAGACGTACCAGGTGAGGATGCTCCATGCTGGCCATGATCAGTGCCTCCTGGAGGGGAAAAAAAAACAACAGATTTCTGATTTACGCTGAATTCACATTCACACTGCGATTCCACTCACATGGTATTGGATTACACTGCACTGTTCATCTGAGGCACTGAATAAACCGCTTCAGTTTGTGCCGAAGAAGTGAAATAGCCCAGCACATTTACATGGAAATGACAGGAGTCAATATAAAGATGTTCTGAAGATAATACAGCATAATACACTATAATATTGCTTCATGTCTGCCAAAAAAATAAATAAAAATGCAATCACATTTTCACTGATTCATTGTTTCACATTCACACTGCATGGGACGGAAGGAATCACGAGATGGACGCATATGTACGCTCAAGGTGGAATTGAATTCATTCTGTTTCATTCATGAATCTTTCATTCAAAACAGAGTGAATTAAACCACTGGTGCTTTTAAAGTAGAATAACTGCGCACATCTGGGGGGAAATAATCTCAATGATGATATCATTATTCCGGTTTATGTTCGTCATACGTAAAATGATTTAATATCTCAAGCAAAACAACTCAAACTAGCAAGGATAAAAAATAAATAAATAAATGAAAAGATAAAAGAAATTATGTTTGTTGTTATGTTGTTGCTGCTGCTGTTGCTGTTTCATCTTTGTCACACTTCATAATTCAAGGAAGGCAACAAAAACAGCAACAACAAAAAGAAAATATGAAGATATGTCCCTGAATTATGAATTCTGATATTATGTATTCAAAAAAAAAAGAAAGAAAAAGAAAAGAAAAACTGCACGTGTCTGGAATGAAGTAATTAGGGGCCAAGCACCGAAGGTGTGTAGCCACCTATTGTAATCGTTAGTGGTGTTCTCTTCTTCTTCTTCTTCTTCTGCTCATGAAGTCTATGGCAGCCAATGGAATCGTACACAGCAAAGTTACGAAATTTGGCACACAGTCAGGGGACAGTCTGAAATGTAACCACAGCAAATTTGGAGTCGCTGTCTCAAACCCTGTAGCGCCACCAACAGCTCAAAGCTGCACTCGTTTATGCTAATAACTTTTGAAAAGTAAGGGCTCGAAACAAAACTCCAAGCAGAATGCATACAATGGTTTCAATTTCCGCCTGACTAGATTTTCTGCCATCTTGAATTTCCTGAAAACCTACTTTTTCAAACTCATCCCAAACGGTTCATTGGATCTTCACCAAATTTAATTCAGATCATCGTTAGACCATGCTGGCAAAGAGTTATCAAAAGCTTTTGATAGACCAAACCGTTCTCGAATAATGTGCAAACAAATTCGATGGCGAGCGCACCGAAAAGGACGTGAGGCAAGATCTCCCTAATGCTTTGGCGTATTCAGACCAAACATGGTATATCTCATAGCCATAATGAGTTGACGGTACACAGTTTCGGAACAGTGCCACTTAGTGCTCACGAGGTATGAAAAAAGCATATTTTGGCTTGTAAATTCTGAACAGTTTGTCCTAAAACCATGAAAGGTGCATACTGAGTCAAATGATATGACATTTTCCTGGTCTGGCCATTTTGAGTGTCAGCCATTTTGAATTTAGTTGTAAAATGCTGTATTTTATGAATGATTTGGCATGTCGTTATCAAATTTGATATGTGTCATCAGCACCACACCCTGAAGGCACTCAGGACAGTGCCACTTTTTGGTCAAAAATTCTAACAAAATTTTTAAAAAATGCTAATAGCATTTGATTACTTATATCTATTGTCATGAGACTGGACTTGATAGTTTCCTTGGGTCAATGATATCCATTATGCCATGGTCGCCAAACTTGCTTCCCACCATTGTGAATGTTTGAAAGACCGTTCATATGATTTATGATCATATAAGCATGCCGAAATGGATGTGATGTTATATCTCTGTAACGCTTTAGCATATTCAGACCAAACTTAGTATATGTTATAGCCATTATGACATGAGTGTACCTGCACAGTTTCATAACAGCGCCACCTAAATTGCTAAATTATTTATCATGTTATAAAAAGCAATTTTATAACATTATAAATAATTCTGTTGATGGATTTTAAATCACCGGTCTAAAAACACCACCACAATAGTATATTCAATCAACTTCTTTGACGTTTGTGTGCTTGGCCAGACAATGCCATATCAATTTCGTAACAGCGCATCCAAATTATGATATACCTCAAGTATTTTTCCTTATGGTTTGTCAATTATTTTGCATAGAATCATCACTACTGTCACTACAATCACGTTACTACAATAATCATTACTGTTTCAACTCAAATTGTCTTTGGCACATATGCTCTGAAGGTACCTGAGAAATCTGCGGCAAGCTTCACAGCAAATTTTGCCTGTGTGGTGCTTGGCCCCGTAAATTGCTTCTTGCAGCTAGGATTTTCAGTTACATTCTTATTTTAGTTTAGTTTAGTTTTTCTTTCTCACACGCAAAGTAAATAATAAACAACAAAAACTAAAAAAAAAGAAAATCTGAAGATATGTGTCTGAATATATTTAATATGATGTATTCAAATAATAATCCCAACTGATCCCACACACACACACACCCACACACACACACACAGGGAGAAACCCCATTATCTGTACACTGTACAGAATCAAACACTTGACAGTGGTGTAATGAATATTCAAAGTGCTGTAATTCCTGAGTAGCTGAAGGTGTGTGTGTGTGTGTGTGTGTGTGTGTGTGTGTGTGTGTGTGTGTGTGTGTGTGTGTGTGTGTGTGTGTGTTGGTCTCTTCACAGTGAACCTGAGCGTGCAACTGCTTTTTGATTGCAGTTTAAATAGAGGAGCTGTGAGAGCTCTCCATTTCACACACAGAGACACACAATAACTGAGACAGAGACAGAGAAGAGACAGACAGATAAAGACAGAGAGAGAGAGAGAGAGAGAGAGAGAGAGACACCAAGAGATCAAGAGAAAGATAGAGACAGAAAGAAAGGCAGAGGTAACAAAGAGAAACAAAAAAGAGACAGAGAGAGAAAGACAGATAGATAGACACACAGAGAGAGAGAGAGAGAGAGAGAGAGAGAGAAAGAGAGAGAGGGAAAGAGAGATACAGAGAGAAAGGAAATAGGGAACAAATACTGAACACTAAGAGAAAGAAAGAAAGAAAGATTTTTGAGAGATAGAGCGTGCGTAGCATAGACAAAGAGATTTAGAGACCGGAAGAGAGGGAGTAAAGGAATGAGACAGAGAGAGAGAGAGACGGAGAGATGCAAAGGGAAGGAAGAATGGGAGAATAATGTAACATTAAAAAAAAAAGGGTAAACATTTCATGTCAGGTAATGTACGGTTAATTGGTGAAATAACTGTCAGTTGATGTATGAAGAGCGCTCTGAGTAATCCGGAGTCACTCTGTTTCTGTGGCTGGATGTCAAAAAGCATTCTAGTGGACATACAGTGCACTCTGTAGGCTCTACAGCACCATGTTGCACCCTAGGGAGTGAGCATATACAGTGAAGCCATTTGGGATTCAGCCTAACTGTGTGTTTAATGGGAACGCTGGCTGAGTACAAAACAACGAATCTAAATATCACGAACATGAAAGCATTACATCCAATAAACAAATGAAAATGATTTGAAAATGACACACACACACACACACACACACACACACACACACACACACACACACGCTGAAAATGGGTCTCCTGGCAGCGTTTCACAGAGTTGCGTCATGTTGAAAACTTTGAACGCTCATTTAGGGATTTACGCTTTCTCTTTCTGAACAGAGCAGGAGTTAAAAGCTGACTGAACGAGTGAAAAAAAGTCACTCACATCCATGAATTCCACATTTGCTTTGGGTCCTGTCGCCTCGTTCAGGATCTTAATTGCCACCGGGATCTTCACCGTCTCTCCCTCAGGAACCCAGATCCCCTGAGGAGAATGACAGTGGTTAGACATTCCTGCATTCCATGGCACACCTGAGATTAGATCAGACAGTTCACACTTGATCACGAAACACTAAAATACCATCTTAGAGCCCGAACAATTTGATTTCCATTAATATTGTGTTTTTGTGTTTCAGCTCCGGCCTTGTTCCTGTCTCTGGTTGTTCATTGGGGGATGACAGACTGTCACATGCCTTAGTTCCGCCCCATTAGTCAGACTGAAGCTTCTAGATTTCCAGATCACAGCTACTTAACAATGCAGATCGTTGCTTTTGCTTTCGCCACCTGTTGTGTGTTTGTGTGTTTGCATTGATTACTGCAGTATTACTGTGTTTGACCTTCAGCATGTTCTTGGTGCTTAGCCCCAACCCAGTCTCACGGCACAAAAAAAAAAAAAAAAAAAAAAAAAAACATTCACATGCAACTTATTAGTACTTTCTAGTCTTAGGCACCCTATTTATTTTAGTACAAACTTTGTTATAGATTTTTATTTTCTGGCTTCTACATTATTGATTCAGTACAAAAACATTTTAGGTTCCAAACATTAGTTTTTCAGCACAAAATGAAATGCTACAGAAAAATGTTTGTATGTCAGTAAAGAAAGCAGCAGATTCCATAAGAGACACTTTTCAGACAAAAAAAAAACAGAATGAAGGCTGCTGGGTTTCGCTGCAGAAATAAGAAGCGAGTTGACGGTCAAAGTCTCCAGAAGAACTGCGGCTGCTTCTGCAAGATGCTCAGTAACACTTCCAGCTCATTTCCTCATAAAACTGCACACACTGCACCTGAGATACTGTTGTTTTTTTTTAAAAGCGAAAGATCGTCACACCAAATATCGACTTTGTTTCATTTATTACTGTTTACTGCTCTTTATAGTATTTTTTTTAATGTAGAAACATTTAATTTCATTATTTTTAAAGGCATCTCAAAAACGCAAAGTAGTAGAGGTGAGCTTGGTTAAAATACATTGAGGCAGACATTGATGCAAACAGCATTTGATTGAAAGTTTGATACACTGACATGCGACGTATGCTTGTAGAGAACGTTGATATTAAACCTATAGAAGGTGCTGTAAAGAAGTTTTGTTTGGACAGGTTAATTAGTGTGTCAAGGCTCTATTTATGCTGCGTTCGTGTTGTAACTCATAATTCCAATCTTCCGACTCATCCGGAATTCCTACTCAGGAACTCGGGATGGTCTTCTGAACACTGAGTTCCTCCAAGTTCTTCAAGTGATGTCAAATCAACATGGCTGCTCACAGTATCAGCAGGAAACATAGGAGCACTTCTTAAGTTATACGAGTTGTACTGTATACACAAGTACTAGCTTCAGATCAATCAACACGCAGACATATTTGCTTGTTAAATCTACAGTTCACTGTTTTGAGGAGGAAAATACACATCACTCATCACAGTTCGCTGGCTAGCTTGTATCCAGAACAAAGACGAACTTGGCAAACTGGACAGCTGAAAACTGGAAAAAAGACCAGATGATTTTTTTTCCCCTAATCTTCAACTGTCCAGTTTCGAAGACTCTGTGCCCATGCTAGCCTCAGATTCCTGTTCTTGATTGACAGGACTGGAACCCAATGTTATCTTCTGCCATTGTAGACCATCCACCTCAACGTTCAATGTTTCGTGCACGCCGAGATGCTTTTCTGCTCACCACGGTTGTAAAGAGTGATTATTTGAGTTACTATATCTTATCAGCAGCTTGAACCAATCTATCCATTTTCCTATGCCCTCTCTTATCAACAAGGCATTTCCATCCACAGAACCATCGCTCACAGGATGTTTTTTTTTTTTTTCTTTTTTTTTTTACACCATTCTGTGTAAACTACAGACTGTTGTCTGTGAAATTCCCAGGAGTTTATCAGTTTCTGAAATACTCAAACCAGCCCATCTGGTACCAACACCTATGCCACCAATAAAGTCACAAAGATCACACTTTTTTCCCCATCGTGATGTTTGATGTGAATGTTAGCTGAGGCTGTTGACCTGTATCTGCATGACTTTATGTATTGTGCTGCTGCCACGTGATTGGCTGATTAGATAACTGCATGAATGTGCATGTGTAAAGGTGTTCTTAATAAGGTGGATGTTTAGTGTATATCAACAATATTATTTGCTGATTATTAGATATTATCTGTCCAAAGTTCAAAAATGGTGATGGCCTTAGAAAAATAAATGCTAGTGGGTTTTTTTTTCTGTTATAATAAAATTTAATTACAAACATTTTAAGAGTACAGGAGTGTTAAAAACGAGAGGTGTATAGTACTGGCACTAACTGTAGCTAACCGTTTTCAACCATGGGTTCAAGTCACATATTTTACCAAAGGCTCTCAATTACTTTTCAAAGCTGTATTATATTATATGTAAAATATTCTGGTTGATGTTCTCTCAGATTGCCTGTTAGGTAAATAGCATGTGAGAATATTAATCTATCATATGAGTCAATAATAATTACCTTGTAGACGGTGCCAAAGGCTCCTGCACCAAGGATCTTCACCCTCTTCAGCTCTGTCTCCTTCAGAATCCTGAGCTGGGCCTGATTGGGTGCTGCGCCACTCGGGGTCAGAGGCTCCACCAGCTGCAACACAACCACCAGAGAAAATCAAATGTGGGTTTAACACGTTCTCATCTCCGTTACCAAAACCCACACCCGCTATCTGGATGTAGCTTATTCCTGAAAACTGTATCACTGCAGTAATGCTTCTGTGAAACCAGACGACAGTCAGTGACATTGTGAATCAGAAGACGAAGCACTATCTAGAAAGAAAGAAAAAAAAAGTCAAATTAACCATGGGGTGCAGAGATTACACATTCAAGTAATTAATTAGGTCTTTCTTCACCATGGTGCGATGAGAATTAAAATGGGAAGAATGACAAAAGCCTGAGGGGATCAAAGAGGAGCTGAAATATGAGAATGAGGCAGAGATAAGGGTGGAGCAGAATGAGAAGTTTCAGGAACAGCGTCAAAGACAGAGTGGGGGGGAAAAAAGGAGATAAAGATAAACCTGATAATATTGCAGCAAGTGGCAGAGAGAGAGAGAGAGAGAAAAGAAGAGAGAAGAGATGGGAACGGAAATAGCCATGGAATTTATTGTTCGCAAGAAAATCAGAGAGGATGAGAAAGATTAAGAGGAGTCAAGAGAGTTAAAAAGGACAGAGAAGAAAAGAAAATGACAGCGATAATATGTTTCTCAGCCCGCACCACATCCCCGGACTCATCACGGACATCTGATTAAAGCATAATAGCAGTTCTTCAATTAAATAAAGTTCAGAACCAAGAGTCTTAATGGAAAAAAGGTGAAGAAGGAGAAGAGGAAAAATAAAGGAGGCGCACGTAAGCATACGCCTACAGGGAGCTGTCCAGTGAAGCTGGTGCTGAAATAGTCGAACATGAGAGACACTTGATGCGTTTATTAACAGCTTTGTGACAATCATAGTCAGTAACCAGATACAGCGCGGTAATAAGATGAAACGCATGAAGCCAACCAACCGCATCTTTTTTGAAACGCTGCTCATGGCATCATCAGCATTCGAGCTCTGATCCTCTGTTTGTGGCATTTAACAATCAATTTGTCAATCATATGCACACACAATTGTCCAGAATGGCTTTGTATGCTGTACTGTTATCATTTGCCTTCACTGGAATTAAAAGGCCCAACCCTGTTCCAGCATGACGATGCTCCTGTGCACAAAGCGAGCTCCATGAAGACATGGCGTGTGAAGGTCGGAGTAGAAGAACTCGAGTGTCCTGCACAGAGCCCTGACCTCAACCCCACTGAACACCTTTGGGATGAACAGGAACACCGACTGCACCCCAGACCTCCTCACTAACATCAGTGCCTGATCTCACTAATGCTCTTGTAGCTGAATGAACACAAATCCCCACAGCCACGCTCCAACATCTAGTGGAAAGCCTTCCCAGAAGAGTGGGGGCTGTTACATCTGGACTGGGATGTTCACCAAGCACATATGGGTATGGCGGTCAGACGTCTTTTGCTATGTAGTGTATGTGAAAGTGGTTGTAAACTCTGAAATTCTCTTAGTTTTCAAAATCTGTGACCATCTTATAAATCCTGTATTCGTTGCCCAGTTTAAATGCTTAAATCACCATTACACCCAGTAATCCGATAACTCCATTACGCCGATTCAGACCATTTTTATTTATCGTGCCTTGCTCAGTGTTCGGCCCAGCCCAGGAAGTGTACATGTACACGTTCTTTAATAGAAGAAGAAGAAGAAGAAAACAATGTAGTAGGTGATAATATTGAAAGTGATTCATTTAAATAATTGTCTTTAGTTTTAAATGTTGTAGTTAATTGTCTCAGTATTTTACTGCTTTCATTTTGTTTGGATTTTATTGTACTGGCGATGCAAAAACAGCTTTAAAATCTGAAGCGCTCTCCATTTTCTAAACTTATCCCAATTCTAGAAATCCTGAAGCGTAGCCAAGCTTTAAAAAACAAAAAAACAGCTCCTCTTAACACTCAGTATTGCAGTAATCTTTCTAGATCCTCAGTAAATTCCGATCATCAGCATATGATTGGATTTATGGTGTACGTGTCGATGGCATGCTGCAGCTTGCGCTCATTTCTGATTTTATTTGGTTTTATTTTTCGCATAAAGAGCAGGGAACGGATTCACCCAGCTCGAGGCAGCACAACTGCTGGAGCAATGTGGGGTCAAAACCCACAGGTGCCACACACACACACACACACACACACACACACACACACAAACAAAACTGACTCATGACCCATCCTCCTACGTACACACACTTCTCCAAGTGCATGCTATTAGACTGGAATTAAAGAGATATGGAAAAGAAGTGTAAACAAGTGCACGCGTGCGTGCGTGCGCACACACACACACACACACACACACCAGTATAGATCAAACACTGTGATGTTTTTGTGTTAGTGGAGAATAGTGAGTAGAGATCGTGTAGTCAAGAAGGATATGAGGCCAAAAGCAGCAGCTGGGCAGTATAGGTCATTTTACCACACCACTGCATTAACGTCTTCCACACACTGGATCTCTCTCTCTCTCTCTCTCTCTCCCTCCCTCCCTGTGTGTGTGTGTGTGTTCTTCAGCAGAGATGAAGTGTGTCACAGCACTGCCCTGTCTGGCTGTCTTTCCATCTTTCTGAAAATACACAGCTAACGGAGCATGCTCCTCTCTCTTGCTCTTTATCTTGTCTCTCTCATTCGCTACTGAGTTCTTCTTTCCTTCCTTCTTGCCTTCCTTCCTTCCTTTCATTTCTTTGCTTGCTTCCTTCCTTCCTTCCTTCCTTCCTTTCGACAATACACAGCTAAATGAGACTTGCTCTCTTGCTCTTTATTTTGACTTTTTCAGTCTCATTCTTTGTTGGGTTCTGACATAATCCCTTTCATCCTTCATTCATTCATTCTTTCTTTCCTTCCTTCCACTTTTCCTACCTTCCTTCTCTCTTTTGTTCTTTCTTTCCATCCTCCCTCCCATTCTTCCTGTGTTCTTTCTTTCTTTCTTTCCATCCTTTCTCCCTCCCTTCTTTTCACCCTTCCTTCCTTCATTCTTTCTTACAATCATGCCTTCTTTCCTTCCTTCCTTCCTCCATTCCTATACTTTCTTTCTCCCTTCCTTCCTTCCTTCTCATTGTTCCTAATGCACTTCCACTGAGCTTCTGGAAACTTCTAAGGCGATAAAGAACTCTGGTTTTCCTGAACAATAACTACACCGTTCCCGGTCGAGCTTCTTTCTGCATGTCCCTTGTTTATAAGCTCTTTCACTGCTGTTCTGCTCAAATTGGATTGTATACAGTGAGCAGTTGAAGGTGAGGAACCCAACAGCAGCTCCTTGGTGGAGCTGGGATTTGATCTCACAACCTTCTGAACAGCAGCCCAAAACCCTAACCACTGAGCCACCACTGTTTCGTTACATTAGCAAGACTCATGTCACTGGTCTTCACAGATTCTTCTTCATACACAGCAGCACTGCAAATATCTTTATCCTAGTGTCCGCTATGTTTACATAAAGGTTTAACTGAAATGATAATGTCCTAGCAGGCATTTTATCGTCTGCTGAGAACCTGGAAGTAAACGGGGATGCTGTTGAGCTCTCAGTGCCGTGCTGTCTATCACTAATCAGAAGACAGATGGTACCATCAGTGACCACTGTGGCTGTTGCACAAGCTTGAACATGTTGCATTAAATTACTTTTTCTGTGGCGCTGTAAACACACATTCTAGCACAGGGATGGAAAAATACAACTGCAGCTCTACACTACATGGCCAAAAGTCTGTGGACACCTGACCATCACGCCCATATGTGGTTCTTCTCCAAACAGTTCCACAAAGCTGGAAGCATGGAAGTATAGAATGGCGTTGTATTCTGTAGCATTACAATTTCATCAATAAGCACACATGAGTGTGATGTCAAGGGTGTACATACTTTTGTACCTGATAAGTGGGCTATCACAAAGCAATAATCCACTAGAGCTCGTGTGTTACAGGGATTTCATCATGGTTAAGCGTGTTGTTAGGCATGACGTGAGGCGGAGTATAAAACCCCCTTACGCATGATAAAATTCCTCTAACACACGTCCTCGAGTGGCCTATTGCTTTTTTTTTTTTTTAAAAAAAGGCAACAAAACCATCACAGTAAAATCTAGTGCTCAATAAATACTTTAATTTATTACTAATAATATTCACAATAATAAACAATTCTTTCATGATGTATTGCAGTCTGTTATCTTTAAACTGCACAATTTCCTTCCCTCCCTCCCTCCCTCCCCTTGTCCTCTCTTTTTCTCCCTCTTTTCCTGACTGTCCATTAATACTCTCTCTGCCTCTTTGCTATTCCTTCATTAATTTCTCTCACCCTTCCTCCCACTTTTCCTTTCTTCCTTCTATCTATGGTTCTTTCCTACTTCCCTCGCCCCTCCTTCCTTCCCATCAATCCTTACCTATGTCCTTCCTCCCTCCCTCCCTTCCTTC
>CM040979.1:27252473-27272071 GCA_022985145.1 Pangasius djambal
TTCCTTCCTTCCTTCCTTCCTTCCTTCCTTCCATTCATATACCCGTCCTTCCTTCCATTCATATGCCTTTCCTTCCTTCCATTCATATGCCTTTCCTTCCTTCCTTCCATTCATATGCCTTTCCTTCCTTCCTTCCTTTCTTCCTTCCATTCATATACCCTTCCTTCCTTCCATTCATATGCCTTTCCTTCCTCCCTTCCTTCCTTCCATTCATATGCCCTTCCTTCCTTCCTCCCTCTTTTCTTTCTTTCTTTCTTTCTCTGACTTCACAATGCTGACATTCTCTCTCTGAATTTCACTTCACAAAGCACCAGGAAAATAAAAATGACAAAGAGAGGCGGAGCCACGTGAGCTGTGTTTATATAGATTAGAAGACCTGAGTGGACTTTAAGGTTTTAGGTTTTATGAGCATCCCTGAGCTCCATCTCACTTTGTATGTCCTCTCTTCCTATTGTTCTGTTTCTCTCATAGCCTGAGGGTGATGAAGAACTTCCTTGGCATGTCAGGACCCAGCAGACACAGAATGAAAGAGATGAGATAAACAGTGGAAAAGAAGACAGAGAGGCCTGAGGGTCTTCTTTAGTTCCTCCAGCTGGGTGTGTTCCTGTTGCTCGAGCCCTTTCTTTGCTCTCTGATCTCATGCAGAGTTGTTTTAATGAAGCCTTTGCTGCTGTAATTAGCAGGAGAATTGAGGGCTGAACAGGGAGTTATTAAGGGTTTTTCAATAGAAGTGCTAAGGAGAAAGATGGTGAGTAAGAAAGACACAGAAATCTGTGAAAATCCACTTCGGGCATTAAATAAATAAAAAAAACCCTCAAAATTCTGAGAAAACAATTTAAAGATACTATCTCATAATTACAAGATTTTAAAAAATCATAAATTCAACAAGTCATACTTTCGAGATGCTATAAATCCTAACTATGAGATAAAATGTTAATAATAAGTCATAATTTTGAGATACTATAAGTCATAATTATGAGATAAGTCATAATTTCAAGATACTAATTCATCATTTGGTATTTGGTATGAGATACATTTGGTATTGTTGGAAGGTGTGCATGTACACAGGCAGGCCTACTGCTTATGACTCAAAATTATCACTTACAATCACAAAATTGATTGAAAAAATGATTTACTTGTTATCACATAATTATGACTTAGTATCTCAAATTATGATTTAGTATCACAATCATAACACAATCGCAATAACAATAAACAGTGTATCTCAAATTTGACTTGGCATCTCATAAATGTGATTTGGTATGTTATAATTATGATTTTCTATCTCAAAACTACAACTTTGTATAGTCATAATTATGACTAAATGCCTCAAATATGATTTAGTATCTCGAAAACATAATTTAAAGATACTATCTCATAATTACAAGATTTTTTAAAAAAAATCATAATTTTAATGTCATAATTTCGAGATGCTATAAATCCTAACTATGAGATAAAATGTTCATAACAAGTCATAATTTTGAGATACTATAAGTCATAATTATGAGATAACAAGTCGTAATTTCAAGATACTAATTCATCATTTTGAGATACTGTTGGTATTGTTGGAAGGTGTGCACGTACACAGGCAGGCCTACTGCTTATGACTCAAAATTATCACTTACAATCACAAAATTGATTGAAAAGATGATTTACTTGTTATCACATAATTATGACTTAGTATCTCAAATTATGATTTAGTAACTTGAAATAATGATCTGGTATCTCAATTGTGGCTTAGTATCTCATAATTATGACTAATTTGATCTTAAAACATTGACTCATAATTTACTTAGTTTCCCAAAATTATGAGACCGCATCTCAACATATTGACTCAGTATCTCAAAATTATGACTTAGTATCACAATCATAACACAATCACAATAACAATAAACAGTGTATCTCAAAATTGACTTGGCGTCTCGTAATTGTGATTTGGTATGTTATAATTATGATTTTCTATCTCAAAACTATGACTTTGTATAGTCATAATTATGACTAAATACCTCAAATATGATTTAATATCTCGAAATTATGACATGATGCAATTCTTATGAATTAGTATCTAACAATTAAGACATAATATGCCATAATTATAACATAGTATCTCATAATTATGACTTGGTATCTCAATTATTACTTAGTATCTCTTAATTATGAGATAACACCCAGGATTTTTTCACTGGCGGAAATTGGCTTCAATAGAAATCAGAGATAGTTAATGACAGTAAAAGAGACAGCAAGTAAGAAAGTGAGAGATGGAAAGAGCGAGCAAAAGCGACAGACTGCCTTACCTCCGTCTCCAGGAAGCGTCTGAGTGCTCTTTTCTTTTTGATGCTTTTCCGTCTCACCGACACGGCCACGCCCAGCGCCACAATGACCACCACGAACAAGCCGCCGATCACCCCTGCTGCAATCAGAGGAGTCCTAACAGACAGGGAAACAGAAGCTTATAAAAACACTAGACACAACAACAAGCAGAAGAATCGCTTAATAGCTCCAATTTATGAGTTATATCACAACACTGACATTTCTTGATGTCCACACTGACATTTCCAGAGTAATTATGTTGTGATGTTAGCGCTGTGAAGTAGTCTCTTAGCAATTTACAACCAAATCCGAGGGAAACGTTAATGTCCTATACATTTTTTGTCTTGTTCTTCTATCATGCAGACGTGCTTTCTTTGCAAGCGATTCTTTCTGAAGGAGTCGGTTATGTGAACGAGTCAGTGTTGTGTAGCAAATGACACCATGATGCAACTGACAGACAAACAAAAGCACTTCAAACTGTCTTATTTAGAGGGAAAATGACTCATTTATGCAACTGCACCTTCAGTGCACCTTTTAGATGATTTTCGTCTTACACAGTGTCCCTCGAGTATTTAAACCACTGTGTGGTATTGTCCCACTTCTTTTGTATCTCGAAAGACATTGTCGGGAAAAAAAAAAACATATATAGGATATCTGAACGTCCAGTTCTACTTGCTAATCTCTAACCTTACACTCACTCTGTTTTAAGAAAGCACTTGATTTAATTGGATACCAAATAAGTTTTAGTAAAACAGGACGATCTGTGCAGAAATAACAAGGAAACACACACACAAGCGACTGTTAATAACAGCTTTGCTCAAACTTTGAGAGTGTAGCTTCAATTTATTATATGCTTTAGCCCCACACAAACACACACACACACACACACACACACACACACACAACTACTGCCCATAAACTACATCTCCCACGCTTCCTTGCTCTCTATCTTTTCTTTGCTTACATGGCAAAGGTGTACTTTATAAAACGCCATGCCTTTATTTACCCCACTGTGTGTGTGTGTGTGTGTGTGTGTGTGTGTGTGAGTGTGTGTGGGGTAAATAAGGGCATGGCGTTTTATAAAGTATACCTTTTCCATATAAGCAAAGAAAACCATGAAGAAAAAAAAAGATAGAGAGCAAGGAAGCGTGGGAGATGTAGTTTATGGGCAGTAGTTGTATGCGTGTGTGTATGTGTGTGTGTGTGTGTGTGTGTGTGTGTGTGTTCGTGTTGCTCTGAACAGAAGAAAGACACTTCCCATTCACACAGTGCTGGAGTATCTATTGCTGAGATGAGAATCTGGCTGGTTAATTCACTATTGATCGGACGTATAAAGCTCCCATTCTTCACACGCCTACGCACATCGACGACACACGTCAGTAGTACACATGATCACGCTACACGTGGGCACGTTTACTCTGTCATTTACTTTTGCAACTCTTTGTGTATGAGTAAAGTTCGGTGTAATGAACACTACTTTTCGTTCTTAAGACCTATTTGGAGCGCATCTCAGGGAATTTTACTACCGTCATTTATTTTTTCTTTTTTTTTTATAAACTGTGCATGCATGTCTGGAAAGCTCACGTCGTGTTTTACCTTCTATAAATTCATCAGTGGAAATAATCTCAGGGCACCTCAGGAAATCCCGCCAGAATTGATATGTTGGGAAAGATTTCGATGCTACAGCCGGGTTTAGGTAAGTTACTGAGTTTCTAGAACAGTCTACTAATATAAAGCCTACTAATGATCAAGCGAAACTTGTGCAGCCCGTCATCTCTACACCAAGCACTTTTTTTTTTCCCACCCCAATTTGGCAATTCCTGGCAATAAGAAATTCTAATAAAGGTCAAAACAATGAGATGTGTGTAGTACACATGACATTTTTAGTGTGATGACAGTACATACATCAATTCTGAGAGTTTATCAGCATTGTGAAGTCAGAGATTCTGGGAGTTTGTGTGTGTGTGTGTGTGTGTGTGTGTGTGTGTGTGTGTGTGAGATACCCCGGTATATCTGGAACAGCAAATCCATTTGTGCACAATAGTTAGTGGCGTTTTGTTCCTTTTGCCCCATGAGAACAAAAGAAAGTGCTATCAATTTATCAAGGTTGCACACACACACACACACACACACACACACACACACAGCTCTACATTGAGCCTCACAGCAAGCCATTAATCACACAATGGTGGCCGATTCACTGTACCACTTTCCCTCTAACCAACCACCTCTCTCTCTCACTCTTTCTTTCTCTGTCTCTCTCATTATGTAACTGGACCCTCTAGAAAATACAGGAAATGTTTGTGCGTTTGTGTGTGTGCGTGTGTGAGTGTGTGAATGTGTGTATTGAAGTTGCAGAAAAGAAAAGCCCAGCACTTTATTACCTGTCAATCATGCCAATGCAGTCCTGAAGCCTGGGCCCGGTGCATCTGAAACACAGAACAGACTCCAATAAATGAATAAACAGAAAATAAAGGCGTAAATGCAGAGTTTTTCTGCTATCACCCGTCTACTATCCGCCCATCCATCCATCCATCTGACCATTACATCCATGCACCCGTCCATCCATCTACCCTCCCATTCATTCTATCTATCTATCTATCTATCTATGTGGATGGATACAGTATATATATATATATATATATATATATATATATATATATATATATATATATATATATATATATATATACACACACACACACACACACACACACCTCTTTGATGCACAATATTTACATCCATCTATCCACCTATCCCCTATCAGTTCTTTATAATGTTCTTATAACTTGTCCCCAAGCTCTTACTACCGTGTATTCTGCGTAATTACAGCCACACACCCTGGTGTTACAGCATTCTGGTGAAGAACAAATTTCAGCTCTTTTGATGCTGCATTAAGCTTCGTTCCTTTAATCAGTCTTCATCTTTCTCACACACATCAGTCCTCCACCTCTCCCCAGATCAAAGGCCTTGAGCCTCATCACCCAAAACACGGGAGAGGGAATGGGAGTATCTTTAGACTGGACGAGTGGCAGCGTGAGATCGAGTGGCAGCGCGAGATGGGCAGAGCAGAAGGATGTTTCTTCGAATGCTGAGATATTTATGAGATATTTTCTTAAGTGTGTGCGCTCTCCCTCACTTCATCAGGAGGAGTCACACCACGACTTCTAGAACTAACTAAAAAAGATGCTGCTACTAAATTACACTGCTTGTAATTTAACAAGTTTTAAATTGTTCACTGACGGCAAGAAGAAATTAAAAGCACAACAAAGTTAAGCAGTTGATATTCAGCAAGTCTGCTTTGTTGAAAATTAACAGAAAAATGTACATTGTCGATTGATACGTCTTCTTAATTCCGTCATTTTAAAAGTTATTAAATAACCGCACAGGAGACAAAGCAGTTTATTATTATTATTATTATTATTATTGTTGTTGTTGTTGTTGTTGTTATTATTATTATTTAGTTCTTACTTATCTATGTAACACACACACACACACACACACACACATACACACATTCTAACAGAGTCCATACCCCTGGGTGCAGTTGGTGTGGCAGGGATGACATTCCTTGTTGGGTTCTGCATATTTAAAGATGAAACTATTGGCTCCCTGGAGTCCATCGGGACATTTTTCCACACAGTTAGGCCCATCTTTAAAGTGAAGACACTTCACACAATGATCAGGCCCCTGAGAGACCAAGAGAGAGAGAGAGAGAGAGAGGAAAAACAAGACATGAGAATCCTCAGTGCAGACTACTGACCCTACTATATGCAGTATATATTGTTATGTATGATCTATATTATTGTTGTTGCTATATTCTTTCTACCTTAATATCCCATGCCTGGGAAATATTGTATTTCATGCACTCCAGTCATGCCAATAAAGCTACGTTGAATTGAATTGGAATAAATTGACTGAGAGACCAAGAGAGGGAGAAAGCAAAAAAGAGAGAGTGAGAGGAAAGAAGAGAGAGAGAGAGAGAAATAAAAGAGCAAAGAAGAGCCATAAAACACCAGCAACCAGGCCACGGATAATAACCATCGCTCACTGCCCACACAATGACCATAACAATGAGGCGGCCGAGATTTATAGCAGTAATATAGGCAGCGGAGGAAGCGGAGAGGAGCCACTCAGTTAGGCTGGATATCGAGACGAGTGCTAGTGCCACCATCACTCTGCTTCATCAACTCACACGCACAGCAAGCACTTCACAACGGCCAGATACGGAGAAATGGCACACACTGAACGTGCTTCTTTGCAGGGGAAATAGCACATCAGATATTTCACTTCCCTGTAGAAATGGGTCGCAATAACTTTCAGAGAGCATAATTTTCCATGTTTGGTGTCTGATTGTAACACCAGGGGACATTACACCTCCATGCCAGCAGGGGTCCCCTCTCCTGAATACTAAGAACTCCTCTTCTACACTCACTTCCTGTTCACTTGCTGGTCTAGCATATATCAGTGCAGGATTTACAAAACACACTTTGCGAAGTCTTGCCAACTACCTAGTTTCTTTAAGGGCAGTCGTAGCTCAGTGGTTGAGATGTTGGACCACTTATGGGAAGGGCGTGAGTTCAGCCAAGCTGCCACTGCTGGGCCCTTGAGCAAGGCCCCTAATCATCAACTGTTCATTTGTATAAAGTTGCTCGGGATAAGGGTGTCTGCCAAATGCTGCAAATGTCTCAGCCTTCTTATTTCTCTGGTGTGTGTTTATATATATATATAAATAATGTAATATATATAATATAATAAAAGTGCCAAATCAAATTTTTTGCTACAGTATCTCTACTTCACTTTCATTGAAGTTCGTCTATGTAGACATTTTGACATTCTCCATGTTGTCTGCAACAAGCAGGATACTGGGCTTTTCAAAGGGAAGTTCTTCACTATATAATGATTTCTTTATGTTTTCTTTGAGTATGCTGCCCATTTTTATGCACAAATTTAGACAATCTTCTATGCATGCTTTGATAAATGAGACTCTTGAGTCCTGTCCGTTACACTGATGTTTGCCTCTGTGAAGTTAGCGTGGCTAAGAAAGCTTATAGCTACTAAAACAGATTCTCTCCTCGTGTTGTGATTCCCATGGCGTCAGTGAAACCATGTGCTTTTGTTTTGGTTTCTGATTCGGTTCTGTCTCCTCCCCTATTCTGTTATTGGTCTTCTCGTCGATCTGTTTTGTAATACCCCCTGATTACTTTGTCTATGTGCACCCTGCTGCTTCTTAGTTTCACTGCGAAGTCCTTTCACGCTTTTTGTGTCATCACGTCCAAGCTTTGTTTAACGAGTTTTCTGAGTTTCGGTTTATTCCTGGTTTCTTCGTGTTTTTGAATTGTGCCTGCTTTATTTGTCTAGGATCACGAATTGTCTTTGTTTAGCTCAGTCTGCCTGTGCTTGGACCCACGCTATGTTCTCATGCCTCAAGCAAAACACACAGCAAGTTTACGCACTTAAGTTCTGCTTCATCTCGCCGCACATTACAGCGACCAGTTTAGCATTATCACACAATCACCTCAAACTGTGTTCAGTCTCTCAGCCAGACTTGTTTATGTGATTTCTGACACTATACGACACATTGGTATCTATAAATATGGAGATGAATAAATATGGCGCATGATGTCACAGAGCTAAAAGTAGCATCCTAAAGCCAGCATGAGTATCAAACATGTGAGGCGTGGGAATTATATGTTAGAAAGCATTTTGTTAAAAATATAATTCCATTATGATCTGTACATATTTTTATTTATTTATTTATTCATCGGTATTGTCTTACATTAAGGTACGAGTGTTAATTACGTTGATAATGTTAATGTATTAATGCTGAAGTTCATGGTTTGTTAATGTTAAATAATGCTGTACATAATGTACATAATGTATAAGGGAAACGCAGTGTAACCTGAACCTGAAGGTCATGGGTTCGAGTCTCGGGTCCGGCAGGGATTGTAGGTGGGGGGAGTGAATGACCAGCGCTCTCTTCCACCCTCAATACCACGACTGAGGTGAGACCACCTCCGGGTATGTGTGTGTGTTCACGGTCTGTTTGTGTGTGTTCACTACTGTGTGTGTGCACTTGGATGGGTTAAATGCAGAGCACAAATTCCGAGTATGTATACTTGGCTACACTTAATCTATCTATCTATCTATCTATCTATCTATCGACTTATCATTCTATTTTACAAAGCCGTCAAACAATATCTTATGTCTTATCTAGCAAGCGTTACCACATGTACTCTCTGTTTATGTACTGCATGCTAATTTTCATGGATAGTTTTTTGTAAGTTTATTACTACAGGTGAATTCACTGTATATTATCCATAAATGTAAAATAAATAAATAAATAAATAAATAAATAAATAATAATTAAAAAAATAATAATAAGAAGAAGAATACAATACTACTATTACTACTACTACTACTACTACTACTAATAATAATAATAATAATAATAATTATTATTATTATTATTATTATTATTTAAATTTTCTACTTTTCGTGTTGTAATAATTTTATTGCCTTTTTTTGTTTTATTAGTGCTGGTTATCTCACAGTTATTATAGAAATAATCAGTAAATCATAAAAGGATGAGTAAAGTCTAAAAAAAAAAAAGAGAGAGAGAACACTATTCCATAGTTAAATAGTTGTGTAAATGCTTTATATGCGTGTTTGCCATGCATTCTATTTCTGAATTAAAGGACACGTCCGTGTGTGGAGCTGGTTTGGATGTAAGTCACTGATTGTGAGAGAGACTTCACTGAAGTGTGAGGGTTCGATATTCACACGGCATTTGGACCGAACAGAGCGATGGGATTTTGTTTAACACACAGCTCAGCTGAAAAGCTCCTCCAAGGCTAGTTCAGCTAGCAGATATCATCAATCTCCTCTTTAATGCAGCTGTTGCTCAGGTCACCTGCTCAACCTCTCCTCTCCTCTCCCAGATAAACCTCTATAAATGTTACCATCTATCTCAAAACAGGTTTAATTGCTTCTGCAGATGGCCAGGTTCAACACAAAAGACACTCTGTAAAGCCTTGTCTCGACGTGTGTGTGTGTGTGTGGGTGTGTGTGTGTGTGAGACAGACATCATAAAACGTTCAGGACTCATTACAGGAGGGTTAAATTTAAGTTGAGATTTGTTCAGAAGGTGGCAGAAAAACAGTAAAACCACATAAAAATCCTCTAAAAACAACTTTTTTTATAGCATTAATGTTTCCAAAATGATATAAAATATCAAAAATAAAATTTGCCAGTAGTATAGCTAACCATGTAGTGACTGCATGCAGGAGTGCTCTACTCTCCACTGAGGAACATGGCAAGTGAGTGAGAATGTGTGTGTGTGTGTGTGTGTGTGTGTGTGTGTGTGTGTGTGTGTGTGTGTGTGTGTTAGGGTTACCCGGAAAGCTTCTATGCATGACTGGACTGTATCATATCCAAAGGGCTTTGGTGCATTGGAGAGAAAAGTGATGTGTAAATACACGTGCGCACACACACACACACACACACACACACACACACACACACACACACACCTGCAGAAATATTCAGACTGTGACAATATTTCAATAATTATTTTGTGAGGTTTTCTATCTATCTATCTATCTATCTATCTATCTATCTATCTATCTATCTATCTATCTATCTATCTATCTCACCTTATTAGCGTTAGCTTTAGAACTTCACAAACAAACCTCCTTATAAAGTGAATTACAAGTTTCCAGCACTACACGTTAATAAATAATGATTTACTTTGTAAATATGTTCCTGTAGGCCGTGCTGTTTTAAAGGCATTACAAACATTACACGAAATTAAAAAGAAAAAAAAAAAAAAAAAAAAAATCCTAGAGCATTTATGTGACTTCTACAACAAAGCGACGTGTATTGATTTCCGCTCTAAGCAGACAGAATTTAGGGGCAAGCGTCTTATACTCCGTAGCAACTTACTGTCCGGAAAACACTGCGATCCATCTTCCCCTTGCATCGCCACACCGCAGACACGCGGCCGGATTAGCCGACTCAATGAGAAGCAAAATCAATCCCGCAGCAACAAATGTACATTTACATTTCATTCTGGGATTCGATTAATCACAGGGGTCCGTGGCTCACATCCAAAGCTGACAGTGTGTGAAGGAGAGCGAGACGAGCGGAGAATGAAGAAAACACCGAATAAACCCAGCTGATGTAGAATCTACAGTGCACTGGAGTGCTTAACCATGCTATAAACAACAGAAATAATTAATCGGCGCCATGAAATCATACTTCCTGCTCCTATGACTTGTCCAATGTGGATATCCTAAAGTTCTACACTTCCTAAAAACAGACTCTAACTCATAAAGACTGCCCTGTGATCAGCCCAGGACTCACGGTATGATCACACCAAATATATATATATATATAGCCTTTTAACACATGCAGAACTGTTCGCTTGTTCTTTAGTATTCTGTTCTGCTTGTTCTTTAGATGATTTATTATCCAGTATCATCCAGATGAGGAGGAGCTTCTCAAAGTTTCTTCCTCATGTCGTCTCAGGGAGTTTCTCCTCACCGCTGTCACCTCTGGATTGCTCATTAGGGAGACTGTACCTCATAAAGACTGCCCTGTGATCATCCCAGGACTCACAATATGATCACATCAAACATATATACATCTCTAGATGATTTATAAACCGGTATCACCCAGAAGAGGATGAGTGTCTCAACGTTTACATTTACATTTACAGCATTTGGCAGACGCCCTTATCCAGAGCGACTCACAATAGTGCTTCGAAGTCTATCAAAAATACATTCTGATATTGGCTCAAAGTTGTCTCAAAGTGTCTTCCTCATGTCATCTCAGGGAGTTTCTAGTCACCGCTGTCATCTCTGGATTGTTCATTAGAGAACTAAATCTACATCTGGGTTTCTGTTAAACATTTACATTTATGGCATTCTGAAGACGCCCTTATCCAGAGCGACTTACAAAAAGCAGCTCCAGTAAATAACAGTGTGACAATGTCTATGGTTACAAGCAAAGTTCAATAGAAATAAAACTGAACTGCACTGACCTGACAAAGTGTGATGCCTAATTGCTCACGTGAGTATTTGAAAGTATGAACGAAACTCATCTGTTAAATAAGATATAATATACTTAATTAAATATAAATATTAGCGTTTTAATCATGTTAAATTAAGGCATAGTAAGGCAACATAAGCACATGTCCTATAGGTGTTTAAAAATCAAACATATCAAAAATAAATGGGGAAAATGTAAATGTTTAAAAAAAAAAAAAAAAAAACAAGGATATATTTTTTAAAATACAATATATTTTTAATAATGTAATAATAATAACACTCAGAGGCTCTGTCCACACAAATACGGATATTTTTTTTTTCCAAAAAACTGCATTTTTGGTGACTGAAAACGAAGCTTTTTGAAGCCAAGGTGAAGACATTTGAAAACTTTATTTTGACTATGTTCATGTGGACGTGAAAAAAAATAAATAAATAAATAAAAAATGCTGATGTCACAGCGCCAACCTGCGCACGTGGTATTGCACGTGTTATGCACGTGCTACTGACGAGGTTGTTACTTTGTGATCTGTATTTTTTTTTATTCTATTTGCAATTGAATTCCACTCAATATCCACAGATGGAACTGAATTGAATACTATCGCCACCTAATTGGCTTGGCACGCTCACACGAAACATAATCGTGTTCCGTTCATAATCACAAAAAAATGACCAAAACGTCATTTATGTGGAAGGAAGTTTTTTTTTTTTTAAACAGAGGGGTAAATACTACTTACTACACACTTATGTACGTACTTACGACATGCACAGACACGTAGTATGAATACGTACGAATAAACATATGGTGTCGACTGGAAATTTGAAGTCTACAAGTGACTAATATACTGTATATACATCATCTTAGCTGTATTAAATGCACATATATCATACAGATCATACTGCAGGTATATGACTGCTGACTATAGCTTGTGTGTTCCATACCGTATATATGAAAGTTAAGCTCGGAAAGTACACACTAAGCTGTAACTCACCGGCCCAGTGCAGGTCAGACCATCATCTTCAGCTCTCTCACACTGAGCGTCACACTCCACACACATGGAGCCATTCGCAAACTCTCGCACCTCCCTGAGAGAGAGAGAGAGAGAGAGAGATTCATTCATATTTGTATTTCTTTCAGAGCAATATGTTTGACAAAGTGCACATTAACTGTCAGTGTGCAGACAGGAGTGTGTCACACCCTCACACACACTTCACTTAAATAGCAATAAAGACGACATCCTTCATCTCGGCTCTCATCTAGAAGAATCCATCTATTATTGACGTGCTGTCATGAATAGCGCTTTAATACACGGTAAAATATAAATATTAGTTTTGTGTTTCTGAGATACGTAAATCCCTCGTGGGAACAGATTGCGCCACTCAAAGAGACATTTTCACGACGGACAGGTGAGTTTGTGGGTCCGCTGGGCGGAGTTTAGGCTTTATTTTACTTCCAGTAACAATCACAAAAGGATAATGTTACCATATAATTAGAAAATATAATAAAACGACTTTAGCTAAGCTGCTCAGCTATCTGACACAATTACAGCTAGCTAATATCTCTTTGATTGCCTCTTTAGCTCGACAAATTCGCTAGCGAGCTAGTTACCACTCAGCTAAGTACCATATAGTATAGCTCTAATCAGCATTGTAAGTACGAAATAAAGCTGGAGATACTGCAGCTACGCTAATGTTGATGAGAAAGAAAGAAATGCTGCAATGTACAGCCAAATTCAGAACTATTGGCACCCTTCTAGAATTCAATAATTTATTCATCTTTATTAAGCGTTTTATCCTGGTCAAAGCCTTTCCCAAGAACACTCTGGGTGGAGCACCGGTCCCTAGGGGCAATTGTGCGTAGCCAATCCACCTACCAGCACGTCTGTGGGAAATGGGAAGAAACCGAAGAACCCAAAGAAAACCCGCACGGACACAGAGAGAACACTCTAGATAGACAATATCCCAGGCTCATGATTGAACCCTGGAGCTGTGAGGCAGAAATAACTGCATAAAATACTATGCAATAGCTTTTTCTTTTTTTTCCTTTCCGCAATTTTCTTACTTGCCTTGTCAGTTTCAAGAAATTGAAAAAGCCCATAACTGTTAAAAGCTGTAGTATGAGACACAATGCAGAGCAAATATAACCATCAAACATCAACAGGTGTGTGTAGCGTAGAATTGGTAGCATGTGTGTGTGTGTGTGTGTGTGTGTGTGTGTGTGTGTGTGGTATGACAAGAATGAACAGATTAGATTAGCTGACCCGTAGTGCAGGTTGCAGGACTTCACACACATGCGCCCTCTGCTGAAGAAGCGGCAGGACAGGCACTGATCCGGACCCGGACCCCAACACCCAGCGTCCGAACACAACGGGTCACACACCATGCGCTCCATACCTGAAAAAAGACACAACATATTTCCTGTGACACACAGAAACATGACTGCTACTGATTACTCTTTATCTCATCAGTTACTAAAAATAAAGTTTGTTCATACTGATTTATACCACAGTGCTGTTGAATTCTGCATTCTGATTGGCCAGAAGGTGTTGGTTAATTTTCTGTAACAGCATCTCTGAGAATAGCTTAAATCACAGGTTTATATGAATGCACTTCTTCTAATACGTTATCGTTTCTATGGGAACAACTTACACAGGGACTTGTATGGAGGATGCTCCACATGATCTAAGACTAACAATAAACATAGTAAAAAACACGTTACTGAAAAAGGACAAATGTATACTATGTGATACGATGATGTGTTTTTTGTAGGAAAGGAGTCTCCAGTGTCAGTGCTATGCAACGCTCAATACGTTTTCAGAGACGGTAAGTCTTCAGGACAGGGGAGTCTGCGCTTTCTAGTTTTCCAGGACCATGACAAGCTGCATTTTTCTTACATCAAGAGAGAGAGAAAAGCGAGGTTAGTGAGGGAACGTAAGTGTGACGTAGGTAATACTAGGAACTAATCTGTTTCGCAGACGTTCCACAACATCGAACGTAACTATAAACTGATAAATCATGCAAGGTGGCGTTTTGGTAGGAAATTGTAACTGTTGGCAAATGTCTGGGGTATAAGAGGAATTAAGCATTTCAGGAATTGCTGTTAAGGGAAAATAATCAACTTTGGGGTGGGAACAGCAACTCTGCTTTGTGTCGAGCCACATCACACCACTCTGTCATTGATTATTTTCCTACAACAGCATGTCCTCTAATGATTATCCCTTATATATACATATGCATTATTTAGTACTGAGATGTGGAGAGAAAACCTTGTAGGAAATCAAAACGTATCTGGAAATCTTGCTCAACACAAGATGATTTATCTGTTTTGATGTCATATATTAAATTCAAATAATAAAAATACTTTGACAATTAAATAAATAAATAAATAGTACATGGTACTCAGACTTTCGGTATTTTATTAACAGGAAGGGTATCAGTTCATGTGTATGAGAACATTCACTGACTGCTGCTTTCTTTGTTACCAGAGCTCATCAAAACATGGTGCTGCGAATTCCTCATTCAGAACTTGTACAGCTGCTATTACGGAGAAGTGATTTCTGATCGCACGTTCAGGTGTCAGTAGGCGTTAGACAGAAATGTAAGATCTTTTGTCATAATTTGACTGAGCTCATTGCACGCCATCTGGGTTAGCTAAGCCTGCTGTAATCATGCATATTTTACACTCGCTGAGAGTTTGCTGATATGGCCTGCTGTATTTCAGTGAGAAATGCTGATGTGTGTGTGTGTGCGTGTGTGTGTGTGTGTGTGTGTGTGTGTGTGTGTGTGTGTGTGTGTGTGTGCGCGTGTGCACGGAAGAGACAGGAAGGACAGAAGGGTTCAGGCAGAGGCCCCACTGTGGTACAGAACACAGCAGCTGTGTAAAAATATTGCTGACGTTTAAGAGACAGCACACACACACACACACACACACACACACACACATTACACCAAGCATACACCTGCAATCCTCTCAAACAATGAACCAAAGGAGATAATGGAAAATGGAGAAAATAATGATTTGGGGGTGTATGGAGTTAACACACTGTGTAAATCTCAAACAGATGGCTATTTTTTTTTTCAACATGCTTCCGGCGGCGGGGGTCTTGGGTGGTTTTGATGTGGTCTTGGTAAGGTCTTAGGGTGGTCTTGAGAGGGTCTTGTGGTGCTCTTGTTGTAGTTTTGCAGTGGACTTGAGGGGGTCTCCGAGTGATCTTGCAGTGGTTTTAGGGGACCTTGGGTTGTTCTTTGGGTGGTTTGGGGTGGTCTTGGTATAGTTTTGCAGTGCCCTTAAAGGAGTTTTGGATTGGTCTTGCAGTGCTTTTAGGATGATCTTTGGTGGTCTTGGAGTGAATTTAGGGAGGTCTTGGGTTGGTTTTGGGGTGGTCATAGGGGGTCTTGGGTTGGTTTTGTGGTGGTCATAGGGGGTCTTGGGTTGGTTTTGGGGTGGTCATAGGGGGTCTTGGGTTGGTTTTGGGGTGGTCATAGGGGGTCTTGGGTTGGTTTTGGGGTGGTCATAGGGGGTCTTGGGTTGGTTTTGTGGTGGTCATAGGGGGTCTTGGGTTGGTCTTGGTGCCTTTGGTTGATCTTGGGGGCTCTGGGGGTCTTGGGGTTGTCTTGGAGTGTTTTTGGCAGGTATTCAGGTTATTTTGGGGTGGTTGTGGGGGTCTTGGGATGGTCTTGGAGTGTTTTTGGCAGGTATTCAGGTGATTTTGGGGTGGTTGTGGGGGGCCTGGGGTGGTCTTGGTCTGGTTTTGGACTGGCACTGAAGTGGTTTTATATTTTGAACAAAAGTAACAAAGAGATTTCCATAATATATACAGTAAAAATTGCTGTGTAAACAATTTCTGTCTACTGTGAAAAGAAGAATATTGGAATATTATAGAATATTATATAAAACTAAAATGCTATAGTGTATATCACTCAACATATCTCAACAATGTAAAATGCGTACAGTAAATTGTATACCTTTCAGCTTTCATTTCTTATTGATACATAAAAAAGTTACAGGGATACACTCATAATTCACAATACAGGCTATCTCTTCACTCTGACAAGAGACAAGCCAGGAGTGATTTGAATGACTTTATCACCGAGGTAAGGGCCAGGACTCATTCAAAGAGATCTAGTGTAGCCTGTTTTTTTTTTTGGTGTTGTTGTTTTTTTGTAACAAACAATAACCACCTTCAATTGCTAGCAAATATGAAATATTGAGAAAATAGTGATGGTACTAAAAAGAATCACAGCCTACATCACTCATTCATCCAAACACCCCCGCCAAGCGTTGTGTAGAGACAGAATCAGAAATATTTATTTCATTCTTCTATCAATAGCTCACAGCTACAATAATTGACCATCAACTTTTGGTCTGACATTGCCCCCTGGTAGGAACCCTGTGAGTTTCAATATAATTTGAGCACTGACTCAGAATGACAGCCATTTTTCCCAGCTAAGTGACATTTTACTGAATGACATTTTCCTCTGATGCCTGCCACCCCTCTTCTGAAACATTAATAGTCAGGGCAAAAGGATTTCTTGTCAACATGGAAATGATTAACCTCAAATGCACTTGTCTACAAGAAAAAAACAAAACAAAACAAACAAACAAACAAAATGCTGGGGCTCCATGCAAGAAAATGCTTTCAGAGACTTTCAAGGGTTCATTTTGGGTTCAGTGCTTTAGGGCACTTACGCGTATTTGTTGGCACAGATTATATATATATATATATATAACGTTGATTATCTTGTTACAGTGGCACCATCCCTTCTCCTTCCTTTAGCCTTGTATTATGCATGATCCTCCTCTTACCTTCTTCACTTTTCCATTCATCCTTCCATCCTTCCTTCCCCTAGTCTTGTGTTTGTGTGTGTGTGTGTGTGTGTGTGTGTGTGTGTGTGTGTGTGTGTGTGTGTGTGTATCTTCCACAGTGGTGAATCTTTTACGCTTCAGTTTCATTTTTAATTTCGGGAGCAAAAAGAAGTCGCAAAGAGCGAGCTCTGGTGAATACAGTGGATGTGAAGTGATAACCACATTGTTTCTGGTTAAAAACCCCATGGTTTTGACAATGCAGTGTGTGCAGTTGCATTGTTGTGGTGCAAAATCCAGGTCTGCGCATGCCGCACTTGAATTTTTGGGTCCTCCCCAATTTGATACATTTTCTTTCAGTTTGCTATTTGTTTTGGTTGGTTTTCACACTGTGCATAATTGTATTAAGCTAACTAACTAACTAACTAACTAACTAACTAACTAACTAAATAAATACATGGAAGAGGGGCATGTAGGGCTAAAAGCATACTTTTAAAACTATGGTGATGGGAAAAGGTCAATTCTTTGGCAAGTGCATGTAAAAAAAATGATCTAAGTACGGAGAACACGGAACCGGCACCAAGTAAAAGAATAAATAATTATATAACTAACTACTTTAAAACATTTTGTACATTGCATCCAGTGTTTATTTTCTCTTTTTGTTTTTGTCAGCCCAAATCCCCAGAACATATGGCATTTCCTTCGCACTACAACTCTGTCCTTTGGCTCAGTTTAGCAGCTCGAAACTACCGAACTCACCTCCCTCAGATGCTCTCGGACTAGCTGTTCTGATCCGCACTCAAGTGTGACTCCTGCGTTCTCACCTCCATGAAGAACCGCACTAAGGACACACCAGGGTTCCATTCTAACTGCAAACTGACTAAACACTGCATATGTGAAAGTGCGGATAAGCAACCAGTGCAGCTGAAAGTAGAGAGACTGGCTTAGCAAACATCAAAGTCTGAAGGCCCCTGCAACTGCAAATGCAGTCTCCAATAATGATTCCTGTTGCATCATAACATCCAGCATGATAAAAAAAAAAAGGGGGAAAAAATAGCAGATGCAAAAACCTCTCAGCCTTGCAAAGATTCATAAACATCGCTCTGTGCTGAAAAAAAGACAAAGATGTGGAGAAAGGAGTGCAATTCTTGTTGGCGATTATAGGCTCCACTGGAGGACACGTAGCTCTGAAATGTCAAAAAACTTTTGTGGCAGTTCCCTGCAATTAATTTCGTTCAATAGTTCACAGGATGACTCGACATTTGCAGAGAATGGGTAATTGGATTGTTGCTGATGGAATAAGCAAGTGGGCTTCATGTGCACTTCCCCCGAGGTCTTCTTTCACTTTTTATTTTTGGGAAAATTGCGCAAAACTTCGCCACAAGTCTGAGCATGCTGCATCGCCGACACCTTTCAAAGTAAGAAGCACCACAGAGGAGGAGGAAGGATGACTGCCTGACTCTTCATAGTCCTCTGGTCCTCTTGGCCTCTGGTCTCCTCCAGCTGGGGAAGGAGCTGACGCTGTTTAGTCTCCTGCTGGGCATGGTGAAGTGCACTCATCCAGAGAGAGAGAGAGAGAGAGAGAGAGAGAGAGAGAGAGAGGGGCCAAGGAGAGTGTTCCTACTGAGTCACTCTCATCTGGTCCAGGAGGAAACCAGAGTATGTCCTCAAGACTGCAGCAGGAGGTAATGGCACAGTGTGTGTTCTGGGGTAAAGAGCCTGACAGCTTAAAACCCAAAGTTGCTGACAAAGAAGATATTGTCCTCTGTGTGAAAATTAGAGATTGACTTATGCTTAAGTGAGTGTAGTCTGGATTTAATAGGAGTTAAGACCTTTAGATGTATGGATATAAGCATTATTCAGAAGTTGTGTGGTGGGGAGTTTGCCTAAAACAGAGACGTGTTTCAGGTTCGCACCATTCTGACCCTGAATTTAAGCCCATATCTTGCCAGATATTGGCTCGAGTGAGAGGTCCAGAGCTACTGTCGGAGAGTTTGATGTAACCACAATAAGCCACAGTGAAATTTATGTTTTGGCTGTAATTACACACACACACACAAAAAACTATGGAATGCCATTCTAGGCTCAATATTAAATAAAGAGGTAATTAAACAATTAATTAATTAAATTCTAATATCTTTTTTCCTCACACAGAACATCAGAGGAGATGCATCTTAACCGGAGATATTGTGTCTCTTGAGGACTATATATGTTTTGTATGGCTAAAACTATGAAGAACACTTAAAGTGATCTGTAAGGGTAGGGGATGAGTGCTAGGTCAGCTCATCCTTCAAATCAGCACAGTGTCCGTACAGAAAAGTGCGGAATTAACAAAAGAAAGATTATTTTATTAATTAGACAAATCAAAAGAATGATTTGGATGTGTGATAAAATAGCCTACATCCCACATACATTTTGATTTCATGACCTTTTATTTC
>CM040979.1:27272171-27285538 GCA_022985145.1 Pangasius djambal
AATATCATTTGCAAGGTCAGAGCATTTTAATGCACATCTAGGACAACAATAGGTTATATATACACGACCTGATAGCTTGTCAGCTTTGCACATCTGGATTCTGTTTTTTTTTTTTTTTTTTTTTTTTTGGCCATTCTTCTTGGTAAACCTGCTCAAGCGCAATATTGGAAAGGTTGGGGTGAATACTTATGCAAGGCTCTGTAGATCTTTGTTGCTGATGTATGTGATTCAGTCTGTGTGTCAGCGTAAAGCCGGAAGTGATATCCGCACTTACTGCACTCTTTCGGGTCCCTGTTGTTGCGGATCAGCGCTTTCTGTGTCGGGATGCGGAAGAGGCTGGTCCAGTTGATGGTGTTGTAGTAGCACAGCTGGCTGTTGTTGGTGATATAGACGTTGCCGGCACTGATCTCACGCAGAGACTGCAGCTGCAGCGATGAGATCCACTGCTGCTTGAGCACCAACAGAGAGATTCCACTGAAAAAAAAGGAAAGACGAGAAATGACAGGAAGGACAAATTAATCCGTGTGTATTTCGCAGGAATCAATGCAACCAAACCTGTTGCAGTAGCGATGGAGATTTGATTCACAGCTGGATGAGCTAAGCGGATTTGAAACAAACTACAGAAGAAGAATAATCAGTAACCCCCTCCTTCCTCCATGTTCTTCCTTCTTTATTTCTTTCCTTCCTTCATTCGTTCGTTACCCACTTCCCTTCTTTCCTTCATTCCCCATTTCCTTTCCTTCCCTTCTTTCCTTCATTCCCCATTTCCCTTCCTCTTCTTTTCCCATTTCCTTTCCTTCCCTTCTTCTTCCTTCCTTCCTTCCTTCCATCCTCCCCTCCCTTCCTCCCTTGTTCCTTTTTGGCCCTATTTGGATATTCCTCCTCCATCCACTGTCCATCCTCCACATTTCCCTTCATTCCTTCTTTACTCCACTTTCTTTCTCCCCCTCCCTTACTTTTTCCAATGTCTTTTCTTATTTTCATTCCTCTCGAGCACTCACTCCTCTTTCCTCCTATGGTCTCTCTCTCTCTCTCTCTCTCTCTCTCTCTCTCTCTCTCTCTCTCAATGTTGCCAGTGTCAGACCCTGTGTGTTTCAGTGCTGTATTGTGTGACAGGCAGTAATTGGTACAATGGTAGGGCGCTAAGGGAATGACCCCAAGACTCTTTAAGCAAGCTGGCAGACACACACACTCTCTCTCTCTCTCTCTATCTCTTTCTCTCTTTCATTTAGGGATCGAGTCTGGCTAATTTCAGAGTTCTCTGCCTGTTTTCCAGATAGCACACTACGGGGTGAAATCTTCTTGACAGTCTGACAAGCGTCCGACCGTCTTTGTCATATTATCTGTAAGAATAATTACAGAAATAATTATTACATGGACTGTTAGCCATAGAGTCAGTGAGTAACTCTGGATGATCCCACTAATGAATATCATTCTTCCACACCATCTGAGGCCAGCTAAATAAACCATATCCATTAAGGGCACATGAGCAGAAAGGCAGAGATCTCATTAACATGGGGGTTGAAGCAGAGCAGGATTTTACCTGTAGAGCGATCGGCCACCGATGGTTGCCAAATTAGAGAAGACGCTCAGGTCTGTCATGTTTTCTGGCCATGACTGAATGTTCAGGAAACCTGGATAGGACAGAAGAAAACACGGCACAAACAACACAACCAGATCAGTCCCAGAAATGACTAATACAGTGCACACACTCAAAATCCAAAGCGAGTCTGAATCAGTTCACCCTCAGAGTCTCTTTGCTACAAGCACGTGGTGGCTCTTGTTTTCTTAATGAACTGCACCAGGTTGCAGAAGCACAGTCTGAGAAATGTTATTTCATTTTGAAGAGCTACTTCTTTACATGATCGAGTGTGAGACCCAGAAGCCCACGTACACGTCACAGGAACGAGAAAGCATGTCCAGTTACACATAACTTCAGGACGTTAATCATGACTTCAATCCTTCCTTCCATCCTTCCTTCTCCTTCCTTTAGCCTTCTATTTTGCATGATCTTCCTCTTATTTTCTTCACTTTTTCATTCATCCTTCCATCCTTCCTTCCCCTTGTCCTGCCTTCCCCTATTCTTCTCTTCCTTCTCCCTTGTACTTCCTTCCTTCTCCCTTCCTCCTTCACCCTTGTCCTTCTTTCCTTCCTTCTACCTTGCTCGTCCTTCCTTTCAGCCTTGTCCTTTCTTCCTTCACTCTTGTCCTTCTCTCTTTCCTTCTCCCTTGCTCTTCCTTCCTTTCTTTGTCCCTTGATTTTCCTTCCTTCTCCCTTGTGCTTCCTTCCTTGCCTTCCTCCTTGCCTTCCTGTTCCTTCCTCCCTGCCTTCCTATTTCCTTCCTTCGTTCCTTCGTTCTTTCCCTCCTTCCTCATTCTCTCATTTTGTCTTTACTTTGACTCTTTTCTTTACTTCTCCCTGCATCCTTTCTTCTTCAACCCTTCCTTCTTTTCATTCCTTCCTTTACTTCCCTCCCAGCCCCAACTCTAACTGTCTCGCCCCGCTTTGTTTCTTTTATCCTTCCTTCCTACTTTCTAGTGTTCTTTCCTCCACTCTTTTCTTTACTTTCTCTCCATCTACAGCCTTTCTTTCCATTTCTTCCCAACTTGAGACATAGCCAGACCCAGGATTTACTGCAGCACTGGTGAAGGCACAATGCATCAAGAAAGGCAATCAAGTTCAGAGAAATTAAATTAAATTAGAAATTAGAAAGTGGAAAATTACAGCGCATGCTGAAAACTTAACATACGGCCCGGCTGTACACAGAGCTGTTAATGAAACGGCAACAATAAGCTCTAACCATACTCTATAATGTCCAAACAATATCACATTGATGGTGCAATTAACACGAGCAACAATAAGCAATAAATATTAACGATTGTAATCATGGATTAGATAGACTGAGGCCTGTGTGTTGAGCTGATTACATTTTTTTTTTCATCTGGGCCACCTCCTCGAAATATCCAGCACCTGTTCCAGATGTTTTTCAAGTGGGACAGTTGAATGAAAGGCTAATGGCATGGACATTCGATTATTTAGAAATTTAAATAATGTATTGAAATGTTGAATATTTCATGAGGCAGGATTGCACCGAAGCTATGAATGAAGAGAGGACAAACAGGATGGAGATGCAGCGATGAGAAAGAAATGAGGTGGAGAGCAAGAAAGAGATGGAGATCTGTGGTGTGTATGGAGGAGAGCAGAGGTCTGTAAGGACAAGGAGAACATAAATTACCCAAATGACATTAAAATGGAAAAAGCTGGATGCAGCATGTTGTCAAAGATAAAGCATTAGTTAAAGCATCGCTGATAAATTCACATGGGGCTAAAATTAACCACAGCTTGAGTCTGTACTCCTGATGCCTAACATGAACTTTGATCTCTAAATGATTCCTTAAGGCCATCATGACAAGCATTAGAAATTCCCATCAGGTTTCTATTTTGCAGCTTGAATGCATTTGTGTGTCGAAAAAAAAAAAAAAAAAAAGCTTACTGACTATTAAAAACCACTGACACTAGAGACCCCTTTGCTTAAACGCAAAACGCCAGCACAATTTTCCTTTCTGGTTATTATCAGGCTTAGATTATGTGGAGCGTCCACCATACAAGTCCCAGTGAATGGGCTGTTACCATGGAAACGATAGCGGATTAAAAAACACACACTGATTTAAGCCTGTGATTTGTCTTGGAGTCAGAATAGAAAATGAGTCAACACCTTCTGACCAATCAGAATCAAGAATTCAACAGCACTGTGATATAACCTGTTGGGTTAACTTACTTTGTTGCTGCGTTAACATTAACTTATGGTTATTAATGCTGCTGTTTATGGTTTGTTAATGTTAAACTATGCAGCAAATAATGTCAGTTAAAGGAAGCTGAACAACATACATTGATACATTGTATTTAATGTCCTTTCCTCTGTATCTCATAGGTGATGTTATACTGTACTTTAGCACATTTAATCCCAAAATCCCTCCATCTTGTGTCACACGGAGGAGGACAGATTCCCCTGGGTTTCTTTCACATTCCATCTTAAGGTTTATTTCTTCCTGCTGTCGCTTTTGGCTTATTATTAGATAAATAAACCCGGATTTCTGCAAAGCCGGTTTGTGCCAACATTGTTAAAAGTGCAATACAAGTAACATTGGATTAAACTGAACTGAACAGTATTAATAAAATATTATACACAAAAGGATCAGTTTCTCCTGTTCTTTAAAAATGCGGTGACAATGCAGACGGAGAAAACGTAAAAACTGATCCAGAAACAGCCCTGCTTCCACTCCAGTGCTTGGTAAACGTGGCTCCGTATCTTTAAATGAGTCCTCTAACTGTTATTAGTGCGCTTGCGAGCCCCTTGTGGGTTGTGAAGGCAGATTACGGCCCTGTCTTCTACAGTGATGTGTTGCTAGTGTGCCGTCTGTTGACACTAATTGCCTTAATGACAAAATTGCAGCAATGGGAAGTTACACAAAAGTGTGTGTGAGTGCGAATCATGCACGAGCGTGTGTAAGTGTGTGTGCGCTTGTGTGTGTGTGTGTGTGTGTGTGTGTGGAGCATTCCCCGAGAGTACGCAAGCCACTTGCCTGCCTGGTGTTTGTATCTGTTTATTTTATGTGCACAGCCAAGCCTCCATCATCCTAATGGTGCTAACGAGATCCCGCTGAGCACCTGTCTGCGTTTGGCTAACAGCAGCATGCTAACAGAACCTTGCTAATAAATCACACACACACACACACACACACACACACACCAAAAGGCTAGGCTAACACTAGTATGCTAAGAGAATCTTCGCTAATAAATCACACACAGGTCAGGGCTGTCTGTGTTACGCTAATAGAACCAGGGTAACAGAGTATCGCTAATAAATCACACACACACACACACACACACACACACACACACACACACACACAGAAAAACCCCAGTCTGTGCTAGGTTAAAAAAAAGCATGCTAACAGAATCTCTGTGGATATCACAGGTTCATACTTGTTCTAATATGTCATCATTGCTATAGTAACAGCTCATTCACAGGGACTTCACAGTGTACGGTGGACACTCCACATAATCTAAGCCTAATAATAAACCAATTTAAAAAGAATGTTTTGTCATTTAACAAAATGTAAGCGCTGATATCGTGAAGGAGACATGAATGGAAGGAGTCTCCAGTTTCAGCACTTTGTAGCAGTCAGAAGTAGAGCAGTAACTTTATCTACAGGACAGAGCAGTTTATGCTGCATGGTTTCTTGGTAACATGGCAAAGCTGCATTTCTTTTTTCCACAGGATCCACTTTTTGCTAGGATAACTTCAGTATGCTAACATTACTAGGCTAACTCTGAGAAATAAACAGTTGAGATTAAACAATGTTTAGTGATATGTCTTAAGTTACACAAAGGTAATGAACATCGGTCAAGAAAACTAAAAGGGGTCCAAGCATTTTTTGTTTTTTTTCGCTTAACAATCTCTAAGATCGCACTACAGAATCATCCAGACTTTGATAGAGCATGCTGAACTCAGCAAGCACACATGGTGAGTCGGCCATGCTGGTGGCCTGCAGGGCAGGGTCTGGATCTCTGAAACCCCCTGCAGGGTAGCGTCTGGATCTGCAGAGTTCTGGATCTCTCAGTGCTGTACTCTGCTCCATCTTCAGGCCCTCTGGCTTTCACACTTCAACCTTAACCACATTAATCATACATACAGTACACAGTAGCAGGGCCTAAGGGGTTTCAAAATATAAACCCTTACCGTCTACAGATCTACCAAACCCTTCACTTATCCCAGCCCACCTCCTACACCACATACTATTCTGTACATTATTCTGCATAAATATATATCCATCCGGCTGGGGCATTTCAGACTGACATTTCGTAACACCCTGAGTCGAGGTCACAGAGCAGAAATGACACATTGGCAGAGAGGACGTTGTTCTGTCAAGCCTTGTGTTTCAGGAGGTGAGAAAGGGGGACACGCATGCCTGACTGCCTACACTCCGTCCCCTGCTGTCACCACCAGAGATATAGAGAGTGTGTGTGAGAGAGAGAGAGCGAGAGAGAGCGAGAGAGAGCGAGAGTCTGAGTCTTTTCAGCTGCTTTGATGCTTCATGCAGCAGAAGTACAAAGTCTACACTTCCATATGATGGAAGTGGAAAGAAGTGAGAGAAAGAGAAGGGGAAGAGAGGCATCCCTCACCCTTCACTTTCCCTTCTTCTCTTTTTTTTTTTTTTACACTCTCCCCGGAGTTGCAGTCTTCCAGCAGAACGGCCCTGATTATGGAAATGTGTTCCCTTGCATTTCTGAATCTCTCTCTGAGACAGGCAGAGGCAGCTTTATACCATATTGTAGCAATTCTCAATGCAGACTGGTCAGAAGATGTTGATTCCTTTTCCATAACAGCAGCTCTGATAGTAGTTCTGTACGTAATCCCGAAGTGTTCTGTAAGGAGATGTTTATTTAGCATTTTTGGATGGTGTCTCCAGCGTCAGCGCTTTGAACAGTCACAGATCAAGCTGTAACTTTACGTTTTCCGACACAGGAAAGTCTTCAGGACGGAAAGGTTGGTGGTTTCTCCGTGACATGACAAGCTGTGCCTTTTTGTCTTTGTAACTTTGAGAGCGAAGCTCCCTAGAGGTGCAACAGAAAAGCATTTACCCTATCGTCAGTAGATCAGGAGTTCAAATCTTAACATTGGACAGATATCTGTAGCAGGGAGCAACAGGGAACGGAATTGAACAAGGTGGGAAAGGCATACTCTATTTCAGCTGTCAATCACAGCAACAATAGCCAATCGCTGGTGTCTGTGAGCTCGTGTATGCGGAAGAGGGTAGATAGCACTTTCCTCTGAGTGTGTTACACTGCCCTGTGACACAGCATGGGCAGCAGTTCGAAAAAGAAATGTGATTGGCTGGCTTCATGTGTCTCAGAGGAAGCATGGGTTAGCTTTTACCCTGGGTTGGTGGCAGTCGTACGATACGGGAAAACTGGCTCCTGGTGGGAATTGGCAGGTGACCAAATTGCAGAGAAAATGGGGAAAAAACTACTACTCAATAAAAATGAATATTCAATCATTTATTTAGCACTAGCTCCATCTTTTCCATGCTCAGCTGATTTCCTTGAATTTTCTATTTTTTAGCTCTATTTCCCTCATGGCCTTTATAGCACTTTTTCTCCTTTGCTTTTTTGGTTCATTTGATTGTGCGCAAGTTTACTCCTATTCGGATTCAGTAAGTGGATTTCACACACAGATAGGGTTTGGATGAAAGTGCAGGGTTTTATCACGTGAAGCAGAGAACTCCAAAAGGGCAAACTAAAATCGTAGTCGATGAACAGAAAGTATCAAGCGATCAGCAGAAAGATTTGACCAAACAGACCGAACAAAACAGACAGTCGACACTGTAAAAGCAGTGCGGCACTTGGTGTTGGCACAGTAACATCGCTAGTGCAATGCTAGTAGCCAGACTTCATAAAAAAATGGCAGCTATTTATGGGAAATGTGCTAAATGTGAACAGATGGTTCTGATGAAAAGTCTGCAGAACTAGAGCAAGGAAGCAGATCATGTGACAGGTCATGTGGTAAGGGTTGTGGTTCACTGTTTGGCTGAGGGAATGGGGTTCGATGGAACAGACGTGACAAAGCTAACAGGTAAGCAAGTACTCTCTGACTCAGAAGAAAGCTGGAGCATCTTACCAGTGATCTCTCGAACAGTGCGGAACACGTTGAGTTTCTCTGGGTCCAAAGCCTCAATGTTGTGGTATACATCACTGCCAAAAAGACAGAAAAGAAAGACATTAGCACAGAGGGGGAAAAAAACAAACGAGTGCTTTTATTATGCAACAAATGCTCAGTGCATATTTTTGGAACAAGTTTATCACTATCCGAAAGCCTGCTTGAGCAGAATTTCAACTTTTAATAAGCATTCTCCGAAAAGATACAGAGCCCTAAGAGGGCACTTATGTGGGCTAGGCTTCCTTCCTATCTAAAACTGATTATATTTTTATTTGTCAGACAACAACAAAAAAAAAATCGGACAAAATCTACTTTAGAAAAACTTTACCACTTTCATATATTCTGTTTTTATAAAGAAATCGGAAATGAAATCTAAAAAAAAAAAAAAAACTTCCACAAACAAAGGCAAAGTGTCTACGATGTACAAAACTATTTATATTTTAAGATATATTGCAAAGATTGAAGACATTGAAAGGTTTATTCTTATGGATAATGTCTGTACATCAGAATTGCGTCCGTACCACAGTGACTTTGTTTCCCACACAAAGGCTGAGGAAAAAAAACAAAAAACAAAAAAAACAAGGAAAAAAAGCTTCTCCCTGTTGTAATGCTCAATTTTTTGGGGCTAGTTTCAGGTCTTTTGTGTGGTTTTTGAGGTGTAGTTGGACTAGACATTTATTTTAGGACTATAGCATAAGTCAAGTGTGACAGCCTCAAACAAAATTAAATCGGGGGGGTGTGGGGGCAATACATTATGCATAGCCAATGTATATCTATAAAGCGCATGGGTGTGGCAGATGATAAAACGGCAGTGAGGTAGGTATAAGTAATAAGCAGCAGCTCAGTGTATTTATGTATTTTAATAAATACATTATGTCTATTTTATTGTACATCTTGTAAAATCAGCAAGTGCCGAGCCAAATTCCTTGTAAGTCTGCATTACCCGGCCAATAAAACAAATCATTCTGACTGAAGGGCACAGAGAGGTGAAGCGCTGGAGAGAGAGAGAGAGAGAGAGAGAGAGAGAGAGAGAGAAGAAAAGTAAGGCCTATCTGAGAGAGTGAGTTTGTCCTGAGAGACTGCATGAACTGCAGCTGGCGTTAAGCCTCGGTGTTAAAAGCAGCTCCTGCACCTTGGGGTCAAGCGCAGCTGATAACATGTCAACGCAGCCCTTTTTTTTTTTTTTTTTTTTTTTTTCCATCAGTGCGCACATCACTGTGCTTTTTACACTCTCATGAGATGTCAGCTTCTCACTCTAGACCAGCTAGGCCACATCTTGAATGATTTACATCGGGAATCCATTAGTTTCGGGATTATAGAGGCGGATACTCGCAATGTTTGTTGATTTCTTAGTTTTAACCCCCTTTTAAACTTCAAGTTAGAGTTAGAGTTATTTTCATATATGTAGTGTTTAGTCTGTGTGAATCAAACCTTGGTGTGTTCTCCCGCTCAGTGCCGTACTTTAGGCAGGTAAGAACACAGGAATCACGCTCTGGTGTGGACCAAAACAACCAGCCTGAGAGCGTCTGAGTGAGGGTGTCTCGGTACCCTTCATATTTTATTAGAAAGTGATGCGACCCTGATTTGGACCGACTGCATAAAGTGTGTTTTGGGTTGCAACCTTTTTTGTGTACATGTAAGCTGCTAAACCGAGCCATATACATATATATATATTCAGAAATAGAACTTTATATTCAGGATTTATAAATATATCTTCAGATTATTTATTTAGATAAATAATATTCAGATAATTACTTCCTGTTTGGCCCTTCATAATATTTAATAAAGCAACAAAGAAAATCTAAATGAAGCCATAAACACAACGCTGTATCCTAAGTGATAAGAGTTAAGCATTGTTTATTTCGGTCTTCAGCCTTTATCTCATTCCATCAGGTCATTTAGGGCTGTAATCTGTGTTGATCCTCAGTATGCTGGTGTTTGTGATTAGTGTTATGGATTTAGACTGTGCTAATCTGTGGCAGTTTAGAGAACAGCTCTCACCCTTTGATTCCCGTGATGAGGAACACCAGGTTGCCATTGATCTTCGTGCAGTTAATAAACCTGTCGATGTTGCTGGAGTCGACAGTCTGAGCCGTCTGCAGACTCGCTGTCCCGATTCCATCGCACGCTGCAAGACACACACACACACACACGCAGAGAGAGCAACATTTAGAGGAGGAACAGCCACAGGGCAGCTTTAGGGCAACTAAGCAATAAAATATGTGTTAAATGAAGGAATAATTTAATATAAGTCAGTATCAGTATAAATGTTTATTTTGTATTATTAGTGAGTAGAGTGGAAGGGCTGGATAAAGTGGGCAGATTTTATGTTAACAGAAAAGTTGCATAGTGTTATTCAGGTATGTGGGTATGTTTGGGGCAATTTTAGGTTAAATGGGTAGTGTTTTACATTTGAATTTATACCTTTTGGGCAGATTTCAGCTAACAGAATGATTGTACAGTAGAGTTCAGGTATGTGTGTGTACGTTTAGGGCAGACTTAAGTTGACCGGATGGGTGTACAGTGTGTTTCAGGTGTGCGTTCCTTTGGGGGAGATTTTAGGGGCAGATTAAGGGGCTGTTTGTGCATGTGTGTGTGTGTGTGTGTGTAAAGATAGTTCGGATCTTACCACATGGTTGTTCAGTGTATTTCAGCGGTATGTGTGTAAAAACTGTCTGCTTGTATGCCATGGTTCTGGTGTGTTTAAGTACGTGTGGTGCATGTTTTAGGTTTACAGGCATGTGTTTCAGGCATGTTAGGAGTACATATCTTTGTTAGAAGAGTGTGTTTCAGCTGTGTATGGGTTCTTTTGGGGCAGATTTTATGTTAACAGAAGGCTGCGCAGTGTATTACAGCATTATGTGGCTACCTCTGAGGCAGATTGTAGGTCGACTGGTTGGCTCCACAGTGTGTTTCAGTTGTGGGTAAGTAGCTTTGGGGCATATTTTTATGTTAACAGAATGGCTGCACAGTTATAAGGTGTACTTCCAGTGTGTGTACCTTTAGGGCAAATTTAAATGAACAGGGTGGTTGGATAGTGTGCTTTAGGTGTGAAGGGACACCTTTGGGGCAGATTTTAAGTTAGCAGAACGGTTAAACATGTGTTTCAGGTGTGTGCATGTGTGTGTGTGGTTTTGGAGCTGATTTTAGGTTAACTGAGTGGTTGGATAGAGTATTTCTGGTGTGTGTGTGTGTGTGTGTGTGTGTACATTTGGGGCAGATTTTAAATGAACAGGATGGTTGGATAGTATGTTAGAGGTATGAATGGACACCTTTGGGGCAAATTTTAAGTTAGGAGAATGGTTAAGTATGTGTTTCAGGTGTGTGTAATCTTAGGGGGGGGCTGATTTTAGGTTAACTAAATAGTTCAATAGAGTGTTATAGGTGTGGGTGGGTACCTTTGGGGCAGATTTTAGGTTAAATGAATGGATGGATAGAGTGTTTTAGGTGTGGATGGGTATGTTTGGGGCAGATTTTAGGTTAAATGAATGGATAGATAGAGTGTTTTAGGTGTGGATGGGTATGTTTGGGGCAGATTTTAGGTTAAATGAATGGATGGATAGAGTGTTTTAGGTGTGGATGGGTATGTTTGGGGCAGATTTTAGGTTAAATGGATGGTTAAATAGAGTGTTATAGGTGTGGATGGGTACCTCTGGGGCAGATTTTAGGTGTGGATGGGTATGTTTGGGACAGATCTTAGGTTTAACTGAATGGTTGGATGGAGTGTTTTAGGTGTGGACGGATACCTTTGGGGCATATGTCAGTGCAGGGAATGCACATTTTTATCTTGTTCTCTTCCACTTCCATCTTGTTGCTCGGACATGCACGGACACACGAGCTGTGATCCACCACAAAGTTATCTGCGAGAACAACACAGAAGGTGTAGTCACATACACCGCATATAAAAATAACACAGCAAGCTGAAACCTTTCATCAAACCACATGAACACTATATAATCTTCATAAACTGCGAACATTTCTCGTCCTAAAGTGGTCCCACTTTTTTCAGCATACTTCTCGACAAATCTTCATAGTGAGAGCTGCATGGAACATCAGCAGGACAGACGGATAAACATCAGCATCCTTGCAGTGAGCCAGAGTGAGTCAGCTACAGGAGAACAACTCGCTCCACACTAAAGCCCTATATCATGGGATGATCGCTGTGCTGCTGAGAGAAAATCCAGCCAGGAGGAGAACAGGCCTCCTGCTCTATCTGTCTCAGTCTCACACCTCACTCTATTCATGGCTTCACCTTCTAAGCAACACCCACACAGGAAGTGAATGGTTTAAAATAGCGAGACATGTACACAAACAACATACTGTATGCTACAGGCTACAGGAGTGTGACGATACAGAGGTACAGCATAACACGGAAATATGAAATAGTTATAGGCTTGAACGTCTCTCTGAAAGTTATTTCAAATTTTTTATTTCTAAATTATATAATTTCTAAAAGATATAAACAAGTGTTGGGAGATACAGTATATTTATACCACAGTGCTGTTGAATTCTCAAATCTGATTGGTCAGACAGTACTCATTGAACTCATGACCTGCTGGGCACTAGCACAGAGCTTGCCAACATGACATGAAGAACTCACACAGGCACAGAAAAAACCCCTGAAAAACTTTTCTCCAAAGGCTAGTGAAGCATAAAAACCTTCACCTAAGTCTGTAAACACATAGGAAAAGAGGTCTTTCAGTGGGTTTGAAGTGTTTCTCAACCTGATATCCTCTGATCTTTTCTGAACTTGAACTCTGTATATACACTGATCAGCCATAACTTTAAAATCATCCCTTGTGCCACCAAAACATCTCTGACCTGTCAAGGCATGGACTCCACAAGACCTCTGAAGGTGTGCTGTGGTATCTGGCTCCAAGATGTTAGCAGCAGAGTCCTGTAAGCTGTGAGGTGGGGCCCCCATGGTTTGGACTTGGTTGTCCTGCACATCCCACAGATGCTTGAGCAGATTGAGATCTGGGGAATTTGGAGATCAGGGGTCAGCATGGGCACTCATGACCCTGTCGCCAGTTCACTGGTTGTCCTTTCTTTGACCACTTTTGGTAGGTACTATCCACTGCATACCGGGAACACCCCAAAAGACCTGCTGTTTTGGAGATGCTCTGACCCAGTCTGGGGAATTTAGAGGCCAAGTCAACACCTTGAACTCCTTGTCGTGTTCCTCAAACCATTCCTGAACAATTTTTGCAGTGTGGCAGGGTGCATTATCCTGCTGAAAGAGGATAATTAGGGAATCCTGCTGCCATGAAGGTGTGTACTTGGTCTGCAACAATGTTTAGGTAGGTGGTACGTGTCAAAGTAACATTCACATGAATGGCAGGACCCGAGGTTTCCAAGCAGAACATTGCCGAGAGCATCACACCGCCTCCGCTGGCTTGCCTTCTTCCCATAGTGCATCCTGGTGCCATCTCTTCCCCAGGTAAGTGTCGCAAACGCACCCGGCCATCCACATGATGTAAAAGAAAACGTGATTCATCAGACCAGGCCACCTTCTTCCACTGCTCCATGGTCCAGTTCTTATGCTCAGGTGCCCATTGTAGGTGCTTTCGGCAGTGGACAGGGGTCAGCATGGGCACTCTGAATGGTCTGCAGCTACGCAGCCCCATATGCAGCAAGCTGTGATGCA
>CM040979.1:27292610-27305613 GCA_022985145.1 Pangasius djambal
CCAAGGTACCGAAACACATTAACGTCACTAAGCTCAAAAGTCTCTTAAGATAAATAAAATAATAAAAGGAATATTTTTTTTGAGGACACCAGCTAATTTTCATCAAAAATAAAATCTTAAGGGCTACCTGCTTATGCACAAATTACTCATTCTCTGTGGTGGTTTTTTGCCACCATTTTGTAGAGGCTGACTGCAGCGCCTGGGCTGATGCAAGGGATTATGGGATATGTACCACAGAAAAGGTTATACAGGCAATATGTTTGCTGCCTTTAATAATCAGCCAGATGAAGATATCTCAGAAGAATATTCTCTACAAACATTTGATTTGGACATGACTTATTACCTTCCTGCCTTTGTGTGAAGGCATGTGTGTGTGTGTGTGTGTGTGTGTGTGTGTGTGTGTGTGTGTGTGTAGCAGTGTACATTAGAGCATGACGCACATAAAAAGTGTGTCACTGTTACCAACATTAAGGACAACAACTAACAGTAATTACATTGTATTATACCACAGCAATGATGAATGCTTGATTCTGATTGGTCAGAAGGTGTTTGAATAATTTAGCTGCTCTAGTAGTGCAGCTGCAAATCACAGGTTTATATTAATGCACAAATAAAACACTCTGGGCTGCATCTAGTTATAGGAAAATAATTAACTTCGGAGTGGTAACATTAATTCCGCTTCATCACACCACACCGTTGCTGATGATGTTCCTATAACGGCACACCCCCAAGCGTTTTATCCTAATTAGCAGTTATCATAATCTTTATTGCCTTAAATAAGTATTGGTGACAAATGTTGCATAATTTAAGTTAATATAAATGTGTGTGTGTGTGTGTGTGTGTGTGTATACATACAAAGCAGTCGGTGTCTTTGGGACCCGAGCAGCCTCCTGCACACTCCTTATGGCAGCAGTCACTGACATACGGACCAAAACAACGACCATCGCACTGTTCAGCGCACACTGTCTTAGTCACTGAGAGACAGAGATGGGAGGGAGGGAGAAAAAGAGAGCGAGAAAGAGAGGGAGAGGGACAGAAAGAGAGAGAGAGGGTAAGTGGGTTCAACATATCTAAATATCAAGCACTTTTTAATAAAATGTTATCATTAATCACATAAGGCCATTTCCGAAGCAACAGTCACACCACATTTTCACCTCGATACATTCTTCACAAGCATGAATAATTTTTTTTTTTAAAAAACAGGCAATTATTGGAGGGCCCTGAGTCATGTGACATTTTGCAGGGAACGCTCGGGAAGTGTTAGCTAGCTGGTTTGTCTTTGTGCAACTGTAATAACAAAATAGTCCAGTGTGAAGAGGAGTTAGCAATTTCTCTCAGTAATTACAAGTGTACCTATTGACAAAGGATGCTCTCTCTCTCTCTCTCTCTCTCTCTCTCTATGTGTGTATTTGTGTGTATCTACCACTAGATTGTGGAAAGTAATCCAGTGATGCTAACATGGGGTGTGTGAATTGGGGTGGTGAACACTGATCAGAATAAATAGATAAAAATCATCTTTAAATTCGAAGTAGAAACACAGTTGGTACAGTCATACTGCAATCCATTGTCCTCGGAAAAACCTGCCCTCCGACACGGAAAAGTGGAATGGACTGGACACTCAAACTGGAATTCCCAGTCAACATGCACCTACTGTATGGCTGACAGACAAAAATCGATAACAAAGATATTTAATAGACAGAAAATGGGCCTGAGCATGAACGTGTATGTAAAATCTCTGTGTTACAAACAAGAAATGAAGCCACTGAAGAAAAACTATTTCAGACATTCGACCTTGCCGTGACCTTGACCCTGTCTGGATCGATTCTAGTTCATCTACTGGTTACACTGATTATACAATATACATAATATGATTCCGTAATAATTCCAAAAAATCCTGCAAACATTCAACCACTCGATCTTGAGATATCACGCTAGTAAGAATCTCGGACAGACGTACGGACGGACGCGGTGAGTCGCGTATGAATCGAAAGAGTCATCTCTCTTAGTTCAGATGAGCTGATTGACTTGATTTACTAAAATATAACTCCTGAAATCTCTAGTGCACAAGAGAGGTATATTGTTCAGGTGGTATGTTCATTAGGCAGAACATGTCAGTCAATGTTCATTTGCATGCATATACTGGTCACGCCCACAAAACTGTCATCATTAATGCTTCTCTTGCTGAAATATTACCCTTTCTGTGTCTTTTATATGTTAAACGTGGAGGTCTTGGAGCACAAAGTTATCACAAAGCATACTAGGAATGCTTTCAGAGAGACCGATGTATTGAAATATGGTTTAAATGATTAGATTGAACTATTTTAAATGCATTTCGATTTTTACAGAGATCATTTCACATGAATAGTCAAGACTTAAGAGACCACCAGGGTTTTCATGTGTTTATCTTAAGATTTTGTTTCATGTTTTGGTGCCTTTTTTTTTTTTTTAACCGTGTGTTTGTTGAGGTCAGATAATCTCCCAGATCTGCCTGATCATATGTACCTCTATTCCTGTGTTTACCATCTCTGTATGCATGCTCACGTATAGATAATCCCTGTGACCCTCCAATGTGTCTGAGCATGTGTTTCTCCATGCATGTTCAAATTCTCAAGTGTTGTGTGTGTGTGTGTGTGTGTGTGTGTGTGTGTGTGTGTGTGTGTGTGTGTGTGTGTGAGAGAGAGAGAGAGAGAGTAGGGGAGAATGTAAATGAGAACACCTGTGGAAAAGGAAAAAAAGCCAGCCTGCTTTTTCATCTCATTTAATACGCACTGTGTGGAAACAGGCAAGAAACTCTAATGTGCATAAAGAAGAGCTTGGGAAGATAAAAAAAAACGATTTTGATCCATGTTTACTCAACCGAATTCTGTAAAGTGATATATATATATATATATATATTGTAGTTGACACAATTTTTATAATTTTGCCTCCGAACACACCTGCAATGAATTTGAAATGAAGCAATCAGGATGTGACTGAAGTGTAGACTTTCGGCTTTAATTCAAGGGATTTAACAAAAACATCGTATTAACCATTTAGGAATTACAGCCTTTTTTTTTTTTTTTTTTACAAAGTCCCTCCATTTTCACAGGTTCCAAAGTAATTCGACAAACTTAAATAATTATAAATATAAGGATTATTGTTAATACTTGGATGCAAATCCTTTGCAGTCAATGATTTCCTGAAGTCTGGAGCCCATGGACATCATTAAATTCTGAGTTTCCTCCCTGGAGATGCTTTGCCAGGCCTTCACTGCAGCCACCTTCAGTTGCTGCTTGTTCATGGGTCTTTCTGCCTTCAGTCTTGTCTTCAGTAAGTGAAAAGCAGCTCTATTGGGTTGAGGTCATATGACTGACTCAGCCACTTAAGAACATTCCATTTCTTTGCCCCATAAGCTCTCGGGTTGCTTTTGCGGTACGTTTTGGGTCATTATCCATCTGTACTCTGAAGCGCTGTCCTATCGGTTTGGCAGCATTTGACTGAACTTGTGCGGAAAGTATAGCTCTATACACTTCAGAATTCATCCTGCTATTTCTATCAGCAGTCACATCTTCAATAAACACCAGTGACCCAGTTCCAATGGCAGCCATACATGCCCATGCCATAACACTGCCTCCACCATGTTTGACAGATGATGTGGTATGATTTGGATCATGAGCCCTTCCTTTCCTTCTCCATACTCTTCTCTTCCCATCATTCTGGTACAAGTTAATCTTGCATTAGAACTGATCAGGTTTTATTTAGAGGTTTTTTTTAGTCTAATCTGGCCTTTCTGTTCTTGAATGTTACCAGCGGTTTGCATCTTGAGGTAAACCGTCTGTATTTACATTAAGGAAGGCGTCTCCTGATTGTAGATTTTGACAATGATACGCCTACCTCCTCGAGAGTAGTCTTGAATTCCGTTGATGTTGTGAAGGGGTTTTTCTTCACCAAGGAAAGGATTCTGCAATCATCCACTTTAGTTGTCTTCCGTGGTCTTCCAGGCCTTTTGGTGTTGCTGAGCTCACCAGTGCATTCCTTCTTTTTAAGAATGTACCAAATTGTTGATTTGGCCTCACCTAAAGCTTCTGCTATCTCTCTGATAGGTCTGTTTTGTTTTCTCAGACTAATGATGGCCTCCCCTTCACGTCTATCGACACCTCTTTGGACCGCATAGTGAGAGTTCCCATGAACAGCTACCAAATGCAAATTCAATGCTTGCAATCAACTCCAGACCTCTATCTCCTTAATTTGTCATGAAATTTCTAGGAAACAGGCCACAGCTGGCCATAAAACTGCTTATCAGTCAATTGTCTTTTGAGCTTGTGAAAATGGAGAAAATGGAAAAAAATAAATGGCTGTAATTCCAAAACGGTTAATGTAATATTTTTGTTAAACCCCTTGAATTAAAGCTGAAAGTCTACACTTTAATCACATTTTGATTGCTTCATTTCAAATCCATTGTGTTGGTGTACAGAGAGAAAATTATGAAAATTGTGTGACTGTCCAAATATGTATGGACCTGACTGTGTGTGACTGTGTGTGTGTGTGTGTATATATATATATATATGGAGCAGAAGTTTTCACCTGCAACAATTCACCAAGGACAACAAATAATGCTTCACTATTAAGATGAAGAGTCAGTCTGAACAGAAACAGCCTGAAAGATCTATCATAAAAAATATGGATTTATTTATTTATTAATAAAAAACATACTGTGTTTTTAAGGATTTGAAACACATTTTGTTGTTGCAATTTAGGCTGGAATGTGTGCTTTATGCCACATTGCTGCTGAATACTCAAATCTGATTGGTCAGAATAGATAGATAGATAGATAGATAGATAGATAGACAGATAGACAGATAGACAGATAGATAGATAGATAGATAGATAGATAGATAGATAGATAGATAGATAGATAGATAGAAACTTTGATCCTGAGGGAAGAGTTACAGTAGTATTAAAAGACAAACATTCACAGATAAACGTAAATACAGTAAGATATTTCAGTGCAAAAAAAGAGAGCATCTAATGGAAATCTATGGGGGGTTGTCTCTATACAAAAATAAGGGTGTGTATAGTTAGATACTGTCCAAGCGTGCATGAAAGTGGGGAGGTGCCCATTGAAATGTGCCGTGAGGCAGAGGTATATTACTACTACTACTACTACTACTACTACTACTAAAATAATAATAGTGCATAATAATGAGCTTGTTTTCAATAGTGGGCACGTTACCTTTTCTACAGTAACAGCTCATTCACAGTGACATATGCTCCACATAAATTATTTTACAACATTAAATGTAACAATAAATGAACAAAAAGCATAAAGTATCGTTCTTTAATACGTAAAATTTTAACCGTTGACAAGTTGTTGCGATGTGAGATAAAGCAATAAAACACTTAAACACTCAAATACTAGACTCCACCTTCACGTTGGGCAACATCACATCTCCACTCCGATTATTATTTTCCCATAACAGCACACCCCATAGTGTTTTATTCCATACTTAATCTGGTCTAATACTATTAATTCGTAATAATTCATGTGACTCAATTCATATAAAATTGTTTTGAAGGTTATTTGGGATCGGTTAGGGTTTGAACCTTTTCTTATGACCTAGTTTCCGTCATCCTCCATAGAAACTTCTATTGAAATCATTTTTATTCCTCTAAATGAATAGCTCATTCATGATCCTCCATATCACTGGGTGTCAATTCTACTCCGTACGCTCTGTTTTTGTGACTGCTCTTGTCATGAATTCCCTCAGAGCACAGTGCTTTTTTTTTTTCTGCACCGCCCGTGCTCTTCTTATCACATTGTTTGTTTTCCATTCTTGCTCTTGTCTCCGCCCTTTGTCTTGTCATTTGCTCTTGATTGCATCCATCTGTTTTCAGTTTAGTTCTTAATTAGTCTGTCTATTTACACAATTCTGTGTGTTTCGTTGTGAAGTCTTACTCTGTCTGTTCAGTCAGAGCTTCCTAGCTTCCGTGTTCTGTACTTCCTTGTTTAGAGCCTTTCTTTTATTATCACAGACTTTAAATACCAGGCTGAGAACACACACACTTGCGTTCTGCTTCATCTCCTCATACAACCCTGCTCTTAAAAAAACCGATCTCATGGCCAATCCATAGAAACTGAGTACAGTTTGATCTCGTTCGCTGAAAAACATTTCATCCAAATTTAAGTCATAAGAAAAGACCCGAACTCTAACCTGCCCTTTACCTGTACTGCAACTTCCACAACGTTTAATCACGAGTCATCGCTCATCGTCCCTACTCCCGTCTATCCAGAAGAAGAAACCATTTCACTTAATAGCTGTTCTATCATCTGTAATAAAATCATATTTTTTTTTTCTCTTCCCAGATTTCTGTAAGTCTGCATTGTCATGATGTCTATTGTCAAATGCGCTACACAAAGCAAATGAAACTGCACTGAAGTCAGTTCTAAAAGGTGAGAAAGTCGCACAGAAGCAGCTGGGACGAGACGGGATAATGGTGAATTGTGTGAGCAAAGAAAAAAAGCTAAAAAAAAAAAAAAAAAAACAAACAAAAAAGAAAGAAAGACCACCAAACAACTGTGTTCATAAGGCAGCTGTCTGGTGCGATTGACAAAATTACAGTAACAGACCTCTCTAAAAGCTGCTCGAGACACACACCAGAACTAAAAAGCACAAAACAGAGCAAAAGACAAAGCGAGACAAAGAGACAAGAGGGAAAAAAAACGAGAGAGAGAGAGAGAGAGAGAGGGAGAGAAAAGGTGTCAGGTGGAAAATGATAGCTACACAGAGGAAATGAAGATTTCCAGATGGAGGAAAGCACAGCGTGAAATGAAAGAGACATCTGTAAAATAAAGACAAGAGATGGAGAATGCAGACAGGACAGTTTGATTAATTAGGGCAGGTTTTAGAAAAAAAAAAAAACACTGATTCTGACCCTTATTTGAACAGAGTTTGTTAAAGTTTGTTAAAGTTCTTGTGCGCTCGATTTTTACACTGATAGCTTGGCGTGAGAAAGAATATGCGCAGTGTTTCTTTTGCGCTCTGCATCCTGAACCGCGAGCGTGAAGACTACAGCCTCTACAGCTGACAGATTTTAGATTTCAGGCCATCGATTGCTCAGATCTTAATGGAACGAAAGCAGCGTGGTGATGAACACTTCTCCCGGGCAAGAGAGAGCAACACAGCAGTGCTTTATTACTCGACTTATATTCAAGCCGACTGACAAAACAGACATCGTCTGAAAAAGCTGACGCCTCGATTTTCAGAACAAACCACACAAAGTAAACTCTCAGAAAATGTGTTCCTTAAGGGTTCTTTGGATAATTCAGAGTTCTTCGCTTTCTAAAGTGGGTTCTTTGCTCTTGCTGTGATCTAAACTAACCTTTTTGTATTTTTCTCCCAGAGACTGTACGAATGCCACAGATACCACAGAGTAGTATTTTTTTTTTACCGCTTCTTTGTGGGATTGCTCCCATTATTTCCTCTCGTGATGTTAATGAGATTAAATTAAAATGAACCACACAATGACTTGTAATGTTAGAATTAAGCTGAGTTCATGAGAAGATGTTTAGTGAGAGACTGAGACTCACGGCTCTGACACTGGCTCTCTTTCGGGCCCCAGCAGCGGCCGTTGCAGGCACGATGGCACCTCTGACCTGGGAAAAAAAATTTAAAACACACACACACACACACATATCCCAGTCATATTTAATGTCTTTAATTATCCATAATGTTCATCACATCAGTAAAGAACAGAAAAGTAGTAATCAGTTATGATTAAGAAAAAAAAAATACAAATAAAAAGCACAGGCTTATTTCAAGTACAGTACATAGTCAAATATTTAAATATTAAGCTCATTAGGGAACTTTTTTACTGTAGGGACGTAACAACTACGTATACATTATTCAGATTAAAATGCAGATATGGACACATGAGTTTAGGCCACGCCCACTTCAGGTTTAAATATAGTGCCATTGCAGATACAGATATTACACCCCTAATTTATTGGACATATTAAAGACATTTTTAAACTGGTCCCTTCTTTCTTTGTTTCTTTCTTTCCTTATCTCCTTCCGTCTTTCATCTCTTCCTTCTTTCTTTCCTTTTTTTCCTTCCGTCCTTAATTTCTTCTCTGCAAGCTGCCCGAAAATACTTCTGGGGCTTACGTGCATTTGCAGTACGTTTCAAACCAATCCCATTTAGCAATTAGCAAAAACCCGCTCTATAACAAGACCCGCTACTCAGCGGGGTTCTTTTGAACACTCGTACCCGCCCCACTGATAATCAGCGCTGCTCAGAATTTTGATCTGGGGGTTTTAATGCCGGCTGAGAAGAAAGTCGAGCAGATTTCCGTCTCAGTGAGACTGTGCAGGTGGGTTAGAGGGGACAGTGATGGCTCGGTCAGACACTAAGCTCTTTTTGATTGACTCACCGAAGATCCTGGCTTCCTCTGACTGCGCCAGAGAACCATGGCTAGGGTTGCACTCTCAATTTGGTGTCTTCTCTCTCTCTCTCTCTCTCTCTCTCTCTCTGTCTCTGTCTCTGTCTCTCTTTTCAGTACGGCCTGCTTTACCTCCTGGTTTTAATTGACTTGTGGGTAATTATAGTGTGAGATTAGTGAGCAGTGAAGTGTCGACCTCCGTCCCCGGACCACTCCACTTAAGAGTAATTACGCCAATGGTAGACTCTCTATTCTCTCTCACCGTCTCGCTGAGTCTCTCTGTGTCTCAGAGTGCGTTCTCTCTTACATCCTTCTCTGACTCACTAGTTTTCTCCTAAAACTCGGTGACCTATCCATTTGTGGCTTCAATGAAGTTTTCTCAGTCTTTCCATCACCCATCCTATTCACTTTCAAGTCAAGTTATTTGAAGAGGCAGGACTGGGAGACTAGGTAGGGGATAGGGATGTAACCGAACGCGAATATATTATTCAGAATGAACATTCAGCATTACAAAGATATTAACTGCATGACGAGGAATTAAAAAAAACATGCAAACAAAGTCTTGTGCACATCACCAGTTGAGACCAGTTGAGACCAGTAACGAACTGGAGTGATGTAGCTGAGGTTGAGGAACTGTCAGAGGCAGAATTCACACACCATGCTGCCACTTTTTCCCAGTGTTTCTGGGGGCATAGTTTAGGCCACGCCCATATCAGGTTTAAATCCAAACACAGATACAGATAGTGTGAACTGTGTTACACTCCTACTAGGGAAACAACACAGTAGCATGTACAGAGCCTTCAATTCTTTGGTAAAGCTTTACTTGAAGGGTTTCTACAATGGACCTTCATCACACACTTACATGCATTGCATAGTTTTTATAAAACAGTGATGGAGGATTCATGAAAGACCTAAGAGGCCTCAGTACATTGTTCAAAACTGTTACGATACCTATTTTTCCTAACAAATATTTAGCTAATTATCCATTTGTCTTTATTAAACCTGCATTCTTGAAGCGTCGAGGCAATTATGTCGTGTCTATTCCATTCATTTTTATTCCTCGTAGCTGGCATGTGGACTTCTAACGCAATTAGCGGTATAGAAGATACGCTTGTCATCTCGTAGATCCCCGAGTCTCTGTTGTAACGCAGTGGAGCTGTGTCGTAGAGCTGCACTGCATCCTGAGACTTCCTTTGTGCCAATGTATCCCCTACTTCTACGCTTGATTTCTCATTAACACGCCATTCGGCATCGCTGGAAAGAGCTTGCTCTTTATGTGCTGAGGAAGTAACGGAAAAAAAAATTGGCCCGTCATCCCTGACTCCAAAAACAACGTCCGCCTGCGACATTAGCGCAGCATCTAATATCCCATGGGAATAACAAGAATACTGTACGAACCAACAACTCGCAAAGCACATTACAAATATTTAAACATACACATATTTACTGTGTTTCCAGGCAGAGTTTTTCTTTAAGTAAAGCGTTACTAAAATTCTCATGTGTAGCATTTGCCCTTACGCTAAAACTGTACTGGATAGAGATCAGGCTAAAAAATGTTGGCCTCAAGAAAACATTATATTTAAAGCAACGTGTCCCTTTTTTTTTTTTTTTTTTTTGTTTTTTTTTACCCCATCAGTGCTTTACTGTGGCTTTCAACTTGATCTAAACATCCAGAAGTTGAAAACAAGCGGCTCCCAGAAAAAAAGAGCCATAAAATGATTATTATGTTTGGCTTTGATAAAAGAGCTTCTCTTATTCCTGGTCATTGTTTTAGATCTGAAGAAGAAGAAAACAGCAGATTATGCTTCCACTGTGGATGACGTGCTTGTAGAGTCAAGTTGCTCTTTTGCTGTGAGGGAAAAGTCAGATCAAAGCGAGCAAAAAAAAGCGGCAGGTGGATTGAACACACACCGTCGGCCGGTTCAGAAAAACGCCACAGACCGATAGTCTCTGATGTATAAAGGTAACGCCAGGCCAATCCAATAACGCTAGACCATTCTGAGAAATCATCTCCCTCTGTTTGGTCATTAAAATGTTTACTACGGTGGTATCATGCAAGAAGTGAGTTGCTGTTGCTCATTAAAGCCCACTCCAAAGAGTTGGCCAAAACAATGTCTAATACTATTTCTCTCTACACCATTACAGGCTGTGATTGGAGGATAATTAGGTCTTATTTTCACAGGAGGAATGCAGCACTTAACAATATTTATACCCTTAAGCAGAATCTTATGAAGCTGAAATTAAATCTTTGGAAGAGTTTTAAAAAAAAAAAAAAAAAACAGTTCTGCATGGTCCTCACAAGTGTTGCTGCTGTTGGATGGCACCACCAGGTAATCAGGACGAGCGTTCTTCACGATATCCTGCCAGTGGATGGTGTCGGCATGGCAAAGCAACTTATTCTGGTCCACGTACACACCTCCGTGCAGAATTTCTAGAAGAGGGAAAGAAACAGAGAGAATACAACATCTGATCAATGTGACAAGCAAAACGTTTGAAAAAAGATCACGAAAACGCCTTCTCACATTCCAGGGAACCTGCAGTAATCCAACAGACTACACCACAGCGCCAAAGATCTTTTTTTTTTATTATTATTATTATTATTCTGACTGATCAGAAGGTGTTGATCCATTTCCTATAACAGCAGCCCTGACAGGAGTGCAGCCGCAACTCACAGTTTTATATTGATGTGCTTGTACGGCAGATCGGCGGAATAAAAATGTGTGCAACTGCTGACATTCTAGGAGTCTATGTTTGTTTAACATTTATGGAAGGAGTCTCCAGTGTCAGCACTTTGTGACAGTCAGACGTAAAGGTGTAAGTATTTTTTTTTTTTCCAGGTTTCTGACACTGGGAAATCTTCAAGACAGAGGACTTTGAACTTTGTGGTATAATGAAAAAAGTGCTTTTTTAACTTCAGGGAAAGAATGCACCATTAAACGTGACTGTAAATGGATTAAAAAAAAAATGTAACTTCTGTATAAAGACAAAAGCGTGCCGTTAATGAAAATAATCAACAGTAACTCCACCTCATGGCAGCATCCCACTGTTGATTATTTTCCTAGAACAATACACCCTGAAGTGTTTTGCTCCTTACATAATTGATGTCAACAGTTAACGGCTCACATGCAAGAGATGGCCTTGTTCTGTAGAATGCAAAGCCACAGCCTGGTCTGAGCCTTATATATTTATACATACTTAAATATTTCCCCCACAATCTTTATGACTCTATCGCGTTTATTTAAGAGACTGGACAAATCCCACGGATATTGCTATTATTATTAACATTAATCTTTCTGTTTTCAGGATGGAAGAAGCAAAGGGAGAGGCAGAAATAATTACATTTCTCTGTCAGTGCCAAGTCCATTCCAGGATAACAACGCTAACAAGTTTGTAATTTAATATTTCATCTTCTGAGAGACGGCATGGGCTTTCCCTGTCCCTAATACGCACCATACACCATGCAGTGCCACATGGGTCACTGAATATGCAGGCAAATTAATTTGTTTTCCACCATCCAATCACCAGAACAATGAGACATCTCAGGTCTGAGCCAGCAGACGACATGGCACATTATTATCTTAGCATTTCTCTGAAAACTGTTTGGGGGGGGGGGGGGGCTAATCCTCACTTCTGTCGAGAAAAAGAAGGGGTAGAAAGCTTATGTCAGATTAACATTATTTACTGAGTTGGAATTCTCTCCCTCTCCAGAAGGAGATTAGCTGGTGAAACAGATGAGACGTGTTCATGACCACAGGCTATCAGGGGCTGAGAATAGTCCAGGAAAAGCTTGATTAAATTGTGCTACAGGAAGCAGTGTTTTTGTGTCATTCCCTGATCTCTAAAGGATGGCCACAAACCTGTCACTCAACAGACAAAGCCATTTGAGCTCTTAGTCCATGAGACTCACTGAGCAGCTGAAGGACAGTCTGACCACTGACACTCACATCGAGTCCAACGCTGGGACAGTAAATTCATTAAAGCAAACCTTTCCTTATCATTCCTTTCCATTCCATCCCATTATGTATATCTCTTTTTTTCTCTTTCCCCTTCCTTTTCCTTTCACCTTAACCTTCCTTTACTTTCCCATTATGTTTCTCTTTCATTTCCCTTCCCATTTTCCTTTCATGTTTATCCCTTTCCTTTCTTTCCTTTCCCTTCATGTTTATCCCTTTTCTTCCTTTCCTTTCCCTTCATGTTTATCCCTTTTCTTTCCTTTTCTTTCCTTTCCCTTCATGTTTATCCCTTTTCTTTCCTTTTCTTTCCTTTCCCTTCATGTTTATCCCTTTCCTTTCCTTTTCTTTCCTTTCCTTTCCCTTCATGTTTATCCCTTTCCTTTCCTTTCCTTTCCCTTCATGTTTATCCCTTTCCTTTCCTTTTCTTTCCTTTCCTTTCCCTTCATGTTTATCCCTTTCCTTTCCTTTTCTTTCCTTTCCTTTCCCTTCATGTTTATCCCTTTTCTTTCCTTCTATTTCCTTTCCTTTCCCTTCATGTTTATCCCTTTCCTTTCCTTTTCTTTCCTTTCCCTTCATGTTTATCCCTTTCCTTTCCTTTTCTTTCCTTTCCCTTCATGTTTATCCCTTTCCT
>CM040979.1:27305713-27360180 GCA_022985145.1 Pangasius djambal
TCATGTTTATCCCTTTCCTTTCCTTTTCTTTCCTTTCCCTTCATGTTTATCCCTTTCCTTTTCTTTCCTTTCCCTTCATGTTTATCCCTTTCCTTTCCCAATAACAAGAACAACAACAACAACGAAAACAACAACAAATGCAAACTCATAATAACATTTCTCTCAGAGAAGGACATTTAGAGAAACAGTGATGCTCTAAATACTCTAAAGACAACAGAGATGTAAGTAACTATTATATCCTTTCTATATTTTCTCCAACTTTATATAGCAGTCTAAAAATGGAACAGTCCTCATTGACAAATTCGCCTCTTTAGGTGGTTAATAACTCAACATTTTTTCTCACAGAAGGACACTGAGAGAAACAGTGATGCTCTAAATACTCTAAAGACAACAGGGATTCAGTCTGGCTGATGAGACAGCTGGTCTGATGAGGTTAAATTCAGAGAAAACATTATTGTGAACTTTCGGAGCCCTGAGGCTTAACAATAACACAGACAGAAAAGCAATAGCTTGTGATTTTATCGTTACAAAGTTTGACGCTGAAGGTTATCTATAACCGTGTCCTACCGAGGCTGATCAAAGTGCTTCAACAACACTGCAGCGCACTCACTGACATTCACCAGCAAGGTAGAAACACACAGCGCATTGCATTCTGGGAGAATCTTTTCTTCTTCTTCTCCTCAAGAAGAGACCCCTCCCTCAAGCTTACATTCGAGTGGTCTGTTATGTACATATTGGGTAACGCAGTGAGGATAAGGGCTCCTTACATTTTCAGGGCTGCTGAGAGGCAAAAATAAATGACAGAACTGAAATTATGAAAGTAAAGACAACTCTTAAAGATACCTGTTTGATAAAATGGACTTCTAGACTGATTAAAACCATAAACTGAGCTAATACTGAAATGCAAAATGTCCCATATTTTCATCTCAACAATGTAAAACTCCTTCACATGTACTTACTTACATATTTTCTTACAAATTTACACACACTTACAAACTTTCTTACTTATGGACATACATGCACAAACTTAGGAACTTGCATACACTTACTTACAAATATATACACTTACGAACTTATGTACTTATATACCTTATTATTTACAGACATGCATACTCATACTTATGAACTTACATACACTTACATGCTTACTTACTTGCTTAAGTATGGACATAAACACACTTACATACACTTAAATACTTATAGACATACATACATACATACATACTAACAAACATACGTATTTACTTACGAACTTACATACACTCACTTACCTAATTACATACACTTGCGTACGTACTTGCATACATACATACTTACTTATGAACTTACTTACCTACACTTACTTACTTTACATACTTACTTACCTATGTACGTACTCTTACTTATGAATGTACGCTGACTTATGAAAGTATCTACATTTACTTACAAAAATATTACGAACTCACATACACTTACGGATTGCACACAATTACGTGCATGCTTACTAACCTAAGAATGTACATACACTTACGACTGTACTTACATACATGCATATTTCTGAAATTACTTACTTACACTTATTTATGTACTTACTTATATACCGTATGTACTTACTTACCTGTACATGTACACTTACTTATGAGTGTACGTACGCGTTCTTATTTAAGAACACACGTACTCTTAAATACTTACAAACATACATAAACATGCTTACTTACATGTGTACATACTTATGAAATCACTCACCCACTTACGCACCTAACTCCATACCTAATTGTCTACAGCTGTATTCAGAATCCAGCAGCTATATGAATATTATAGGAAAGTTAGGCGTATTCAGAGATGGGTTAAGCATGTGCTTAAGTCAATTTTCTGGGTGGGACATTCAGATTGCCAAATTCTTCCTTTCCTTTGTAAAACAACAACTTTATTTTCTAATTGAGAAAGATGTTGATGGGAGGAACACTCATTCATGAAGGTAACTGATCTGTAAATCTGTTTGGCACAAGTGTGGCGATGCAATAAATTGAAAAAGAAATGAAAAAGAACACTCATAGTGTAAGTTAAGCGGGTAGCATTGCCGCCTCACAGCTCCAAGGTCTCCGGCTCGAGCCTGTGCTTACTGTCTGTCCAGAGAGTCACATGGTTCTTCTGGGGTCTCTGGTTTCATCCTGCCACAAAAGCACACCAACTGGTGGAGTGGCTATGCTAAACTGACCCTAGGTGTGAATGAGTGTATGAATGGCCTGTGATAGACTGGTGTCCCATGCAGGATGTATTTCCCGTTTCACTCCCAGTTCCCAGGACAGACTCCAACCAGGATAGAGTGGTTATTGAAGACGAGTGAAGGAATGAATGAATGTCACTTTGTTGAGACACTGCACATATCATGCAAATGCTGGAAAATGATCCTGCTAATACCGAGCTAGTGCATCATTTTTTAAATTGTGACAAACAAATGCACTGTAAGGAATATTCATCTTCACACCCACTGCTAGAAACCATGCTCATAAATTAGCCTGACTGTACATTCTACATCATTTCTGTGAAGCTTTAATGGCTAGTAATCAGCGTTAAAGGTCAGAAGCCCTTTCGTCTGTTGTTTTTTTAATGTAAACCTTCTGGAAAATAAAGGAGGAAAACTCTCAGTTAGTGCATTCAATACGCATCAACTGCAGCAATCACAGGTCCCCTGGGTGGCATTTTTCTCTCTCTTTCGCTCTCAACCGCTTTCTCACACACTCGCTTCCAATTAGAGCTGGCCAGCTCTCCGCACTTTACATCAGAGAGAAGAACGGTGATCACAAATGACTAACCAGGCCAAACAGATCATCACTGGAGATCACAGCAAGGTCAAGTGCTCCTTTTGTAAGGTTGAAAGGGCGAGAATTCTATGAGGTTCAGCACAAATAAAGGCACATTATGTGCACACCAAACCCATGTATTCAGTCACCAATTCTACTGATAGATAAAATGATGTGAGAGGAGCTGTACTTCTATATATCAGACTAGATTATAGACTATTGTGTTCTATTCATTTCTGTATGTTAATATAAACACAACATACTCCAACTGGTCATATAGTTCAAAACTTAAAAATGAATGACCAGTGTGTTCAACCTGGACTGTGTGTTCACTGAGTTTACGAGAAAATCACCATATGAAGTTGTGTTAGTCATTTCAGTCATACAGAGTTTTACGAATTTGCAAATATATGAGAGAAATGTTTATCTTCCAAACTGTCTTGTTTCCGCTGTCACTATGCATTTAGAATTGGCCACTTTAACCGAGATTTTATATTTTCCTTAGTCCTGATGTTTGATACTGTAATCAAAGTTAAGATGTTTTGGGGGAAACAGTTTTTTATATATATATATATATATATATATATATATATATATATATATATACTCTACATCTCCAGGGAGGAAACTCAGAATTTGAGTTTTGAGAACATGGGCTCCAGACTTCAGGCAGTCATTGACTGCAAAGGATTTTCATCCAAGTATTAAAATTATGGTTATATTTACAATTATGTCACTTTGTCCAAATACCTTTGAGCCCCTGAAAATGGAGATACTTTGCTGAAAATTGCTGTAATTCCTAAATGGTAAATGCCATATTTTTGTGGAAGCTCTTAACATAAAGCTGAAAGTCTACACTTCGATCGCATCTTGATTGTTTTATTTCAAATCCATTGTGGTGGTGTATAAAGGCAAAATCACAAAAACTCTGTTATTGTCCAAATACGTCCAGACCTAACTGTGTGTATATATATATATATAGTATATATTTGATAAAAAGTGGGTACATTTGGCTTATTTGGTACATTTTTTTTCATAATCAAAACCTCACCTCACTCTTTTATAATGGTTTAATTTGCTCACACTGTCTCTGCCACCAATGGTTCCTTTTCATTGTACTTTTTTATGCAAGCTCTGGTTTGGGTGATGTGTTTCTTTGAGTCCAGAGGCATAGCAGCAGGACCGACACAGCAGGCAATTGCATAAAGGTAACACTACATCCATGAAAATGTCAAATCTCAGAGTGCAGAACACCCCCAAAACCTCTGACGGTTAATGTAAAATGCTATACCAGGACCCTATCTCACTAGTATCTAGGACTTGCACAAGTTTATTTGAATGATCAAACTTTTCAATATGACGAGCACTTACCGATATGGAAACCAGAATAGAAAGAAAAAAAACAAGAAGAAGCGGAAAATGACAACTATCGGTTAAGCTATATAAATCGGCTAATTTAAAGCTAGCCAAATATCATTTTTGCAAACAAGCCACTAGCTAGAAGTTGGCGCTCAGTTTGGAGCAGATAATGTTATTATTTAGCTAGCTTTCTTGGTAATGTTGATCATTTTGTTCAAGTTGTCTTGATAGCTTGGTCTTTTAAAGTATATACTGTGCAAAGTATAAAAGCCAGCGCTTCAGTTCTGTTGTAGCCTTGATCTAGCACTACATCGCTTATGCAGAACTGAATGCTAACACTTTCCTAACGCCAACAAGTTATCTTATAGCCTCTGTTTGAATCTCATTCTAACCTCAGCACTACTCAGTATACTTCCCAACTCAACCAGCCTGCATTAGCTTCACGCACAGAATCAGAGATTTGGCTCTTGGATTAATCAGACAGACAAATATTAAAAGAGTACAGTTACACACACACACACACACACACACACACACACACACACACAAACCCCACTGTAGCCAAATGATTTGACTGATTTCAATTTAGGTTTTAGAACATTTTAAGTTTTGGAACTTCATCAGAAGTGACAGAAAATTTCATTGAAAAAAAATTCATCCCATTGAAAAAAATGGCACAATGATAAAGGTCACGGCGTCCTGGTCCTGGGAGTTCCCGGTACAGAGTTCCTGGTTTGTTCCTTAGTTCCTGAGTTAGTGTCTGTGTGGAGCTTCACATGTTCTTCTTGTGTTCAAATGGGTTTTCATCTGGGTCCTCTGGTTTCCTCCCACTCCCCAAAACCATACCAGGTGACTTTAAATTGCCTCTAGGTGTGAATGAGTGTGTAAATGTATGTCTTTTAAGAAAGATAGAATGAAAGAAAGCCATATTATCAGCGTGGCAAGGTGTATAGCCTCTAAAAAAAGTCTTCAAAAGATACACACACACACACACACACGCACACACACACGCACACACACACGCACACACACACACACACTGGTATATCCATTAGCCACAAATATCCAGCTCTCTTCTGTTGTTCATCTCTCTCTCTCACACACACACACACACACACACACACACACACACACACACACACACATTAATAAAGAGCCCTGATGTCCATAGTCTCAGTCAAGATGGTTATGGAGGCTCTCTACACAACTCTCACAATGATTCATTTGGTTTCTCCTCTAAAAAGCCCTCTTACATATTACACAGAGCAAGTGGACCAGACACACACACACACACACACACACACACACTTTGAAATATGTAAAGAAAAAGAAAACAGGTGGATCGTGTCCTGCCCAGAGGGAGCGATCACCAACACTAATATAACACTGATACTAAAATCTACCACACACACCACATTACACAGCCAGTAAGTAAGACCTATTCCCCAGAGGAGCATAAATTACCCATAACTCCCTGCTATGCTCTCTGACTGCCTAATGCTCAGCTGACACCAGTGCACACACACTCCAGAAGCTCCTTCCTTTTCTTTTTTTCCTCAGAATCCACTACCAATAACCCGGAATATTTCCTCTCATTTGCAGTATAGTGTTATATAATTCGAACGTATTGTGTAGTGTGTCGATTTGTGGCATAGCCGACAACGTATTCACTGTTGTCGTCTTAATAGTTTAAACCCAGCAGCAACTAGTCACATTCGTACAGTTCACAGGAGGAGACAGCATCTTAGTCAGAGACGCTGATTATCTTGAGGAGGGAATATTTTGTGGATATAATTATGAATTAGCTGGAAGCGTCGCAGATTTCAATTTATGCTGTAGACCATGACACTACAACCCACACCTACATCCCACACGCAATTATTTCAATTTCATGACCACAATTTAGTATAGTGTGGCTTCATTAAAATTGTGCACAAGTGACTGTGGGCACCGGATCTGAGAAAGAAAGAAAAAGAAAAAAAAAAAAAAAAAAAAAACGGAGGCAAAATTATAGTGAGTGCTGGATCAAGTGCTATTTTATAAGCTGCTTGTGTTTAAAGGCCGTGGTTTAGTCGCTGTTGGAAAACAGGTGAGAAAATCAGCTGAAGCAGATGCGTATCGTGACTCTGAAGTCGAGGAACTTTCCTTGCATAAATACTTCTATAACTTTTTTACTTCCCAAGCCTGAATACAGCCTATGCTGCATAACTAGTGATTTGCGGCACAGCCATTGTTTAAGCCCACTAACAGCTAAACTAATCAGGTCTGTAGAGTTTGCAGGGTTTTTTTTTTTTAACTCTTAAAAGTTTTGGCATATGTTTCTGTTAAGGCACATTATTCAGAAGCTAGTGTGAAACTAATAGGAACTGACATGGATACAAGAGCTTATGTATACTGACTGACAGCTCCTGGGTCTTTAATCGGTAAAGTTTAAATGGATGATATATCAATATTTACTGCACATAAAAAGGGGTGTAGTTATGAGATTTTAGTTTAGTTTGGTTTAGTCTGAATGTGTATATATATATATATATATATATATATATATATATATATATATATATATATATATATATATATATATATATATATATATATATATATATATATATATATATATATATATATATATATATATATATATATATATATATACACATACATACAGTCATGTGAAAAAATTAGGACACCCCATGAAAGTCTGTGTGTGTGTGTTTTTTTTTTTTAACATAGTTAAACATATAGACATTTGATCTTCATTTTATCAATATTGGGAGATTCAAGTAATATAACTAAACAAAAACTAAAGAACAGTCTTTTTAAAATGATCTGTAAAATGTAATGTAAAAAAAAAATCCAATTTCTTGTGAGGAAAAAATAAAGACAACCCACATTTATTTGTACTTAAAATGGCTAAAATTACCTACAGGTGTATCACATCAGGTGCAAATTATTAGAACATCGTTACAGAGCATTTTGAAGGAGACTTGCCTTATTTAAAGCTCAGACATTTAGTCTGGTTTGCTCTTAATTGTTGAAGTGAGAGGTATCACCATGGTGAGATCCAAAGAGCTCTCTGAGGCCTTCAGAAAGAAGATTGTTGATGCTTATGAGTCTGGTAAGGGATATAAAAAGATATCAAAAGAATTTGTAATCAGCCTCTCCACTGTCTGGAAAATCATTTACAAGTGGAGAACATTTAGAACAACTGCCAACATGGCCAGGTCAGGCCGTTCAAGCAGATTCACCCCAAGAGCAGACCGCGAGATGCTTAAAGAAGTCTCCAAAAACCGTAAAATATCATCACGGGACCTACTGCAAGCTCTTGCTACAGTTGATGTCAAAGTGCATGAATCTACAATCAGATTATCATGGGAGGTGTGCAAGGAGGAAACCTTTGCTGTCTAAGAAAAACATGAGGGCAAGACTGAAGTTTGCCAAAGAACACAGACAAAGGCCAAGACTTCTGGAATAATGAGCTTTGGACAGATGAGTTTAAAATTGAATTATTTTGACACCATAACAGAGGGCATGTTTGGCATAAACCAAATTACAGCATTTCAGCAAAAGAACCTCATACCAGCTGTGAAACATGGAGGTGGAAGTGTTATGGTTTGGGGATGCTTTGCTGCAGCAGGACCTGGCCAGCTCACCATCACAGAATCCACTATGAATTCTACACTGTATCAGAAGGGGACTGGCTGAAAAGTAAAAAATGGAGAGTTCTGGAGTGGCCAAGTCAAAGCCCAGATCTAAATCCTATTGAGATCCTGTGGGGTGATTTGAAACGGACTGTGCGTGCAAGAAACCCCTCAAACATCACACCGCTGAAAGAATTCTGCATTGAGGAGTGGGGGAAACTTTCTTCCAGTCGATGTCAGAAACTGGTCGATGGCTACAAGAAACGTCTCAGTGAGGTTATTTCAGCCAAAGGGGGAAACACTAGCTATTAGGGCATAGGGTGTCCTAACTTTTTCCTCAGTTGAAATACTCATTTTTGTTGATTTCTTTTGTTTAATAAGTGAAAACAAAGTGATTTTTTGTCGTTTACATGCAATTACATCACTTTCATCTAAAGGTACAAATTAAAACAAGATCAAAAATTGACATGTTGACATTTCTTAATAAAGAACTGAATATTTAATGGGGTGTCCTAATTTTTTCACGTGTGTGTGTGTATATATATATATATATATATATATATATATATATATATATATATATATATATATATATATATATATATATATATTAGTACTGTGCAAAAATCTTAGCCAAATGCAAAGAAATGCTGTAAAGTAAAGATGCCTTCGAAATTAATGAAACTAAATCTTTCTACTCAAAAGAAATTCAACAAAGTCAATATTTGGTGTGACGACCCTTTGCTTTTTTTTTTTTTTCTTAAATAGCGGTCTCAGGTGCAGTTTGATAAGGAAATGAGCTGGAAGTGTTACTGAGCATCTTGCAGAAGCAGCCGCAGTTCTTCTGGAGACTTTGACTGTCGACTCGCTTCTTATTTCTGCAGTGAAACCCAGCAGCCTTCATTCTGTTTTTATCTGAAAAGTGTCTGCTTCTTTCTTTACTGACACACAAACATTTTCCTGTAACATTATTTTTTGGCAAAGTAATGTTTGGAAATCTAAAATGTTTTTGTACTGACTCAATAATGCAGAATTCATAAAAGATATATCTACAACAATATTTGCACAAAAAATAAATAAATAGGGTGCCTAAGACTTTTGCACATTATATTATTTATATTGTGTATATATAAAAAATTATATTGCGCACACACACACACACACACACACACACATACATAATATGTATATTATACAGATCCAGCATAAAGTGTACTTTTAAACTGAAGTACAGTTTCATGAATATAAATCTCACCTCTCTCAAACCTAAATCTTGGTTTTACAAGCATTAATCTTATAGTGCCTATAAGTGTAAACGTGCACTAACCCCCCCCCCACCCACTGCAATCAGTTCATCCATGACACTATATTCGCATTCGAACGTGACAATTCGCTCGTAGTTTGTATCTTGTGGGCGTGTAGCGACCGCTACAGTTGATTAGTTGATTGTCGGTGTGGCATGTCCAGTTCCAAAAAAAAATGCTTGGTTGTAGCCAAAATGTAAATGTGTCTAAAGTTAACTAGTTAGACACAGCAAACACGCACTAATCAGTGTACAAAAATGGGATCTCTGATTTACATGCTACATGCTAAACTCCGTACTAAATTCAGTGGCAGATTAGCAAACCTTACTAGCCATGGACACTCAGAGGAGGCACCAACGAGCTCTATTACTTCCTTACAAGCTTCATTTTTCATCATAATGTCTCTATAACGCAATTAACGAGACGGGGTATATGACAGGATAAGATGAAAGCATGGTTATAAGTGCGTCTTCCATTTTTTTTTGTGCATAAAACAGTAAATGGGAAGCATTAGCCAGTGAAAGTTGCGAGTGGGGAACTGAAGACCTGAACGGTCACTTTCTCTTGTCATACGTAATTTGCATAAATCAATGAGAAAATCTCATCTGAAATATTGCTTGTAGCACTGTCACTTGTCATGCACTATTTCCCTTTTTTATATTTTAAATTTAAAAAAAGCCTATCTAACCCTTTCATGTGCAAGCTTATGGACAGTTAATTTAAAACATTTTTTTAAGGAAATTATAAGATATATAAATATAAATCACCTCCAAATCACTTGGGAGCATTACTCTGAATTTCTGTAAACTTCTATAGCTTTCTAGACTATTTGTCATTTTTAATCTGTACTACATTTCTACATAAAATAAAAATGAAGGTAAAAATTAAATGACATTTTTTAAGACTAGTTTTATTTTTTTTTAAACATCTAATGTTGTTTCTGGGAACATGATTTTTTACATATATATTTTTTGCATGTTCAGAAATGATATTTTCTAAATTTTTTGTCTTAAACATTGCATATTTAAGACCTGAATGTTAAATATTTGACAATAGAACATGTCATTATTATTATTATTATTATTATTATTCCAGACATACTGCTTTAGCCTTTTTACCATTGGACAATCCATTTACTTTTTAATATAAGTGGTATTTGACAGAATAAAATTATGCCATTTTAAGTGAAAAAAAAAGAGAAAATATTAATAAATCTGGATAAGTGTATAAATAATTTATGAAAGGTTATAGTAGACTCAAACTGTCATGTCATTTTGTAGTTAAAGCTTCTCTAGATTTTCTACAAACTATTCTCAACTTGACATAAAAAAGTGATAAAAATTGCAAACAGTAAAGCTCGCTTTACTGATATTGGCTCTATATCGAATACGTACAGTCCCATCCTGTAACGGATGCTCATTAATAACTGTGTATTTGGTACAAAAGCAGCACTGCTAACACACTCCACATTAACGTGCCAGTCACTATCAGCTGTTTGGCAGCGTTGGCTTGGTGACCCTGGCACGCCGGATGAGGAATGATACCCCAGCCTGTGCCAAGTCTTACTGCCTCCGCCAGACAAAACACAAGATCCGCTTCCCATCCGTCAAACCCCAAGCTTTGTGTCATGTATCTCTGCTTTTCGACACTGTGTTACCTAGGAGATGTGGGTGTAAAATAAACACACACACACACACACACACACACACACACACACACACACACACACACCACACATCACAATAAGCTAAGGAAAAGTTTAGAGCTGATAGATAATCATCGATAACATGCATGGCCATGAAGAACTGGATGGAGGGATGAATTGAACCCTCAAAAGGTGGTGTGTGGTGGTGCTCTTTGGGCGGTTTCTTTAGCTGTGTCCATGTGTGTGTGTGTGTGTGTGTGTGTGTGTATACTGTATATAGGCTCTGATCCATTTGCTCTTTTTGATAAAAAGCTGACTGACAGCACAAACACTCCAGTTTATTCTCACACAGCATTTATATTTGCTGATCTGTTGGAAACAGGAATTATTATATGATAAATCTACCATATACAATAGTTTACTTTTAGCTGCACAGTTACTGACTGTAGCCCTGACTCTTTCCCTGCATAAAGTATTGCCCCCCCACCCCACCCCATACATGACCATCACTGTGCAGATGGTCCATTTTCATTATACACTCCAACTGATTAGTAATCAACCATTGTACCAAGACAGTTATCCACCTATGACAAAATACTTTTGACCATCGACTATATTTATACCCTGAATTCTTGAGTCTGGTCAGAAGATGTTGATTCATTTTATATGCCGGCAAAGTTTGGAGGGCAGCTCGAGCTGCAAGTTCTTTAGTAAATAATTATTTTAAAACATTGTGTTGGCAAATTTTTGTGGTATAAGAGCAATAAAACAATTCAGGCCATGCTGTTACTGGAAAATAAGCAACCTTGGAGCATCTGGCAGCGTTATACCACTCTGTCATTGATTATATTTGTGTAACATCACGTCCTCAAGTGTTTTATTCCTCGTGTATTGTGAAGACCCGATTTTGCACCTATTTGTTACATTGACCAACACAGACCTAATGTTTTAACCAGTTTACCACTACTGCTGAGATTGAGACACACATATAGAAAGAGAGAGAGAGAGAGAGAGAGAGACCCTTGTCTATTCCCATTGGATTTATGTCATTATACAATATCAATAGTATTGATATTTTAATTCCATTTTGCTATTGACAACCTCCGGATTTACTCAACAATAAAATGGTGGTTATGTACACAACATGGTTGCCATATCGGATTGGGTGTCTCCAATCCGATGATGGTTTATTTAAAACCTTCAACAATTGACAGCCCTCAGAGAAACGCGTGTTTTTAATTAGAAGTGCAGTGGAGTGTTTAATGGTTTGACCTTCAAAGAAAGGCAAAGGAAACTCTCCAACAAAATCTGTGCATATTCTTTAGATTCACTTACAAAAATGCCTGGATGGCTGGAGTAAATTTAAATATTTGATATATAGACGACTATAAAGCTGATGTTGCCAGATTGGATTGGCAGTCTCCAATCCAATTACAGTTCAAAAGCTTTAGCAATTGACTGAAAATGATCCAGACCTGGCAACCCTGGTAGAAATGCATACATTTAATTAGTAATGCAGTGGAGTGTTTAATGGAAAAAGCACGGCAGATTAATGTAGCTAAAACGGCATATATATGGATTTTATTTAGATTCTCCTTTAAATAATATAATGTAATATAATATAATATAATAAAAATATATTTCTTTCTTTCTTAGTGTATTACATAGTTGTAGCCCATGCAAAGTTTGGATGGTTTACAATGGCATGGAGATTTGTGTCTATAGTTCTAGTTTGGGTCATTTGGCCAAATCAATGCAATAAAGGTCAAAGGTTATGAAAATAGTTAATGATTACAATCTGGTTAGAAAGACAAGTATCACCACCAATCACCAAGAATCTCGTTCATTCATATCCATCATCCACCACATGGGTCATTTAGTGATATTTTACAATTTAACTCACACAAATACACACTTTCATGGAGCCGAACTCATCAACCTGTTCTTGTAACCACAGTAATGCCACAGTGAGTAAACCTGGGGATCAATAGTAATAGACCTATCAACTTACGAGTATACAGCTGTGCATTTGGGTACACCCCATGACCCCAATTGACTCAGGCAGCTAAATTTTGCTCTCTGATACACTCTGGGCATTGGTAATGAACAAATCTGTGAATTCATGTGAAGTATAACTTGAGTGTATGGAAGTATTGATTAAAATGCCACAAAGTATGACTAGATACGGTTACTGTCATGTGTATCACCGCTGTGTGTGTGTTTTTTTTTTTCCAGATACATGATTGCATGGATTTTGAAAATATGCAACACGATAAATAAAACATCAAAAGTAAAAGACGGACGTAACACATAAGGCAATAAAATAAAGCAGGGAGTATAAGTGCTCGTAGAGCGAGACTGAACTGAATGAATAACATATGACCGAAACCTGACTCAACACCATCACTTTAATGTGGTGTAATCAAGCTGTGAGCTTACAGATCCCCTTACAATGACACATTTGAACATCATCCTGGCATCGGAGCAAGCCAGATTGACATAAACAGCCTCATAAAAACATTAAAACCATAAACCCATCAGCGTTAGTGTTACACATTTAAATAAGGGGAGTGTGAAATGGAAACGCATCTCAGGCCTAATCCTAGCCGCGGCGCTGAGGCAGTAAAACGATTGTCTTTCCATTAATATCTCACCCAAGGTCAGAGGAGAGATCGCCTCACATAAATCTGCAGGAGTAGAGGTGGGTTTTTTTTTTTTTAACAGTCCCACCATTTCGCTAGGAATAAAACCCAGGCAGACTCCATTATAATGTAATTGCGCTTTTATGTTTTTAACTACTGACCTGAAAAGAACAACGGCACTCGTTTAACTGTGGCGAATGCCTTTTTAAGGCCATGGCTCCACTGGGAATGCTGGAAAATGTGTGCATGTGTGTATGTAAGGCAAAGCGGTGCTATCACAAGACCAGAGACCCTCCGCGCGACGTATGAATGCATTTTTAATGCGAAAACGGCGACATTCAAGCACGAGTGACCATGGCAGGACGAAGCTCATGGGAACGTCATTAGAGATGGCTGATATATGCTGTTCTAAATGACGGGCCGTGACGGGAGAACGCCTATGACATGCTGGATGCTGGATGCGCGCATCAGGTTCAGCTGCTCAAACATATCAGGACCAAGGACCCCTCTCAGCAATGTTCGTCATGTCACTGGGACACAAGAGCACCTACAGAAAGCAGAAGGACAAAGATGGTAATAACTCCCGAACAGGAATGACAGGAGAAAAATAAATACACGAGACAGCAGGCGCGCCGAAATAAATCTCATCCAAATCCCGCCAAGGTTGACACAAATAAAAAAGTAACACCAAATAAAATGATGGAGGAGAAAAATAGGATCCCTTTCAGTCCAGGGAGGGCAGGTTTTATTGGCAAATGTTATAAGGGAAAATGTCACGGCCAGGATGTGAAATATTATCTGTACAAGGTCATCAAAGTGTCCTGGAACTGCGGTTAAAAAGGATCGATATTTTAGCCCTAAAACCATAACGTGAACTAATATATGCATGTATATGTGAATGGATATATTGTACATCTCTTTGTGTGTATGAAGTTGGTCTTATGACACATTACTGGAGACTCATTGTTAGGAGCGACGGAGGCCCAAACAGCGTAGACCGTTACCCATAATTCCACCCTGCCTCCTTAGATTGCTGGCTCCTTCATGGTGGTAATTGCATTTAAAGCCAGCTGATTACATTTTCCCATCCCTCATGCAATTGTTTCCTATGAATCTTTCTGACAAACGTCTCTGATTAAAGCCTTACGGAATTCTCGAGAGCAGGGAGCATTGAGATGTTTATTTGACGGGACAAAACAAAGGACAGGAAAAAGATAGAGAGGGGAACAGGGGATATGAGAGATCGTCTCAGTAACATGACAAGCTACGTTTTTTGCCTTATTAACTTCAAGAGAGAACAGTGTAACGACAAAAACATAAGTGAACGGGAACTAAACTGTTTCGCAGATATATGTAACTATAAAGGGATAAACACAAGTATTATGTGTTGCTCCTTATAATTGGCAAATTGCTGCGGTCTAACGGGAATAAAACACTTCGCGGTGTGATGTTATTGGAAGATGAACAACTCCACATGGTGTTGGGCTTCATTCCACCACCACGTGGTTTTATTCTTTACTGAATATTTACAGATTTTGCCATAGGCACTGACTTACATCTGTAACCACCGATGTTAGCAAGCTACCGGAATATGTCAGATCTAGCTAACTAGCTGGTGTGCACTTCAATTCAAATTCTTCTCAAGTACCACTTTGCAAGTAGGAAACAGGATGAACTGAAGAGCATGTGAATGCAGCATTAAGCCAGATTCTCTGATTTGTGCTGAATAGATCTGACAACAGCATCAGATTCAAAAATTGTATTTTTTTTTTTTTTAGATTGAAAAAAGATTAAATAGGTCTACAACAAAGTGTCAAATCTAGCACTTTAAATAATTATGAGGATGATGATATGAAAAAGGGTTAAAAAAAAAAAAATTGCTGTTTGTTTGCTTGTGCTCTGCTGTGCTGCTCAGCATAGACGTGGTCAGACCGTTGGAAAACAAACCCAGAAAACAGTCTACTGCATATTGAACACATCAGGAAAACGCAAGTGTTGTCCCGAGCATCATCAATAATGCATTGTGTATAAATTCTGTTTCTCTGAAATAGCTTGAGAGAGGAATGTATTTAAGCTCGAAAAGAAAGAGCACCTCGGAGCGGGTTCTAAGCCGGGTTAGGACAGGTTGAGATTTGACGCAAAGGAACGCTTAATGAATGGTGCTGTTAGAAAGCGCTCTTCGCCTAACATGTACAATGGCTCTTTAAGCACACGATTGGCTCAATCAGGCAGCATGATTTGCACACTTTAATACACAGCAAAGGAACAAATGAAAACGGCAGTGGAAACAGAGTCAAGGAGAGACAGGGAGAGACAGGGAAAGCGAGTGCTAGCTGTCGAGGGACGTTTTAGGGAACATGTCTGGGGGATTGTGGGCCATGCTGCTGCATTTCAATGAGATCTGGGAGGCTGAGTTTTACTCCAAGGCTGAAAAAACTCACTCACGCTTAGCCTGTGGAGCGCCTGAATACCAATCAGTCCTCTCTGAAGGGGTCACGTCCTGGCCGAGGTCATCGGTCAGCTGGTCAGCAGAGTTTCAGAGAGCTGAATGCTAAGACATCCAGCTACCAATTTATGAGGATTAGAGAGCGCAGGGGCATGGGGGGGATGAATAGAGTTCCTCGGGTTTCTGCAAGTCATGAGCCATGGACACACATGGCTATGAAAAGTAAAAGCAGGCTTAAAATGTATTCCAAATTTCAGACACCAATAAAAATGAAAGGTTTTGTGTATACAGTATGCGTGTGTGTGTGTTTATAGACAGTAAGTAGAGCAGTGTGTAGCTTCAGTGTTAAATAATTCAGGCTTCAGGGCCAGACTGCACCACACTAACCTCACTCCGTGTACATACAACACCCTGTTTTGTGCATGTGTACGTGTACGTGTGTGTGTGTGTTTGTGTGTGTGTGGCCCTGCCACTCTCACCTCTGTCTATAGCCGTGAGTGGATTCTGGCTTCATCCCGGAGTATCATTAAAAGCTAATGTGAGACATGCGAGGAATTTTAAAGTTAATTAATAATCCAAACATGGATCCAAACATGGCCGCCAATCTGTCTCGTGAACCCTGCGCTGATGTTTTACTTCAGCTCGAAAACGAGTAGGGTATAAACCGAACTGAAACCATCTAAATCCTGCTGCTGTCTTAAGGTAACAGGTTTGAGACACACACACACATACACACACACACTGCATGTGGCCCTGAGATACACTATATGGCCAAGAGTATGTGCACCCCTGACCATCACACCCATATGTGGTTCTTCCTCAAACTGTAGCCACAAAGTCTGAAGCACACAACTGTATAGAATTTGTATGTCAATTGACAATTGTATGTCTTTGTATGCTGTAGCATTACAATTTCCCTTCACTGGAATTAAAAGGCCCAGCCCTGTTCCAGCATGACGATGCCCCTGTGCACAAAGCGAGCTCCATGAAGACATGGTGTGTGAAGGTTGGAGTAGAAGAACTCGAGTGTTCTGCACAGAGCCCTGACCTCAACCCCACTGAACACCTTTGGGATGAACTGGAACACCAACTGCACCCCAGACCTCCTCACATCCCAACATCAGCGCCTGACCTCACTAATCCTCTTGTAGCTGAATGAACACAAATCCCCACAGCCTCGCTCCAACATCTAGCGGAAAGCCTTCCCAGAAGAGTGGAGCTTATGATAACAGCAAAGGGGGAATAAATCTGGAATGAGATGTTCAACAAGCACATATGAGTGTGATGTTCAGGTGTCCAAAAACGTTTGGCCATAGAGTGTATATTAATGAAACACTTAAGATGGGTAAACAAATTAGTCCTGTAAGAAAGAAAGAAAGAAAAATACAAAGACATGAAAACGAATGCAGTAACAGCTCATTCACAGGGACTTCTTTGACGGACGCTGCACATAAATAAATGTGCTTTACAGTATTTCTTTACAGTTTATGCTCTACATGTTCACCCTTACGCGCTATGAATTTCCGCAGCCACCGTATCAAGTTTTTTGAGGGTTTTGCTCGACATATTCCCATTGGTTCCTGACTTTTATTTATTCATATTTTTTATTAATGCGTGTAACATAGTTTGATGGGAAACTGCACGCCGACTCTTGCTGTACATGTACAATGACCATAAAGGTATTCAAATTCATCATCATATTCACGATCACATTCATAATCATAGTCACGATCATATTTTCATTTGCCCGGTTATGGATTTGTTTGTGAAAACGGCCTGCTGTCATATGAGAGGCTCCGACTCCCTTTGAAACTTCAGGGCCCTCACTTCACCGTTCTGCAGCACAACACACGCCGCTCCACGGCCTTCACTTTAGGCTACTTTCTACTTCCTTTTCTTTTCCTGATTTTTTTTTTTTTTTTAGTTGTACTTTTTTTCACTGTAAGTGAAGAATTGAGTCATAGTTTAAACACAAGGCCCTTTGCTCTCTCTTATTCCCACATCTGAAAGTAGTGTTTGAAGCCAGGAGTTATGTTTTAATCATTCAAATTCTTAATGATGACACTGAATCCATTATTAATGAGTGCAGTTCCTCCGGTGGACTCGGCTTGGCGAGCGAGGCAGCGAGTTCGGTTCTACTCTCATCATTTGATCCTTACGCAACTCTCCTCTCCTTTTGGTTTTACTTCTTCAAACCATATAGCGTGGAAGAAAAAGAATTCTTCCGCTTTTTAACTTAATTTCCCAAGGCTTTGTTTCTTTTTTTTTTTTGTTCTTCCCATCTCTTTCTTGCTTTCATCTTCATTCAAGTGGAAAAAAACACATGTTAATCTTCTGTTAGTGTCCATTAGACACAATGTTCAGACTTCGCTGAAACACTTCCGCCTCTTTTCACATAAAACCCCCGGACCTGCTCACTCAACACTCATCACACTCCAAATTTACTTTCAGTTTTCAAGGTAATGTTCATTCAGAAGTGTTCCAGTTTAATGCAATTTTACACAAAGAACCCATCGACCTTCGTTTCTAATCATTTAAAGTATCTTAACCGGCTTGTTGTTATCGATCGCTAGTTGCTACAAGATCTGTTAATGCAGCAAAATAAAACTAATTCTTTCTTAGTACATTTTATTAAAACACTGATTAAGTGAGGATTATGTATACGCATAGACTGTGATATCATAAATGAAGAATATATACACAGGGGTGGAAAAACGTAATGAATGTATAGATAAATCTTACTCAGTAAAAAACAGAAATACCCAAGAAAAAAGTAAAAAAAAAAAAAAAAAAAAGTTGCTACTTTTAAATATACTCAAGAATGAAAAACTAAAAATTGGTGCGATTCTTGATCCGTTTTTCTACACTGATGGATTTTATTGGCTGATTTAAACTTAAATGTAAATAAAATGCTAATAAAATGTTAATCATATGTACAGGAGAACCATTCGAGATTTGTGACAAGCACTTTAAATATTTTGAATAAAAATATAAGGAGTAAAAAAATGAAGTTTTGAAGGACATGAGGTATTCAATTTCAATAACGCTCAAGTAAAGTGTAAATAATACTTAAGTATAGAAATTGAGTACAAATTACTAAAAGAGGAGACTTTTAGCTACAGCTAATACTGATATTAGCTAAGCTACTATGTGCTTAGCTAATATCAGTGATGCGTGTTATTGTACAATCCTACTTTGACAAGATCACGGTTAAATAATGTTACTATTTCGGTAAATTATTTCACCAAGAATGTGATAGAATATGATGAAATCACATGACACTCGGATACTGAATCCACATCTGTATACCTGTGATATATGTGTGCTAGCCAGCTAGCTATATAATAGCAAGAGCTAGAGAACAGTACAGCTGTGCGTCATCGGCATGTAATCTCACTAAACACTGTAGTAAATGTTGTTAAGTAATGTTATTGTTGAACATGTCATGGGTTTTTTTGGTGGAAAGGTAGATAGATAGATAGATAGATAGATAGATAGATAGATAGATAGATACTTTATTGATCCCGAGGGAAATTCTTGATTTGGTTTGGTTGCCGTGGAAAGAGGACATTTACAACTTGTATATTCATGCATAATAGTCATATCTGGGGTGGTCTATTTTCTACTATATTACAGTCCTGAAATCTACAGACATTCAGAACTGAAATGTGTTCCTCTTTCGCATGTGTCTCAAGCGTAAGAAACTTCTAGCATTTTAACAGTGAAAAGTGAGAAAATTGCATTGAAATGTTCTCTTCTGAATGCAGTGCAGGAGCACTGTGGAAATTTTGACAGCTGGACATCTTATTACAAACCGAAATTTCCTTATGTCCTTATGGAAGTTCCTTATGATTATGTCCATTTAATTGTGACACGTTTTGCACACAAACTTTGCATTTTAACATTGGAGTTTAACAATTAGTGTTATTATTTAAAAAAAATATGCCAAAAGAGCAATCTTCTTTTGGATGCCACAACATTTTTGCCCAAATATGGTCAAAACGGCATTTTATTTTTTAGACTGAAAGAGAAAAAAAGCAGGAAAAAAAGATTTAATAGGCCTACAGCAAAGTGTCGAATTTTACAATTAAATGATAATGGTAATATGAAAGTGCTTAAAACAATGCGGTTCCTTTGCTCTCTTGTGCTGCTCAGCATAGACGTGGTCAGACATCTATCTATCTATCTACTGTTTACTGAGTTCCCCCTGTCCCTCACTGGCAGGACTATGGATTATTCCTCGACTGGGGTCTGCCATAGCTCTTGAAGAAGTCTGACATCCCCTGTGTGAGGAAATCAGAAACTAGCGAGGTTTTAGACCTCTTTCGGCAGACTGACAACATTTACCAATGTGTTTCTTCAACTAGCTCCTTAACCAACAGTCGCAGTGTGGCAGTCATTGGTGGATATGAATTAATACTGTAAAAATATAATGTAAGAAAATTATGCATTGTATCTTATATGTTCTGCATTATATGTTGTTTCGGATTAATTGGTAATAATCACTGTCGGAGTGCCGCACCCATTTAGCACAGTGACAGGAAGGGGCGGGATGGAAATATCAGTAGTAGAGTGTGGGTTACATTAAATTCTTTGACCATGTTTCACTTTACGCTTCACCAAACAATAACTCTGTTTGTTACCTCACCACTGGGATTCAACTTTAACATCACTTCAAGCAACAAACAATAAAAGGTTTATACCGAATCACTTGGAAGTAATAAAGCAAGATTGGATGAAGGCCAGTACAATGATCTTTGCAGCAAGATGCCAAGGCACGATTATAAACTAAATACATTTTTTTTCCTTGTCATTTTGGATATTACAGTTTTGGTGAAAACCTGCTTTTTTCTGACTATTTCCTGGAATTCAGCCACAACCGATGGGTTTTCCTAGGGTGCCACACATATGTCCTTGCATCCTTCATGAAGGTGAAAATGAAGAGATTTTCCTCGGTTATGAACGATTTATTATTTAACATAAATAGAGATGAAGAAGTTCAGACTTTATTATTGTTATTAATATTTTAGACAGAGACATTGTAGAAGCCCGTAATTGTCTAGCAGGCCCATATACCACATGTCTGTAAAGTCAACCACGACCTTACAACTTTATCTCCTGCTTCCCCCAGAGCTTTATCCAAGGCGTACATGTACGATATATACACTGAAACTTGCCGACATGCGCTTCCATTACCATTAATTTATTCACGGGGTCAGGTGTCTCCGGTAATGAAGACTTTGAAAGTGCTGTAATTTGCCATCAACGCATTATTATGTTCTTTATTCCAGTTTAGTCCCGTGTGCCGTCATTAATGAGAAACCAGTCAGCAAAACGAGAGAAGTAAATGACTATGGGCTGGAAAACTGAGAAACAATCGAGCAAATCTGGCTGCTGCTTCATTGTTTGTAACAATGTGCCATTTTCTCCGAAGCTTAATTAACAGGCACCTGTTTCAGTGGATGGAAATGAGGCCGTTCTGTTTCGGCTGTTTTACAGAGAAATGCCATTTTTATCTCTTTGTTCACTGTGCACATATTTGGCATCAGTGACGGCTCGGATCGTGGATACGAAGGACGCCACTGACATTGGTCTCACCCTTTCCACATGGACAACCTCACATTTACGCCACTGCTTACTGCGGCGTTACGCCGCCACTGAAAGATTAATAACGCAGCACCGAAAATGCAGATATGGAGCTCTCTGATGTCCTTCAGATGAGCAGCATCACACCCCTCCTACCCAGCCAACATGCCTCAAAGGGTGAAATATTGAGTATGACACAAGCGTAATTGCATGGGAAGTAATCAATTAGACACACAATTGGAAGAGACCCAGGGTCTGGAATCTGCCGAGTGGAAGATGAGTGTTGTACAGAAATCAGCAAAAGTCAATTCCTCTTTCTCCAATTGGCTTACCCAAAGAGATTAGAGCCAAGCCAGTGATACAGAAAGAGAGAGAATAGACTAAAGAAGATCAAGAAAGATGAAGAAGATATAGAGAATTTACATTAACGTACCCTCAAATGAGCAACGATGGTTGTTCAAGGTCCAATTATATATATTGTATATACAGAAGTTTTAAAGGTCCAAATTTTGGGACCTTTAAAAAAATGAATGGGCTTCAAAGGTACCCTGCATCCTCAAAGCTCTCCAAAAAATGTATAAATTTGATGGGACCATCCTACTGTTATAGGAAGATAATCAACGTTGCTGTGGTAAGGGGAACTCTGCTTAGCATCGGGCCGCATCACGCTACGCCATTGTAGATTATTTTCCTACAACACCACGCGGCCCATGTGTTTTATTCCTTCCTGCTATTGCTAATATCAGTGCAGTTATTATTTTCTGTTGTTTTTATTTATTTATTTTGTGGTATTCTCATTCTCTTCCTGATGCTTTGCCTACATCGTGCCATATACTGTACAGTCGTGGCAATAAAGCGGACGAAAAAACAAAAACAGATACCAAGAGACTGAGAGAAATAGGTGAGGAGAGACATTATGAAAAGCAGAGCGGAAGCAATAAAACGAGAGGCACAGAGAGAGGAAGAAGAAGAATGGAAGACATGGAAGAAACGGTTGAGAGAACCGGACAGAGAATAAGCAAGAAGAAAAAAAATGAGATAAAGATGAGACTAAGAGAGATCGAGGGGAAAGAAGAACAGAAAACTTGAGAGAAAGAATGCAGGGAGTGGATGAGTGAAAGCGAGTGAAAGAGAGGATTGTACTCATCGAGCTATGCCTAGAAAAGCTTCATTTTCATCTCTCCCTCTCTTTTTGCCTCCTCTCCCGTGTGCTGTTCTTCCACGGCATCTTCACGACACACTGCACACGACTCATTGAGGTTAATGCACCATCATTGAGATTTTCTCCTTGAACAGGTCTGAGCACTCTGAAGAACATAATGTGCTGTTAAGATCTGTGTGTGTGTGTGTGTGTGTGTGTGTGTGTGTATATGAGCCTTCCTATAAATATTAAGGTGCATCCAAGTCGGTCAATACTAAAGATTGTGGACTCCAGCAGAAACTGGAGGAAGAGTAGAGCAAAATGTGTAATGGAGGCTACGACATCAAGCGCTCGAATTCTTAAACAAGACGACAAAAAAGACTAATGTTGTTTTTTTATTGGATGAAGAACAGCTCCTAGGGGAAGTGAATTTCTCAGTATGAAAAGGTCAGCTCTGAGAACCGTTTTCACTGTTTTTTTTTTGTTTTGTTTTGTTTTTTTCCCCATTTCATTTACTGTTTTATCTTTCCTTTGGGATCTTGTCCTTTTCGCCAGAAACTGGACATCCTTTGGACATCATTTCGTCCACAAACCTGCCAATCTTGTCAGGTTAAAATAAGAATTTCTCTATAACACGAGTAAAAAAAAACAAAAGTTTGAGAATAATATTCCTGTAATGTTTAAAAAGCTTTAAGAAGATTCACCCCAATTCAGACCGAACATTTTTTTTTTCCTCTCAAAAAAAGTTCCGAAAATACAATCAACAATGTTGAGAAATGTCTAAAACATATACAGTACACTCACCAGCCAGTTTAACAGGAACACCACAGTACCTGCTCACTCATTTAGTTATTTATTGCAACAACAAAAAAAGTCCAGATGGCATTTTTTTCTAATTTTCAAATGTCCAGTTTGGATGATCCTGTTCCCATTGTAGTCTCAGACTTCAGCTCTTGGCTGACAGGAGCGGAACCCGATGTGGTCTTCTACTGTTGTAGCGCATCGGCCTCAAGGTTTTGCGTGTTGTGTGTTTTGAGATGCTTTTCTGCTCACTACAGTTGTAAAGAGTGGTTATTTGAGATACCCTCTCAGCTTGAACCAGTCAGGCCATTCTCTCGTGTCCTCTCTCATCAACAAGGTGTTTCCACCCACGGATCTGCCGTTCGCCGGATGTTTTTTGCTTTTTGTACCATTCTGTGTCCTGCAAGAAAGTTCTGAATAATATTTTGGAAAAGAAATGCTTTCTGTAGCAGCAAATTATTGAGTAGCGACACAAAAGACCAAAGAAGGAACAGCCAACTAGTTTTAAACAAAGCAGGCCTTAATTACCAGCTGAACACACTTCTATTGTCCCGAAAATGCTCAAATGTGAAGTAGAAAAATAGATGGATTTCGTTTTCTTCTTCTGAAATCACCTTCCAAGTGGTATTTTAAAATGTCATGCAGTGAGGTTTATTCTAACTCCTGTCTGAGTACAAGAGTGCAGCATCAGTGATACAAGGTTAGTCGCTTTCGGTGACTCAGCGTGAGACAGAGAGAGAGAGAGAGAGAGACAGACAGACAGAGAGAGAGAGAGAGAGAGAGAGAGAGAGATGGGCAAGAAAGGGGAGGGACTGATGGGACAGAAGGAAGAACTGAGGGGATGGACAGACAGGAAGTGAGGGGATAGAAGGAAGAGATGAGGAGACTCAGGAATTGAGAGGATAGATAACACCAAGAGGAGACAGGTGGGAGATAGAAGGACGGATAGAGAGAGATGGATGGAAATGATCGAGTGGAGAAAGTGAGGGGGCAGAGGGGATTGGAGGGATTGGAGGATAGAGACAGAAAAGATGGAAAGGAGAGATGTCACAGAAGAGACAAAAAATGATAATGACATTTTCACTGAATATGCTGAGAATTGTCTAAGTGGGCGTGGTCTAATATTCTAATGAGAATCCTCGATTGGTCTAATATTCTAATGAAACACTCGATTGGTCTAATACTCTAATGAGCACACTTGATTGGTCTAATATTCTAATGAGCACACTTGACATCTCTCTATGGTGCATATAATATCAATATCAGCCTTCACATTGCTTTTAAAGCGTACAAAGGGAAGAAATTATGGTGAAGTCCATGAAGACATTAAAATCATTATCACTAATTATTCAGCCTTTTTCCGGCATAATTAGAGAGTAATGATGGCTTTTGGCTTCCTTGGACTTTAAGACAGTTACACATTTTCATATCTTGTAGATGGTCAAACTACAAAAAAGGATAAAAGTGTGTAAAGACTTTTGCTAATTGGCTCCACAGCCTACAAATACAATAACATAATTAACCTGCAGAACCATAAAAAAAAAAAAATCTGAAGACCGTTCCCGAATTTTATAAACTTCCACTCACACAGTTAACAAAAACACACAATGATCACAAGAAACAAAAAAGCAAACAAACAAAAACCGTTAATATAAAAACGGGTTTTTGTAGTTTGTCCTAATTAATTTTTTTTTATGTATTATTTTCGTTTCTTTAAAACAAATAAACAACAACAACAACAACAATAATAATAATAATAATAATAATAACAATAATAATGGAAAAAGCATATGGAAATACTCCGCTAAAACGGACACCTCTTAAAATCGGACCTTCTTCCAGTAACAGCTCAGAGTTCATATTGAAATTAAAATATTTCACATTCGTATAAATTCAAATTCAAATGAACAGCTCGCTGATGTTTAATTCACTCAATCTTAATCGCTCAGCAGGGAGACCTTCAGACTGCAGTCAAAAAAAAAAAAAGAATACGGCTAATTAAGATGGATCGTGTACGCGCGCGCGCACACACACACACACACACACACACACACACACACACACACACACAGTGACAGCATGTCAGAAAATCAATGAAGCCATAGCAGAATTTAATACAAGACAACACTGACCTCCGTGGATCGGATCTGTGCTGCTGATACCACCATGTCTGATTTCACAGCTGCACCACCACACTGTGCAGAACCCTTTGGGCCTGTTTGGCGAATATTTTTGGATTGTTTACATCTGTTTTCAGACAGTTCGCTGCATTTGTTCAACATTCTGACAAGTGTTCGCTGCGTTCTGCTTCCTCAGAGCTGTCCTTGCAGAAATATAGTATAGTTTAGCACATTTTAGATGTACTATAGTATATTACGCAAGGAATAAAACACTTGTAGTCAACACCGGGATGGGGTGACGAAGCAGAGTTACTGTTGACACCACAAAGTTGATTATTTTCCAATAACAGCACATCCTAGTACACTACACTAGTAGTGTAGTGTTCTATTCCTCTTACACCAATTTGCCAACGCTAACAAAACAAAGACAGGCCATACATTTTATACATCTGTATTTACATGTAACGCTGTGGAACATCCACAAAACAAGTTAGTTCCTGTTAACACTTCTGTTGTAGCAGCTATAAACGTTTCCTGACCAGCGCTGACACTGGAGACTCCTTCCATAAATGTCTCCTTAGAGGAAGCTTCGATACGTCAACCGTTACATGAAAACTTCAACACGTCAATGATTATACATTTTCTATCAGTTTATATGGCGCGTCCACCGTACAAGTCCTTGTATAAGTTACATGTATAAGTTATTTTAGAAACAAACTTAATATTACCACACCTAATTATAGAAACAAACAAGTGCGTTAATTCTTTTTTTCTTTATTTTAAGGTAAAGCATTAGATTTTTGACTGACACTACTTGATTATAATGACAGTACTTGAAAGTTCAGATTCAGGGTTCTACAGTGAGTGAGTTTTGCTTTAGGTCAGTTATTCTTTAAAAAAAAAAAAAAGGCAACTGCACATATTAATAATAAATGTTTTGGTCAAAATTTACCATTGAACCCTGATATTAACTTAAAAAAGCACTTTAAGCTTTAAACAATTTCTAAAGAATGTTTCGAGTATACACCAAATTAAAATTAAACACATGGGAGAAGCGTTTTCTCTGACACGTGAAGTGGGAAAAAGGAACAGCGCTGATGATGACACTGATGATATAAAAATGCACGCACAGTCAATAAATTTAAGAATCGAACATGCCGAGAACCAATAAAGATGCGCTCTGATTTCAGTAAACTGTACACATAGAACCTCTTTAGTGTTTGTAAACCAAGAGAGATGTGCATGCAACCTGGATGCAAAAAGACCTAACTAGCCTAGCATCCTGACGCTACTTGGTTATAATCTGACTGAAAAATCTACAAAGAATTTTATTTACAAATCGGACTGACGTTAGCTAAAACGTTGTCGACTTATTATTATGGATTAGCACTAAAAGACAAGGAGTGCTATTCGGCTAAGTTTCTTATGGCTTGCCGTCCTGTCAGTGGCTAAATGATGCTAAGCGGTGATCTAGCCGTCAATGACTGACCATATATACACTAGCATTTATACTAGAGAGAAATTGAAGGCATCTCGTGAAAAGTCTCTCGATGATTAAAACCTTGTTGTTTGTGGGCACGTCTATGAAGAAATGTTTTACGATTAAGGCACTGAAAGCTAAGGTGCTGCCCAGATAGATGCCATAAACTCACTTATCTAGCTAAACGTTTCTATTGTAAGCATGCAATGATGTGACCTAGCTAACTAGCATTAGCTAGCTAGTTTCTTAATGTAGATTGTAGGCGAGCTACACAGGTTTGCGAAAGCAATGTAACTTAGGCAACAACTTCACTGATGTGGTAGTTAGCTAGTTAGCTACTCAGCTAAAATGAAAAAGGTGCTGCAAAGACAGCTTCTCAGACCAATTAACCTACTTCCTAATGCATCCGAAAGGTGTCTGATTTGACAGTATGCATAAATATGAATGAATTTATGAACACTTTTCTGATTTTGACACCCAACAGGAAAACGAAACATTTTAGGGGGGAAAAAAAAAATCTCATTTCCACTCAGGGGTCTATAAAGGTCTATAAATTCCTCACCACGGACGTCAGCCTTGGACAATAAAACTCGTGCACTGAGGAAGCATGCATCCCTTCTAAAGGTTAAAACCTTTCATCACTGTAACCATTGCTCACATGCGATCAATCACATTACACGTCTCCAGAGGGCGCCTACGAAGGGGATTGACATGATAATGTGACAGCAGGATCAAAGAGGTCAGGATGATCTGCTTGTGCTTGTGGAGGTGGTGGGAAAAGGAGAAGAAGAAAGAGGAGGAGAAAGAGGGAGGAGAGAGAGAGAGAAGGAAGGGAGATAAAGAAAGAGTGGAAGTTGTATAAGTGTTTGTGTGCATGTGCGTGTGTGTGTGTGTGTGTGTGTGTGTGTGTGTGTGTGTGTGTGTGTGTGTGTGTGCGTGTGTCTGGGCTGTGTTCCAACTCTGAACTGCCTCAGGATGTCAGGACACTGAGTGGGTTCAGCATTCAGCTGACAGTTACTTATTCTGCCAACTGCTGCCATTTACCTGTTCCTACATCACACACACACACACACACACACACACACATACACACACACACACACACACACACACTCAGGTACACAGAGATAGAACGAGAGCGATAGATAACGAGAGAGAGCACACTTTCCAAACCGAACAGCATCAAATCTTGACAAAACACACAAGCCGAACAAAAAAAAAATGAAAAGAGAGCACAGTGAAAGAAAGAACATGATAAGAGAGGAAAAGTACAGAAGAAGGCAAGTGTGTGTGTGTGTGTGTGTGTGTGTGTGCACCATCTCCCTGTGGGCATGGCTGGTATTTCAAACATTCCCCCTCGCCCGCCTGAGCTCCCTCTCATTTCAGCATCTCTGCATTATAGAGCTCCATTGTCCACTATTACAGTGTGAAATGCTCACTTCAGGTCATCAGTGATGTGACGCTCACTGTCCAGCCTGGCATTTGGGTTACATTGTTGCCCGCTGGCATCCACAGGAGGGACTAGGTAAGCGGAACAATCCACAGAGCTTGAATTATTTAGAGCCTCGGCTCAGTCTCTTCAGCTTGGCAAAACTCAGCAAGTAGGAGAAAGAAAAAAAAACCTCTTAGATAATAATAAGGGGCCGTGTTCTAATTCAAAGCCTCCTCGTCCCTCTCCTCCCCTGCTATGCCTCCGATGTTTGTCAAAAAAAAAAGAATTTTGGGCATAAGAAAATAGCCAGAAAACACATCGTGCTACAATGTTAGTTTGTATTTGGTCTACTGATTTCAGTGTTTAGATTGGATTAGATTCAACTTCATTGTCATTGTGCAGAGTAACAGAGCACAGAGCCAGCGAAATGCAGTTAAGCATCTAACCAGAAGTGCAAATAGCAATATGTCTATAAATTTATATTTACGTCTATACATATATATGTGCAAGGTATGAGGTAGAGAAAGGAGGGACCGGCTCAGTGCAAATGACAAGGTGAAAATATACAAGGTGCATTGTACAGAGGTATGAAGTCTATATATCCGGCAGAGAAAGGAGAGACCAGCTCAGTGCAAATATAGATACATGAAGAGGCTAATTTGCGTGTGCAGTCGGATAACTTGCGTGCACAGTTAGTGAGTGCGACGCAGTTGGTTGCGGGTGATGTACAAAGAACAAACACACAGATTATCACATGCAAAGTAAGGGGAGGTGTTGAGATGTCAAAGGGAGTGAACGAGTAAAGCTGTAACTTTTCTATTATGACATTTGTTTTATTCCTTCTTTTTATGCCACATTTATAAAGTCTTCATTCATCTGCTTTATGAACCCTGAATACTAAAGTAGCTGGCGTTTAATTTACAATTATACCACGGAGCTCTTGATTTCTTGATTCTGATTGGTCAGAAAGTTTCGATTTTAAAAAAAAAAAAAAAAAAACAGCAGCTCTGACAGCAGTGAAGCTACAAATCAAGCTTTATATAAATAGAAATCAAAAGGTTTATATTCATTTCTAATACTATTAATAAAAACTAATTTCTAATACTACTACTTTAATAAAAAGCACATCAAAATGTGTTTTTATTTAACAAAAAAAACATCTAATCATTGGTTTGGTTTATGTAACATTTTTGGAAGGAGTCTCCAGTGTCAGCACTTTCTACCAGTCAGATGTAAAGCTGTAACTTTATGGTTACAAGAAGGACAGAGGACATTGTAACAGTACAAGTTTATTATGCTTTTTTTTTTTTTTTTGTCTTATTAACTTCAGGAGAATGTGAAGGAACGACTGGTTATAGCTGGAATTCAGTTGTTTCCTCTGACATTCCACAACGATAAACATATAAAAAGTATAACGCATTGTTCTTTAGCAAATTAATCCCTGCAATTGTCAAATAGCTGTGGTGGATAAAAGAAGAATAAAACATGTCAGGACATGCGGTAATTGGAAAATAACCAACTTCAGAGTGGTAACAGTACCTACGCTTCATCACATCATCCTGTCATTGATTATTTTCCATCACCAGCACACCCCATAGTGTTTCATTGCTTAGCTAAAGCAGAGTAACGATTGTAATTATTTTTGATTTGATGCGCTCAAACTAAAGTGACAAAAAAGTCACTGCACCTCAACATTACATTTCATCTTACGAATAATGCTAGAACCTGTTAATAACATACTCGCGCATTATCTTAGAAACATGTTGTTCATTCTCGAGTGAGACAAAAAAAAAAGATTTTGCCCTAATGTCCGGAGATCGCACGGTCCAATCCTGACGATGCTATAGAGCCCAAGAGAGCAAAACTGATCGTGATGTATGGGTGGGAGGGACATACTCTCTCTTTCCTGTCAATCACAGCGACCACAGCCAATCATAGATGTCTCAAAACCAAATCAGGGAGAGAAAAAAAAAAGACATTATTCATTGAATGTAGTATTGCCCAACAAACACAGATGACTGGTGAGCAGTTACGATGCTAACAATATCACTAGCAACAACTGCTCCATGTTTCTCTTACAATATAACAATATAAAACTTCTACTCTCTTATAAGTTTGAGATATGGTCCATAAATTTATTACAACTTTCCACATTTTTGCTCTCATCTCTCACAGAGGTGCCTAACAAGCAACTCCAGCAGCTACTGCTGCTGCCATTTAGGATCCAGCTGAGGCGGGAGATGGAGTTGTGCCAGGCTATTCGAAGAACCAATCAGTTTGCTTCTCAGTAAAAAAAAGAGCAAAGCAGCATGGGTAAAACCACAGCCTGGGCACTTACACTGCCACTTCCAGTCTCAGTGGAGAGACGGATGTGGAGAATAATAACAGTGTTCAGGAGCTGAAGAAAAGAGCAGAAAGAGCACTAGAGAAGTCAGGTTGGTGTGACATTTCCAGAAAGACAAAAAGAAAGGGGGATAGCTCTGTGTCATTAAACTGCACATTGAAAGAGCAGTGATAGCTCTTATCTTAAATCCTAAAAGGACTTCTTGTAGTTCTTGGAAAATAATGACATACTCTGGGTGCATGTTTTTTTTAAAAAATATATTTGATATACAACTCAGTATGAATCTGGAAAAAATGTAGTTGAGGCAAGTATGTACCTTAATGGCCTACATGGAGGTCAATATAATGTGCTTCTATTCCAGGAAAAAGGAGCACGCTAAGAGTCAAGAGCTTTTACGCTGCACAGAGTGGCAGAGAGAGAAAAGCCTCTGGCTAACTATCATGTCGGAAAAGAAACCCACCACACGGCAACGAAAACGCTGTATAAAAATGGCTCTGCAGCTCAGCAGTTTCTCTACAGGCCAATTTGATCTTCAGTCAAAGCTCAAAGCCCCTTTCCCACACAGACCTTTATATAATTATCGGCTTGCATTTCATGTCAGAAGTGCAACAAACTAAGACCTGACTTGACATTTTATTACATCTCCCTGACCCAGCGTGGAAGAATTAACAGCATAAACAGTCGCTAGTGCATCTGTGGTATGTGAGAATGTCAAAATCAGCAGTTTTACAGGACAGAACTGCCTGTCTCATCGGTAGAAAATTGCTCACTGTACTCACTGTTCCTTTGCTGGAAGATTACTTCTACTACTCCTTCTTGCTTTTGTTTTCCAAGGGGCTTAATTGTTCCTAATCTCTCAGTCTAAACATCTAGCTTTCACTTGAGGGTCTGTTACGTGGCCAAGAAGAGGCCATTTGACTGACAGCCAATCAGAACTTTTCTGCCGACAAACGTTCAAGATTATCTTGTCTACTTACCGCTAACGGTTTAAAGACTAGATGTCATTAACCCAATGACTATACCTTGAGCCAAAAAGCTTATTTTGTCATGCTGTTTGTTCAGTTTTCCTGACAGAAACTGACACACGGAAGTATGGAGATTCAGTCAAACTGCAACCTTCATGATCCTGAAGCTTGTGGCCTGAAAAGTGTAAAACAGATACACAAAACTCTGTGGCTTGTTCTTTAAGAGTCTGATGTTAAGATTAATTTTATCCGCACGTGAAAAAATCCTTGGCATAATATAAGGATAAAGTGGTGGCCGAGTGTTTAAGACTTGGATTTGAAATCCCAGCAATGTCAAGCTTCCACTGTTGTGTCCTTGAGCAAGAACCTTAACCCTCAACTGCTCAGCTGCACTCTGTCTCAACTGTAAGCTGCTTTGGATAAAAGCACCAGCCAAATGAGTTAAATGTAAATGTAGGCAAAGCTAAGAGAAAATGCTAAGAGAAAACAAATTCACTTATCACCATTTTCCCTTTGGCTAAATTCCCATTGTCGTCTTAAGGTCTGTTTCAATACCCTATTAGCTAAAGTCAAGTTTGCTAGTTGAAACCTTAGGGGCCTGAGGGGGACAATCTAGCTGTAGACTTCAGGAGCTTGACATTTCATTCATTTCCCTAAACCGGAGTGCAAGTAGAATATGAAAATCCAAGCAGAAAATGTCAAAATAGAAACCAACTGATAGAGTTTCCTTAGCTATAGACCACAACTTACCCCGAAAAGAGGGTACTGATCTCTTCATTAATTTATTCTGCTTACTAGGAAGCATGTTGGATGATTAGCACCAAGCTAGGTAGCATTCACACTAGGTAGTTAGCATGCTAGCCATGGGCATAACTTTAATTTTAAAAGTACAACAATTCCATGACCAAAAGAAAAAAAAAAAGCTAATTAAAAATAAAAAATATATATATATATATATAAAAATAACAACAGTGGCAGTAGCCAAAAAAAATAAAAAATCAATAATACATTTTATACAATTTATAATTAAAGAATTAAATATATACAGTGCTGTGCAAAAGTCTTAGGCACATGCAAAGAAATGCTGTAGAGCAAAGATGCCTTCAAAAATAATGAAATTAAATGTTTCTACATTTAAAAAAATCCTAAACAGTAAACAGTAATAAATGAAACAAAGTCAATATTTGGTGTGACGAGCCTTCACTTAAAAAAAAAAAAAAAAATAGTATCTCAGGTACAATGTGTGCAGTTTTATAAGGAAATGAGCTGGAAGTGTTACTGAGCATCTTGCAGAAGCAGCCGCAGTTCTTCTGGAGACTTTGACCGTCGACTCGCTTCTTATTTCTGCAGCGAAACCCAGCAGCCTTCATTATGTTTTCATTTTTTGTCTGAAAAGTGTCTCTTATAGAATCTGCTGCTTTCTTTACTGACATACAAACATTTTTCTGTAGCATTTCGTTTTGTGCTGGAAAACTAATGTTTGGAACCTAAAATGTTTTTGTACTGAATCAATAATGTAGAAGCCAGAAAATAAAAATCTATAACAAAGTTTGTACTAAAATAAATAGGGTGCCTAAGACTTTTGCACAGTACTGTATTACATTATACAACAACGATAATAACGAAAATTATTACCTAAAAACCAACAAACAAATAAATCAATCCTCTGTAATCCTCTAGCGTTTTAACCCTTTCTCGCAGTCCACTGGCATTCGAATGGAAATCGACTTATCGGACATTTTCAATCGGTATGAACAAACGAATTATTTCATTGCCGAAAGTCAGTTATAAGATTAGTCAGGACACTGTTGGGTTTCTGTGTGTAGAGTATCGTGACTCTGTGTTTAGCTGCCGGTGAGCAGGGCGATGGGAAAGGGGAGGGGTGTGAGCTGCCTGCTGGGCAGACAATTCACACGTCTCCATAGTAACACTGGTACAGAGATAAAACAGACAGCACGACTAAAGCTTTTTTTGATAGTAAAACACCATAAACAACTAAAATTATAACATTTAAACCTAGTAGGCTACGTAACAAAAGAAATACTTATGAAAAACTGCAAATTCTTGAAAGTCCAGCGTCCCGAGTGTCTACTGTCATATGAGACATTAAAAGTAACATATGTGTGACATCAAAAGTAAATTCATTGCTGAACACGGGCACACCAAAAACAGGTGGAAATTCCATTTTTTGGCCTCTGGTAAAAAGAGATAAGCACTTCCATGAAATGATGTATGCTTTGGGAGACTCTTAAAATTCAGTTACTGTATATGTAGCTCATTAGATGGACAAGGAAAGGAAAGAGCCTGATCCTGCAGGCTGAAAAAACTGGCCATTTTAATGACAGCTCCAGCTGGTTTAAAGCCTTGCACGTTAAATGTACATATGCTTCAATATCCTGATTTATAGACTGTAGGATTCTATAAATACATTCGTGATATGATAATCACAGTGTGACACAAATATCCGCATGAAAAGAAAAGAAATCTGCTGTCAACTGTCTTGTGCCGTGTTTATTTATAGCCACCTAGACATGAGCATTTTACGATAATCTTATCATTTTAGTTGCTAAGGACACATCTTACGTTTTATCCAATTATAGTTGTGTAATGTTGTGAACCATCCATGGAACGAGATGGAGAGTTCCTGTTATCACTTACATTATAGCAGCTATAAGCTGTCACTCTCTGACTAGCTTCTCTGCAAAAGTGTAAACTCCTCGGCTTTACCTCTGACCGATACAAAGCGCCTTTCAGAAACGTTAAATAAACGTCCTTTGAAAGAGCATAAGAAATAGATCACAGATAAATTTTTGTAAATTATTGTCTTCACAGAAAGTGTTACCAGAGTTAGCAGAAATCCCTGTCAGGTTAGCTCATGTTACCTAGCTGGTTAAAAAATACATAAAATATATGTGAATACATGAATTCCAATGACTTTCTACTTAAAGATTTCCATATATAGACTAAGTTACACTGTACCACTTCAATGGCTAGATAAATGTGAGACAACACACACACACACACGCGCGTACACACACGCACACACTTTATTGCGGACTAGCCTGTAGCAGGTTCAGGAATGTTTACTCACTGTGAGGTTGCATGGCTCAGTTTACAGAGCTTTATTTCTGCCTGTCCTTTGTCTTTCCAGCAACACAAATGCACACACACACACGTACACACACATGCATACAAATGCACAGCTAAGCATGATTGTACTCATATTTCCTTCTTATTTTCTGAAGTACATTTGGCGACAGATATTTTCTGCACAACAATATCACTAAAAAAAGCCTCCGTTTCACAAAACTGCCTCGGAACATAAAATTTCATTTCAGAATCGATCAAATTCTACTGCGTTTGGTTATGGAAAGCCCCGCAGCACGAGGAAACATTTTAATAGCACGCCCGAGTGTGAACCTATTGATGGTGGATCACGTCCGCACAATTATGTGATTTGTTGGAGAAAATGTTACCTGAGCGCAAGCCACGGGCCAAATTCCAAATAAACGGGAAGTGCAGGACCTAATTAAACTTGTTTTAATACCTCTGGCTAACAGCGTAACCCAGAAACGTGTGCTTTCAGTCGAAGGTGATGTCAGCTATACTGCCAGGTTTGACCTTGACTGGTAGCTCTAAACAAGCTCCTGCCATTTTTCCCTCTAAACAAGCCCCCGGATTTTATGGCTCTAATTCTGAACGCAATTATTCAGCTGAGCTCAGCGGGCTGTCTTTGGCCCCCCCCTGCAACTCAGGGATGGGAATGAGAAAACAAATCAATCACAGATCAAATACATATTCATGTGCCTTCACCTCATTCAAAGACTTATTTGCTCCACAAGCAATCCAAAAGTCCAAAAGCGTCCTGCAAACAGACGAAAAAAAAACCTTCCGTCTGAAATGCCAACTTTTCAGAAGAAGCTGCGATTTCATTTCCTCTGATTAATATTTAAAGATTCACGATGCGAATCACGGATGCCTACTTTAAAATGTATTTCTGAAGGCCATACCTGTGAGGTTCTTGAGGCCGAGCTGGCGCAGTCCAAAATGGCCGTCTCTGCGGTAGTTGAGGAAGATGGCGAGGGCGTAGCGGTCCTCGTAGAGCCGCGTGCCACGGATGATGCGCAGATTCTCAAGGGGAAGATAGTCGAACTGATTCAGGGCCACCAGCACGTATCCTGTCACCTCCCGGATGGACTGGAGAGAAAATTAGAAAGAAAAAAAGAGGTATTTAAGCACCTTTAGCACCATTATGTTTGCTTCATCATCCACTTTAACAGGAATTAATTGCTTAAAATGGCTGTAATTCCTAAATGGTAAATGGCATATTTTTGTGGAGCCTCTTAAAATAAAGCTGAAAGTCTACACTCTGATCACATCTTGATTGTTTTATTTCAAATCCATTGTGGTGGTGTATAAAGGCAAAAATCACAAAAACTCTGTCATTGTCCAAATACTTCCAGACTTGACTGTATATATGGCTTTCTTTTCTTTCTTTCTTTCTTTTCTTCTTTTTTTTTTTTTAAGTGTAACCAAATATTTTTTTGTATTTTTATAAAAAAAAAAAAAAAAAAAAAAAAAACTTTCTCACATTCAAGGGAAAGTATGAAGAGAAACTATGTACTTTCAGTTGGAAGAACCATCACAGAGATGTTCTGGAATGAAAACTCTTGGGATTTTTATGACCTGAAACATTTCTGAGAAAGTGATACTCTGGATTTCCACACATGTATCTGATTGTGGTTTTTCATCTTTATGTGCTGTGCCAAGAGAAGTGTTTCAGGGCACTACAGAGTAACCATAGCTTTATTTCCTCATGAATTCGATGGGAATTTTTGGTGTGTCGTGTTAGTACAGAGGAATGTATTTAGAACAGGCCTGCAGGAGAACACAGAGTGCTGAATACTACGAGAGGAAGCGGTGTGTGTGTGTGTGTGTGTGTGTGTGTGTGTGTGTGTGTGTGTGTGTGTGCTCCTCCTCTCAGTGACAGCTGTCAGGAGGAGTGTGTATCAGCTCTGTGTATTGTGTAGAGTGTCACAGCCCGTCATGGTGCAGTCATCCTCCACCACTCTCACCCAAAGCCATGGACACACATACACTTTCTTTAACAGTTGTGCTTTCATTTATCCCAGCTAATGACACTTGTAATCATAACAGTACAGGAATACACATTATCTCGACATTCACAGTGTATATATCCACATTAGGCTCAGAACACGCAAAAATGCAACAAACACCAACTACCTGTGTGTAGTACTTAAAAAAGTGTCTAAAGTTTGAATTTAGATTTACAGTTTTTTTATATACTGAATGTAACAAAACCAAATGGCAACACTAGAATTTTGGTAGTTGCTGGAGCATATAGGAATATGATGGAGATTGTTTTTCTGGATTGTTCTTTTTTGGTGAATACCTGTGTTTGATGGTACATGATGGTAACCTGCGTCTAACGAAGAATGGAAAAGTTTAATGGAGAATGCAGATGTCTGATGGAGAATTTAGTGTTTGAGGGACAATGGTAGTGTCAGATGAGGAATGCTGGTGGTTTATGGATAATGGTAGTGTTTCTGATGAGGAATATTAGTGTTTGATAGAGAACAGCAGTATTTCAGATAGGGAATGTTGGTGCTTCACGAGGATTGTTTGTGTTTGATTGTTGGTGTCTTAGGGAGATTGTTGGTGGTTGTTGTCGGATGGATAATGTTGGTGTCTGATAAGGAATGTGGGTGATTTATGGATAATGATGGTCTCTCTGATGGGGAACACTGGTGTTTGAGAATGAGAATGCTAGTGTTTCTAATGGGCATTGTTGGTGTTTCATGGAGAACAGTCCTGTTTTTGATGAATGTTGGCACTGGATGGAGAATGCTAGTGTTTCTGATGGAGAATGTTGGTATTTGATGAAGAATTGAAGTGTTTCAGATGGGGAATGTTGGTGTCTGATAAGGAATGTGGGTGCTTTATGGATAATGATGGTCTCTCTGATGGGGAACACTGGTGTTTGATGGAGAATGCTAGTGTTTCTGATGGAGAATGTTGGTATTTGATGAAGAATTGAAGTGTTTCAGATGGGGAATATTGGTGTCTGATAAGGAATGTGGGTGCTTTATGGATAATGATGGTCTCTCTGATGGGGAACACTGGTGTTTGATGGAGAATGCTAGTGTTTCTAATGGGCATTGTTGGTGTTTCATGGAGAACAGTACTGTTTTTGATGAGTGTTGGCACTGGATGGAGAATGCTAGTGTTTCTGATGGGGAATGTTGGTGTTTGATGGATGATGGTAGTGTTTCTAATGGAGAATTGCTGTGTTTGTAGGTTTTAGATTAAGAATGTTGGTGTTTTAAATTGGTAAGTTGGTATATGTTATGACAATTTGGTGTCTATTTGTTGTCTACAACAGTTTAGTTAAGTTGATGTTTCTTAGTCAGTGTTTGATGGTAAAGGGTGTTGCTTGTTGGAGGCGGCTAGTGTGCACTAGGCTTTAATGAAATACCGCATTGGTTGCATTATGGCCATTTTATTTACAGTTTCTCAGCATTTCTCAGTATTTTAGTCTGAGAAATACCTCACATGCCCACCTGAGCCACCAAATACTGCCCCCAACCATAAGAGCATGACACTAGACTTCAAACAGAGCTTAACAAATGTATCACATATTTGTAATTTCTTGCCAAATACCCCACATATCTACCCCAGCCTGCCAACTACCCCAGAACCCCAGGCACTGGCAATTAAACCCATCCTAGTTACCTAGCAACCTCAGAAATCTGCTAGTACTCAAAAGAGCGGAACAAAAAAAAAAAGCCCTAGAAAGCAACCGGGGTTGAAAATCAACAACAAACAGAGGCATCTTTGTTGTTCTTTGGCTAATTTAATTAAAGGATTACTTTGCTGAGAGTCCTATTCATTGTCTGTGTTCACTTTCCACCATTTCATTTTCTCTCTCTTTCCCCTACTCATTTATTTCATTGCTAGTGGATCAATGTTTTCCAGAGAGTGAGAGAAAAAGCCCATTTCTCTTTCTGTTTACTCAGTAAGGAGGTGCCTAAGTAAAGGAAAACACCTTGTTGTGATTATGAGCTTGGTTTACAGATAACAGCACACACGGAAAGAAAAAAAAAACGGACAGGCTATGTGGAGAACACCATCTTACTCCCAATCACCAGCAGAGGTAGCTTGAAGGTTAAAGTGTTGGCTATTATTTATAGACCATGCAAGTGATTAGAGAAGGCCTGGATTTTTTCAAACCCCTGCCCTGAACACCTCCTTCAGCGAGATGAGTGGGACACTCAGAGAAAAAAACCCTGTCCCCAAGAGCACACCATGCTCCTCAGGAGGCCCTTGGGGATGGACATGTGCAGGTCCTGATAAAAGTGTTCTGTAGATACAATGTGTGCTAATGTGTGAGCTGAACAAGCAGAGAACCAGGGGCATCTGGGAAAAGCAAAGCACACATAGTGATGTGACAAGGATCCATACTGACAGTGGCTGAAGCTAGTAGTGGCTCAGTGGTTAAGGCTTTGGGTCATGACTCAGAAGGTTGTGAGTTCAAATTCCAGCACCAACAAGCTGCCACTGTTGGACCCTTGACCTTTAGAGTATGACACTGTACACCACTTCATCTGCTCAACTGTAAGTTGATTTGGATAAAAGTACCTGTCAAATGAGCAGACCCTGATACAAATGCCCAAACTACCAGGAACATAGCCTTCATCCTTCGGATTCTTTTCCTTGTCAAATTCCAAACACGAAAACAATTCATCTTATTAGATAATACAGGAATCTGTGGTTAAGTCTTGGATGACATTCTTAGCCTGTTCTCACTGTGAACTGTAACAAGAAAAGCAGAAGTATAATAAAGTCCCATCCAAGGTGTATTTTTAATGAAAACAAAATGGAAATATACAGTCAAGTGCGGGGTCTATCTAATGAATGAAAAGCACAGATCGTAAGCAATAAAAGAGTCCAAACCACAAAAAGACATGAACACAAGAAACTAATACAAAGGAGCAGGCCAAACACAGTGACCATGAAAACAATCCAAGATGTTAAACACCAAGAAATCCAACAAACAGAACTGCAAATAGGAACGAAGGCACGACTTCTTAAAGTGTAAGTGGAAAACTAGAGTCTTTATTGGGTCTGTCAATGAGGAAGTGATTGCAATCAGGCATGCTAAAAAAAACGGAAGTCTAGTATTCTGGCGATGGGAACCTGTAGTGGTGTAGCATAGAGTTGTCAGGTAAGCCTAAGACAGTATTCCTGCCTCATGCCCAGTGTTTCCCAAGATAGGCTCTGGATCTGCAGCAACCATGACCAGAAAAAAGCTATTACTAAAGATGAATGAATTAATTTACTATAAAATAAAGCCCTTTTCAGGGACAAAAGCATAGTTCTTTCTTTCTGCACACTCAAAAGCATCTTTTTTTAATCTTTCATAACAGCACATTGAATTTTTTTCCTTGTAATCTTTTTCTTGATATTTTTCAGGTTCAATACTCTTCAAATCTATCCTTGGTCAAGCTAAAATCTTTTGCCAATGCAGACCACTTACAAATAAATGACACATTTAGTCTTGAGCTATGCTCTTAATTTTAAATAAACAAAAGAGAAAGAACATGGCCATTTTTTTTAAATCTCTCCTAAAGACACAAAAGTGGCCAAGTGGAAGCTTCTGCACATATATGAAAGACCTGGGGAAAAACACTCGAGTGTTTTTCTCTTCCCAGTGGCTGAGCTTTGTCGGAGGAAGTGTGCCCAAGAAACAAAAGCTCCTTTCACTCTCGGAGACGTGCCCAGTATGGAAATAGAGTCCTTCAGCCCTGAACTTCTGAGAGCCATGAATGGGCAGAGAATAAGGGCTGTAGAGAGAGAGAGAGTGGGGATGGAAAATGGAAGGAGAGAGAGAGGAGGTGGGCTAGAGAGGCAGCGCTGGAGTCCATAGCAAGAGAAGGTGTGCTGTGAAGCGGCTCATGGCTGGGCTCCTGTATATTTTAATACATAATTAATACTCCACCTGTTCCAGTTCAGAGAGAAAAACAGGGGGAGAAGAAGGAGAAAAAGGAATCTCAAGTGTACAAGCATGAGAGAGGGGATAAAATGAAATCTCACAAGGGATATTGATACCGATAGAAATACAGAGCGAGAGAAGAGAGAGGGAAACCAATTAAGGAGAGGAGGTAAGAGTGTAATGACACTATTAACACATTTGAGAGTCTCAACACATGTTACACTGATTACCTCTCATTTACATACATATTGAACTTGTTGCTTGTGCCAGAGGGGTTTCACGTGTGCATCTGGGATTGATCTAACTTCACCCATCTCACCTCAGCTAAAGCACAGCATCATTCCATAGAGTCAGGGGAGGAGAGCAGCACCCTCTGACAACATGAAGAAGAAACCTCGCGAAGAACCAGACTCAAAAGGGAACCTGTCCTATTCTGAGTGATGGATAGTGGGATTATACATCATTACAGTATACAGGTACAGGTGAACAGATTGTAAATAAGAGTCCAAAGATGAACATAGAACAACCCTAGGTACAAATCTGCAGTACCCAGTTGAGATTATCCCTTGAAGCTTGGGAATAAACTGTTTTTGGGAAGTGTAAATCTTTAGTGTATCCATGTGGGACATGGGACAGTCTGGAAGCTCCAAGCAGAAATAGAGGATCAGGATGAATTAGACAGGCCCGGCGGGCGAGAGGAGCCACACCAGCAGAAGAGTTGTCAACTAAATGGTAGCAAAGGTGGAAAAATGGTAAAATGATGAAGAGGGGCAGTGGAAGCTCAGTCTTTACAGCATTGGGCTACTGCCTTGATTTCCTGTGTCACACAAGTGAGACAGCAACAGACATCTGCATGATGGCATGCCTTTTTTTTCCTTTTTATTTCCTTTTTTCCTCCCTCCTACAATGGACACTATCAACTTTATGCAAATGCTGCTTTTAAAGGGCAACACTCTCAAGAAGTTGGGTCAACTTGCATCGAAAAGACAAAAAATATAGGGCAACCTCAAAGCGTACTTAAGATATTCACTTTGTGTCCCTGCCAAAATGCTTTCCCATGAGTTATTTGCCTGATAAAGGACCTGATTTGAAGACGGACATAAAAGGGAATTGGAGATAATCAGGACTCATCCAACGCCACAGCGAATCTGGCAGTCATTAATCTTAGTTAAATAGTGAATCCAGTAAGTCTTTACTGGCTTCGAGATGCATGGCCAGTTCAGCAAGCAGTCCTGACAGTGTGACAGATGCTTGTAAGGCCTGCTGATGAACAGAGCCCGCCAGCAATGTAGACCTCATTGTGACAGTAAGCAAATGCAGATCCTGTGCAGACAGATTCATGGGTCTTCAGTCTTTGTTTGAAGATAGCCAGTGACTCAGCTGTCTGGACAGCCAGGGGAATTTCATTCCACCACCTGGGTGCCAGGACAGAGAAGAGTCTTACCTACCTTGTGCATTGAGGGATGATTGGTTGAGTCGAGACTTGCTTGGAGGTTGAAGGGAGTGTGGTGCAGAGCGGGGCTTGATAAATGTCCTCAGGTCCATTTTTGTCTTTCTAATCAAGCATCAGTGCTTTAAATCTCATATTGGCTGCTACAGGGAGCCAGTGGAAGCTGCCCTGGGGCTTCCCTTAAGGCTGAACTGGGATTTTCCTGACATTGCAATTCAGCAAAATCACAGACTAGTAGCATCTTCTTCTCCAGGTGATCTCTGGTGTCTCATTAGCCAGCCACTAAAAAGGTCCATTTGAGGAAGACACTGTGAATACGACAGAGATAGCTCAGCAGTTTCTGTACTGGAAGGCTGTGAGTTCAAATCCCAAAACTGTTGAATGCCTGCCTCACTTGCAACATCTTCCTAATGAGAAGAAATGTATGCAAATGAATCTCACAAATGACACGTGAGGTTTTAACTAAAAGCTTATTATCATGAATTCCCCTTCTCAGGACGTGATGCGTTTCCCAGCATGAAGACTGCTGCTCTCATGTGTTTGGTTTTGAGTTTATTTTTATTTTGAGGGGTTTTTTTTTTATGGCTATGTGCATTTGTTTTGGTTCACTCCTATCTCTGCTCCTGTCTGATCATTGGCTTATTCCCCTAATGTGTTCAGCTGTCCTGTGTTTCACTTTGATTAGTTTGCATATGTCTCATGTGTTTCCAGGTCTTAGTTTCACCACTGTGTTTCCTGTCATGGTTTTGTCCCTCACCTGTTTTTTTTTTTTCTTTGAATATGGATTATCCTAGCTTAATGCTATGAACTTTGATTATGGTTTTAAGATTGCCCCTACTAAATGCTGCAAGTGTGTAATTGTATGTTACACCAACATTATTTCTCTTTCACAATTTCTTCAGCTCTCAAATAAAATGCCCCCATTCTGCCCAAGTTAAAATAAACCTGCTTTTCTTTTACAGGTCATGGCCATGATGTACATTTGGCTGAAATGCGACTGAAGAGAAATTACTCTGTGCAACCTTGGTAGAAGTGTGAAGAAAGAGAGATAAGCATTTGCATCTGGGTATCAGTTAATCAAGGAAGATGTAGAGACAAAACTGAAACTGAGAAGATATGAATCTCCCAAAGAAAGAGGTGTGAGGTGGCTGTTTAGATGAAAGGAAGATGGCCACTTCAGAAGGCAGTAGCTGTCTCTCAGAGCTGACACTAGCGTCTGTGGGTTTCCTGTGAGATTCATTTCATTTCCTCACACAGCTACTCATATCACCAACGGCTCACACTGCATCAGAGATTAATAACACAGTTCTGACTTGGAGTTTTTGGGAAGTTTCTATGTAATTCTGCAGTGAGTTGACACACCAACACACCGACTGAGACTGGACTTTTGGAAAAAGTACTGCACAGGTACAAACTATGTAAAACAAATACTCTGAAAGTGGTCCTTAAGGTTCCATTCTGTCACTGGATACATTTTTAAACTTACACACCATCCTGCAGGTCCTCTGCCTACAAGGAACCACCCCACTGAAAGTGTCTGTCCGTCGAAAAAGGGTGCAATGTTTTTTTTTTTGTTGTTTTTTTTTTTCCGAGATTATATTCCTCTGTCTACAACAATATAATGAAAACCAGCTGTACTAGCACATGACAAATTCATTCAATATGAAGCTCTGAACTGCTTCCATATGCTGAAAATGTTGAAATGCTTTGTCATTATTTTTGACTTAACATCTCATTATTTCTACTTAATAACTTGCTATTTCAAAATACATTTAGGGTGTCGGTTTTGGTCAGAACATTCATGATGATGGACAGTAATTGAAGAAACACCATGTGGTGCAAAACATTTGTGTGTGTGTGCATGTGTGTGTAAAGTCCTACATTCTCTAAATGTCACATCAAAGTTGCTACAACATCCTCCTCTACCATATGATCTTTAATTCTCTCACACACACACACACACACACACACACACACACACACACACACACACTTCACCACCCTGCTAAGCTAATGGTGGCCCTTTCAGTCACATTACAGATAATGAAGCATGCTTGAGTGCCTATCGATTCAGCACAACCGTGATTAAGAACAATAGCCATACTTTTTTGTCTACCCTCTCTCTACCCTCTATATTATTTTATCTCCTCTCAGTCACACACCATTTCTTTTTTTCTGTACTACCGTCACACACTCATTTCACCAATTTCCGCACATCACTCTATCTGCATTAATGGCCTCCTCCATATTCAATATCTGCTCCACTACTTCACTATCCAATCCATATCAGCATTGCTTAGGTACAAGAGTAGACTAAATAGAGGAGAAAGGTCATATGAGTGCACAGGTAGGTTACATTAGGTTGATTGTCAACTAAGAGCAAATGTTTGTCAGCTAATAATCCGTTCTCTCTCTGTAATGAGCTGTATGTATGTGTGGCTTCTCTGGACCTCCAGACTTGCTTGATTCTTGCTGGCGCTTCTTCTACTTGAAGCTTCTTATTTGCTTTCTGCTGCTGAGGATGGTTCCACGTGGATACTCTAAAGATTTATACTTCCCAAAACCAGTATATAGCCAACTCTCGTGCTTGCTTCTCGTTCTTGCTGTAGGTTTGTACTTAGGAGCTGCTAAATTGAGGGCAGCTGAACTACAGGTGCAGAAGAACTGAGAAGTATTTAACGTTTCAATGGGAATAATATCAAAAGCCATGGGTGTGCATGTTGGACATGGATAAATAGCATCAGAGAAGAGGAACAGTGCTATTAGACCATACTCAATACACTATTAGACAAGAGCACAGTCAGTCATCTTCAGTAAATGCTTTTGCCTAGTCAGGGTTTCAGTGGATCCAAAGCCAGTTGCGGGAACACTGGGCATGAGGCGGGAACATGACCTGGATGGAACACCAGTCCAACACAGGATACCATTTACACCTACAGTAAATTCACTGTAGGACAACTAGGAACAATTTAGAGCAGCTAGTTCACCCACCAGCATGTTCTTCAGAGGTGGGAAGAAACTCGGGCTCAAGATCAAACCAGAAACCCTGAAACTCGATTTCAGTGTTTAAGATTTTTGAAAATCAAAGTGTGAAAATCAGTTTTCCATAACAAGGAATGCACTGCAAACTGTACATACACTGATGAATTCACAGACTGGTACATACAATAACACACTCATTAGTCCCATTTCTTCAGTGTTGGAGTTGTTTTATAAATGATGGATACACACACAAGTGTGTATTCTTCCAATACATGTGAGACTGAAGAAATGATGAGCTTTGAGGCACAATAACACGACTACTGCACATAATGAGCTCTGACTTGTTTCCCACTGAGGGCAGAAAACAGATGTATTAGCATACTAAGACCATATGATAACATGTTTTGTTTTATTTTTTGAAAGACAGAAAAGGTTTCCACACTCCACTGCCAGTGATGTAAAGAACCGTCTAGCCTTGGTCACACACTCACCCGAGTCTAATTCAAACCTTAACAAATGTAGCTCAAGGACATTCCAGAATGATTCATAATTTATTTAAAAGTATTAGCAGTCTACTTTTTCCAAAAAAACCTCTTTAGTAATCTATTTAAAACATTCTATTAGATCTACACTGAGGACACACAGACGCAGCCACTTATTCAATATCAGGTGGAAAAATAAAATATATGGATGAGGCCTTGAAAACTTCTTTGCTCAAGGCAAGCAGTAACAAGGTGAAGATAAACACAACTTACTCGTGATACCTCACATAGGTTAGGAACCTGAGCGAAAGGCAACTCTTCGATCTGACCATGGTGCAAGATGGCTAATGAGAGCTGCACAAGTTTTACAGACAGTGTTGTAGGCCAAAGTCAGCGTGCTTACTCACTATTTCAGTATTATTTTAGATAGCGCTAACTAGCAATGTTAATGAATGCTAATTTAAAAATGTACTTGACTAGTCTATAAGGAGATGCAGCTACATTAAAGCTATCATGCACTCTTAAGCCTGATTCTGATTGGGTGCAGAGAGGCAGTGTAGAAAAATAACTCTGAGAACTTCTCGCCCACGTCTGTAGTGATTGGTCAGTAGTGACGTGTGAATAAACGGGGGATGGAAACTAGTAGGAGTGTAGGGTGTGTCTGACATCACAAATTGTTGGATCGCGGCGACACCATCAGTTTAGCTGCATTTCCCAAAGCAGAAGCTTTGTTCCTTTTAAATCAAGTTGATTATAACTAGTAAAAGTATTATATTGTTCATGTAGCAAGGATAAGCTTTACATTGTTTCATTATAAATTAGCGGTCATCAACTGGCAGACTGTGGTCCAATGCCTACATTGACCGAAATGATACTGGAGAAGAGCCAATCAACTTAAATTAATTGTACAGACCATTTGGTGATTTTTTTTTAATTACTATATTGCCTCACCGCCATCATTTTCCTCACCGCCTTCTGTTCAGAGTTCATGACGGCACTGAAAAGTCTGTCGTATTACAGACAGTTTGTAATAATCCGAACCAAGAACCTGAGGCAAACTGCACTGCTCCTCAAATTCAGTAGCACGGCCAAAAGTTTTCAACCTATTCCACAAATCAAACAAAGATTATTTCCACTAGCATGTAGATATAATCCGGTTTCCTAAATCTTCTGGCTAGGTTACATATTTCTATTTGTTCTCCATGTCCCCGTGGACGAGAGGAACAGCGATATTCTGCATTATCAGTATAAAATGAATAAAGTTCAGACCGAGGAAATAGTTACTGAGGTGCAGAAAGTGAAGGACTCTCGTTCTCTTTGCAAGTGGGAGTTGGACTCCATCACAATTTCCTTAATGAGGAGCTTGTCCTACTGGAATTCTCCAAATTGAATTTATATGTATGTAATTATATGTAATTGATTCGTCCCATTAATTATGGTCTGGCTCAGCTTGTGTCATGGTTAATATTGCACACTTCTGATGAGAAGAGGCTCCGCACTGGGATCGTTTGGGCGAATGGCAATTATTCAATTAGAAAGAGCAAGTCCTGCCGCATCTTAATCCTGTCCATGCACTAGAGGAACTAGAGGAACGTCATCTTTAATCAGGAGTAACTTTTCAGGTATGCCGGAGGAGAAACACAACACCAATACACATGAAGAGTGAATGACTTTAGGGGGTACACTAGTCTGCTTGTTCTCACTTTCTCAGTCTGCCTGACTCTCTGGCCTCCAGATTTACTAAAGAAAAATCAGACCTTGACCATTTCCTCTAGGTCAAATGCTGTCATTAAGTAAATCAAATAGTGTTCAGGTTTCAAAGTCAATTGTGACTTGTTTACGACTCTCATTATCTCTTATTAATGATTTGGTAAAAGCAATGATTACCCTGCTTTTTTTTCAGAATAAAAAGGTCTGTTTAGAGGATACCCGAGAGATAACCAGGCTTACAATGCCTCTGTGCCCAACATTTGACATATACTAAATCAGCCTCGCTCCTTCTGGCTGCATTTGAATGCATTTTCCCAGGTGGATAAGAGTCTCATATCAAAATCAGGAATACATGCCTTAGAACCAAATGCTGTTAAATCAAAAAACAAATTAGGGCTATTTGTACTTCCTTTAACTCCCTCCCCGCAGGCCACCTTAAAAAAAATAGCTCAATAATTTGGCTGGCATCTGAATTATCCTATTAGTGCAAAGTGATTACCAAAAAGCAAGACTGTCTGACGTGATTAAGATTCAATCAAGGAAGGTTATTATCATAATCTAATGCTAATATGTTTAAAAATATTTTTTGGCTTCAAATTTTCCAGATTGTGTCTTTAACATGGAGCCAACTCACAGCTTTATTAACCTTAAATCTGGAATTTGAGATGGCAGAGAACCACTGTCAGACCTTTGAGGATAGTCCGGGTCAATTATGTGCTTCAACTGGATTCAAACCCATTGGCATTATTTTCACACCAATTTCCTCATTGCCAAGTCTCACCCAATAACTAATTTTTATCTATTGCATGGCAACCACCAAGCTGGCACGTGAAGCCAAACTCCTTCTTCTTCCAAGGCTTTTAAAGCCAATAGCATCTTTTGGACCTACTGCTCATTAGGGGCTTTGAATTATCCAGATTGTGTATTTCAGGTTGTATATTGGGCAAATTAACAACCTTGTTAACCATGAATCTGGGACGTGAACACCTCTGTTGGACTTTGATGAAGATTCGTAACCCTCAGCTGCTCATTTCTGTGCTTTGGTTCAGTTTCTACCCTGTTGGTGAAAATTTTCTCCCAATTTCCTCCATGTTCCACCAAATAACACTTTCTCCTCTGCTGTAGTGCTTCTCAAACTATTTTTAGCCAGGGACATCTTAAACTGTAAACTAAATTCCATGAACCTCTCAGTATGGATTTAGTTCATGAATATTATTTGAAATTTTCTTTGGTGCTTGGACCCCTAAATAAAACAACAGCTTTGAATTATCCAGAATGTGTAATTAAGATGTAGTTAGAGTGTATATAAGACTTTGTATTTAGCAAATTCAGTTTGTTAACCTTGAATCTGAATAATAAAAATTCCAGATAATAATTCCAGATAATACTTTCATCCAGTTTTCTCCAAATGTAGTGAATGCATATCCGATGGGTAGTTCTCTTCTGTTACATAGCAGCTGCTAATTTGGGAGGTTAGGCCAAACATGTGCTGCCTATTTTGGACCTGCTGCATCTTTATGACCTTCTGCTCATGCAATGTCAAGGAGAATAAAGGAGAGCGCTAATGCTACTGCTTTTTCTGTATGCCTAGGATAACAGATGCCTGCAATTAGCTAGCATCATGCTGATGAACAGGGAATTCCATCCAAAACTTCAGCAAAATCACTGGTCATTTCTCAAGTAGATATTGGTCATCATAATGTACCCTCTCTTAAACTCCTTCTTAAATTCACAAAGAAGCATCTGGTTCCTGTTGAGAACCACAGTATGTCTTTCTGCAGAGTTTTTTTTTTTTAATGCAGAATTAGTTCTCCTGTGTTTTGCTGTTAAACCAGTAAACAGTTACAGATCATTGCTTCTTGATATTTGCAAAGTAAATTGAACCATTAATTACAACATGGAACTACAGGTCAGTGTGGGAATAAAAAAAAATAATAATAAACTGCATGTACTAAAATCTCCAGAGACTTTAAAGCCTACCTGATGAAAGTTCTGCAGCATTATTAGTTCAGAGACGTGAGTTTCCACTCTTATTAGTTCTAGTTGCAGGTTTTTTATTTGGACTGGAGGTTTCAATCAATTCAGCTTCAGAGAACTCAAAGACCCATATGCGCTGGCTCGCTAACTGAAACCTAATTAGCCTAACCCCTGCTATGGCTCCCTGTGAAGGCGTCATTACCTCTGCTGAGATGTTTTCACACCTGACTCTGGACCGTGCTGATTTATTGGCAGGACGGGCTCTTTAGCCTCACTGCACAGTGCTCAGGGGGTTGTTACTCTACCTCCTGAAGAGCCTGATCAAGCTTAATAGACATAACAGTGTTATTAGCTAATAAATCCTGATAGGTCTGGCTGCTTAGGAAATCCATACAGGCAGCTAGCGACTCGACATATGAGTTAACAGCTTGGAGCTTTTGATTTCATGTTCTAAGTGAAGCAACCTGGTACTCAACAGATCCTTATTATTCAAGAATGAGTCAGAAACTTTTGTATGAAATCTATCTGACCAATCTTTCTGACATCAGCCTCTCAGAGAGCTGTTTTCCTATCACTGCCCCTGCCTTAGCATTGGTTTATTTTCCAAATGTGTGCACCTGTTCTGTGTCTATCCCATAATTAGTTTGTAAATTTATACCCTGCTGTTACCATGTTTCTGTTCAAGTGTTACCGTGCCTTTCTGAGCGCTGGTTCTCTGCTCATAATTTCCAGTTTTCCAAGTTGTGCCTGCTTTTTTTTGTTTATGGCTCTTCCTTCTTTGGCATTATTTATATGTTTATGACTGCTTTGAATTAAGACTACGAGCATTTGAGTTCCCGAAATAAATCCCATGCCGAGTTTACGCACTTGTGCCACACTTTATAGTTTCAGCCACTTAGAAGAAACGTTATAGTAGTACAGATTGAGGTGTCCAGATTTGGAGCAATAATCTGATGCAAATGTTCTCATTTTTAAAACACGGAAAGCACTTGCATTTGTAACGTAAACTACCCTGAGTCAGTGAGTCAGGAAAACTTCAGTGGCCTCTCTTTTAGTGATTATATTGCAGAAGATTCTGACATTGCCATATACAAGTGCTGCACCTTTATTCTTAGTATTTTCACAACCTAGGTGCAGGCGGCAGCCTGATAAAGAACAGCGCAATTGTAAATGGTTAGAATGAATACATGGTGAAGAACTGTGGTCAAGTGTGATGCAGATTAGTGCTATCCTGAATTACACTTGTGCCTGCCCAAACAAAGCCTTCTGACTCAGCCACTCATAGGTAAGTGTTTTAGTCTTGCTATTATGTTCAATTTAAAAGAGGATGTTTCGACACCAGACACCAGAATGCAGCTAACATGCTAATGGTGGTGACTGGAAAATCTTCAGGCTTCACCAACTCCCTGGGCATTTCTTTTATTTTCTTGCCCATGACACAGTTTTGGCAGCTGACTCTGTCAAGCTGAATGTGTGTTGTTTGTTGAATCACAGCCATCCTACAGAATGTCAACCAAGAATAGCAGGAGGAGCTTTTAAGCTCTCTAAGCAGACTGATATCAAAGAAGCAAGAATGAATTTTCTAGTTCGAGTCATTTTCTTCGGTTTGAGATGATGAAAAGACATGACACCTATTAAAGCATGGCTTCAGCTTTCCTAATGGGAACTGTATTATCGAATCAGTTCTGATGTATGATTTCACCTTCAAACTTTAGGCCACTCTGAATAAACAAGTCTGTTTGATGTACTGAACAATGCGACTAAGACGTTTGAGATGAGCATGCAATTATTAAGGTATGCAGTTTGTAAAATGATAAACTGGACGTTAATACCATCTTGTTTTTAGCTTAGTTAAGAATTTTGATGACTACTTCTACTTTAACAGTTGGCAGCGATAATGCTAATCAAATCACACCATCTGACAATGCATCTGACCTTGCTGTGATTCTGGAAAAACTGCTATCTTTCTCATGGCCATTTGTTCTTTCCTCTCCACAAAGGCCACTAGGGTACAACTAGCTACATGACTTGTTTTCAATCTCCCCGACTTCTTCCCCAAGTTCTCCCACACACCCCAATGCTGTTCCCCCCCCCCCCCCCAGTGACTCTATGTTGCAGCTTTCATTACAACACTCAGGCTTGCCCACAAAGCCAAAAACAGTTCCCCACCTACGTGAAGACACTTACCACCCCCACCTCTTCTACCACATTCCTTCTATAATGGCCAAACTTAACCAACCAGCCATCCATCAAGGTACAAGGAAGTCCTGTACCAACACTCTTCTCTTTCCTGGCACCCAGGTAGTGGAATGAACTTCCTCTGTTAATTCTGATCAAAACCCAGCTTGTCTTTTTTTTATTGGCTGTTTTCCAGAATTCCGCCCTAGCAACTTCTGACAGCTTTTTGGAGACCACGTTACAAATGCTTTAAAAATGCTTGCACATTTTGTGCTGAAAACAAAACAAATTGACCTTTTTGGTGAGTCATTAGAGGCTCCTTTATTTTGCATGTGTTTTAAATGTTGTCTCAGTTGAGCTGGGCTCTGAAAGTTATTAGCTGTAACGTGCGAGGTAGAGAGACATGATGTAATCGTATGAGATCAGCATGGTTTTTACTGAGGACAGTCCAAACATCATCTTCAAAAATTACAGCAGGGGTCAAAGAACAGGCAGACAGCGTTAACAACGGTATATCCATATTCACAGGTGAGGCAAAGGCACAGATCAAAAACCAGGAAATGACAAAAATCAGAAACACAGAACTGGAAAACCAGAAACGCGGGAAAAACACATCTCGGAACATAAACGACAGAAAAGCATGGTACAAAAAAGCTTTTATACAACTGAGCAGGTGAGGGTTAATGGTCCTTGCTCAGTGGCCCAGCAGTGGCAGCCTGGTAGGGCTGGGATATGAACTCATAACTTTCCGAGCAATAGCCAGTGCCTTAACCACTGAGCTACCACTGCCTGCATCACTGCACTTTTCCCTGAACTGAAATATGTTTCCGTTTTGAACATGCCTCAACCAGAAGTCTGATGACACCCAAAAGTGAAAACGCAGAAAATGGCATTTAAGGATATCACTCCAATTTCACTGAAAGACACCGCACCTACCTCTACAAGTATAGCATAATCTACTAATGGGGAAAAACAACATTCACAGATTTAAAAGAATTATCATTTACAATGGGAGATACTCTGGCTCATTACCTGAGATAACTCACAGCATTTGACCGACATTGTCGGGGAAATAATTGCTGATTAATTCAGACGGTTTCATCCTGTTTCTTGCTATTAATGTATTTTTATTACATTGCAGAGGATCTGACAGCTAGTATCTGATTACAAACTGATTTTTTTCCCATTATGGCATGTAAATATTCAAAATCATAGAATCGTACAAAAAGCACGATTAGCTAGTAAGGTTTTAAACATCTTTTCACTGCTGAGTCTATTAAACAGGCTCCTCAGACGACATCATCTTTGTAGCCAAACACCAAGAAAGTAGCCTAAATAAAAAGAAGACTGCCTCACGAACGCTCTAAGTGTCTGTGTAAATGTAAATGTAAATATAAATGTAAATGAACGGAGTTTGTGTCGTAAACAAAATGCAAATTGGCTCTTTGTGAGTCATTAGGGGCTACCTTATTTTGCATGTGTTTTAAATGGAGTCTCAGTAGAGCTGGACTCTAAAGTTGTAAGCAGAACCAGCACACTCCTGAGTAGAGATCTACAGAGCTCAGATGCATTACAGCAGAGATGAAATTACCATTATTTCTTTCTCTTCTGCTGGTGCTTTGTGGGGTTGCTGTAGGTTCAATAGTAGTTCAAGACAATAGTTTTACATTTCTACAAAAATGAGCTGGTCTGACACTCAGAGCTACTGCAGACAAATCTACACAGATCTGGCCACTAACACTACCGATGAGGAAAACCAGAGAGTTATGAAGGCTGCAGAAGACTGTTGTCTGTATGCTGAACAGAATATCGCCAGTTTTGAACAGCTGGCAATGGTCTGATGGAGAACAAGCACATTTTGTTAACTGGAATATTGGTAAGCCCAGTAATTATTTAGGAGATGAGAACTGTGTTGCTGTAAGTCTGTTTGCCTGGAATGATAACACCTGCTCAACAGCATCCCCTCTCCTGTGTCACTGGAGCATCATCTTGGTGAAGGAGAGTAAGACATGGGAAGAGGCTCTGGAGTATTGCAGGAAATACTACACAGGCTTGGCCTGCCTGACAACTGAAACAGAAATGCAGTGAAACGTGTGGTCCGGACTGCACTTCCTGGATGGAAAATGGTTCTGGGTGAATGGGGAGCCACTGGAGAGCCTGGTCTCACTGCCCTCATGTCTAACCCAACATTACCACTGTGGAGCTCGCAACACCAAGACACACGTCTGGGAGAGTACAGACTGCAATGAGAAGCTTAATTTTTGCTACTGAAGGTGAGTAACGCACATTCAGAGCAATACATTGGCAACCTATAAGTTTAAATATTATCGGCATCATTGTATTTGCATGGAGGAAAACGATTTAAGGGCAGCCGCATGCAATAATGCAATTTCTCTTCAGATTTCTGTCTCTAAACAGGTGATTCTCCGCAAGCAGGAAACTCTGGATAAGAATGTCTGCTAAATGCTGCAAATGTAAACGTAACAGTTTTACCTGAGTAACCTTTTTGGCAGTACAAAAGTGCAGAATCTTGTTTGAGGAACGTTCAATTCATATTTCGTAACAGTTCAAACCAGTTGTTGGTGGCAAACCCAGTTTGCAAGTGGCCTTTAAATCAACCTAAATTAGTGTTATATATCCAGTGTAACTTCAGCCTTTTTAGAGTTTACTGGAGGGTAGTGGCTGGTCTCAATCTTTCTGATATACTAACCTGGCTAAGATCCCTTATTCATGCCATATAACCGCAGGGCTTTTCTTCAGCCGATTGTGGACGTGTGTCAGAAGCGTGTGTTAGCTGGCTGCCGGTGAGTAGTGGAGTCAATCGAGGGTCTCTAACACTGTGCTTACTGTCCCTGCTGGCGGATTTATGACCTGCACTGAAGAAAGCTCTCCAGGCCAGCCTGTAAATTCAGCTTCGTGTCCACAGCAAGGTCTAATGCATTATCACTGAATGTACTAAAGGTTGCAATGCTGTCAAAGCCCCGCT
>CM040979.1:27360280-27398206 GCA_022985145.1 Pangasius djambal
AAAAAAAAAAAGAAAAAAAAAAAAAAAAAAAAAACGAAAGGGTGAACAATTTGCTTTTCACAGTTATTCATGCTCAATGCTAGACAAAAAAGTCTGTAATTACCCAGCTCTGACTATTTATGAAGGGATGAAGAAGTTTGAACAGGGCTGCTGGGTGGAGCTGGAACACGGTCTGACAATGCTCTAATTGCACGCTAAAGAGCTGTAATTACACCACCAGCCTCTTTCTCTTTCTTTCATTCTTTCCTTCTTCTTTTTTTCTCTTTTAGTGCTCTTGTTCTGTCTATTCTGTTTCCACAGTTGCTACACTAAATGCTTTACTGGAGACGGTTCTCCTCACATGCCTAAAGTTATGACACGCTAAGAAATGAACACTTAAGAACAGCATCATTAGCCAACGAGCAATTAGATTAGGGTATAGCGGCCCACAGAGTGCTCTTTTAATCTGATCTTCTTTGTATTCAAATAACCGTGCTCATGTGACTGCTGTTAACCTGAGAGATGGTGTGTATTCATCTCCTGAAATGGAGAAGCTTGTCTCTTCGATCTTTCTCAAACAGCCATCGAAGTGGCACAGTATAACAACCTACAGGTGGCTCTTCCTATTCCTATTTTACGCAAAAACAAAAAGAAAAAGAAAAAAGGAATATAAATCGAAAAAGAAAATGTCAGCTGATAATTAGCAGCGATGATTTAAAGGGAAAAGTGGCAAGACAAACTGTTGTTTCAGCTACTCTTTAGAGACTCATATAGCATTTTAATGATTTTATTTATTTATTTATTTATTTACTTACTTATTTAGTTAGTTGGTTTTTTAACTGCTGTTCAGAATTACTTGAGTTCATTGTAGATCACTTTGGCTGACACTTGCAGTCTTTAAATGTGCTGTATAAATAAAGGTGACTTGACTCATTTCTCCTCAGCTCTTTGATCGACAGAGAAACAGTGTGCGAAACTAGAGACGCATGCAAAGCAGAGGCAAATATAATTAATAAATTACAGGAAGAAGCAATGTGCGGAGTCCATACTTCATCCTCCTACACGAGACCTGGACTAGTCTAATTTAAAATATGGCTCAGATTTCATCTGTGTAGAGATGCATGTGCAAGTGACACTGACCATAATACTTCTCCCAGCGCTTTTTGTTCTGGCCTAAAGACATGAAGTAAAATTTCATAAAATTAGAAAAAAATTATTTTTGAGAGTCAAAAGAGCACGTATATGTATTTACTTTCTGTACTGATATGACTGTATGTCTATATTGTGTATTATATATGTTTTTATCAGTGAACATTTTACAGTATGGATACAGGGGCTGTTTTGTATTGTATGCTCAGACAAATCATTAAAAAAGAAGAAGAATAAGAAGAGAGAGAGAAAGAGAGAGAGAAAGTTTAAGTATTCACCCTACATAAACTCCTATGTAGGGTGAATTTGGATATTTGGATTGATTTATTAATTATATTAAAGCAAATGTCATTTTTCCTACCTCGAGATTTTTGGGGTCAACTTCCTGTTTGCTGTTGACCACACCCCCTTTATATGATGTCACCTCAATTATATCATGTTATTTCTATCAAGCAGTTCCACTGCAAGGGCTTAGTACAATAGATTTTGTCTTCTACTGATCAGGCCAGAAAAAAAAAAGGTTGCTGAATTTAAGTTCCCCAATTTACTTGAGGTCCCATTGTACCTGAATTCCTCCTAAATTTGTAGAATAAAAAACGGATTTTCTATTCTGCTACTCCATGCAACGTTCACTCCATCTGTTTCTATGCATGATTTTTACTGATGACATTTATAGTGACAATTTAGAATCAGTATGGCTTCTGCATCCAATCAGAAAATATGTAAATGTAAATATCTTAAAATACTGAAAACCTTACGGATCACAGGGAATGAGAGACGAGAGTAAATCTGCCTGTTTCTGACAATCTGAATCTGACAATTTTCTGACTGGCAAAGGAATTTATTCGGACAAAATAGGGCCATATTTACTAACTTTTCGCACCGCTGCGAACCTGACTGACACCACTGACACAGAGTGCATGTATTAAAGGGAGTTTCCTCCGCAATGTACATAATGCTGGATAGAAAATACTGTAACGAGCCACCATTCCCCATCTGTCAAAGCTAACAGTGATTGGAATGCTGGTGTAAAGCTGGTATGATTTCCGGCACAAACACAGCTAAAATGGCGATGACTATAAGACGGTGTGATCAAAAACACTGTTTTAAAACTAAACTATGATTTTAAACTCGTTTTAACTCAAGTTTAAACTTAAGCTTAGACTTGGAGTCAGAATTATAGTTTACATTTAAACGTTAAACAAGAAACTATGACGCTAAATTAGTTAATAATGAATGGCATAAAATAATCGCCTGCTAAGTCACATTCTTATAAATCAATTGGAATAATGTTTAATGATGATAAACACCGATTGCAACGCGTTTCCCTGCACTACCATGACACTCTCAGACTGTTAAAGTGTCATAGACTCTAAATTGCCCCTGGGTGTGAATGAGTGTGTGAATGTGTTGCTGCTTGGTGCACTCCAGTGGAAAGGGGTGTTACCCAGGGTGTTTTCCTGCCACGTCCCCAGTTTTTCCAGGATAGGCTCCGGATTCACTGTGACCCTGACCAGGATAAAGTGCTTATTGAAGATGAATGAATGAATGAATCTTCCTACCAGATCAGGTGAGCCTTCAATTTTTCAAATTCTGAATAACTGTTTTATTGCCGGGCATTGTCACTGTTCTAAGCCATAGGCAAGGATTCAAGGTGTGTTTTTTTTTTTATTAAGCCGCTGCAGTGATACACTCATAGGAGAACACAGTTGGAGCAGAGCTCAAAGGGATCCATGGAGATGGACAAAGCGAAGGAGAGTGAGAGACAGAGAAAGCGCGATTGAGAGACGGTGGCAGTAGACAGGAAAAAAAGTGAAACAGTGCATGGTATTGATGTAATAGAAAGGGCTTAAACATTGAGGATGGTAAAATTCCAAGCCTGCTGTTGTGATGGACATGAGGCGAGTTTCTCTGGAGTTTCTGTTGCACTCATTTATTTTCCCTGAGGTTTTTTTTTTGCCAGGCATGGGCCAGTAGCTGCCACAGTGCTCGCGGAGGGCGATCTCACCTTGCCCCATGGAGTTTTTTTTCACAGTCATTATTTTCGACTGTGGGTGAAATTGGCCGAGAGCTAATCAACATTTAGCTCTTCCGAGTATGTTATTACACAGCCATTGATGGATGGTACAATTACATCCAATGTCACTTAGCTAAATGGCTATGTAATCCTAATGAGTTCTTATTCAAACAGCCACCAGTTAGTGTGTGCGAATGGCGATCAGGGATGTACTGGCAGATCAGCATGCAGCACTTGCAGTGTGAACAACGAGCACAGACATGGGATACGTTATCGAAATAATTACAGCGCTGTTATAGTTCATGTTGACCATGCCTTAACTTCTTTGCATAATCTGAACATGAGATCTTCTTGTTTGATATATTACACACAACACATACTCACTTTTGCTCTCTCACACTCACACTCGTCCTGCTTTGTTACCTTCTCTTCAGAGCAAGGTCAGAGTGACACTCTGCCACCAATCATAATAATAGGCAGGCAGTGTGAAGACCAGCTCCTCGCTCTCAAGGACCCCTGGACTAATAGATAGAGAAAGAACGGTCCATCTAAAGCACACAAAATAAAGATGGATTTGTGTGTTGAACTCACACATATACACTTTAGATTGTGCAGGAGTGTGCTATGATCTGCTACAAAGTGCCTTCTGACGGACATGAAGAATGCAGTTTGGTAGGTTCTCTGTATCCTGGTCATGTTGGATCCAGAGAACCATGCATACACACATTACAATCTAGGTGCATTTTATATTCACCAGTTCAGCAGAAGAAGAAACTGGACAACCTAGAGAAAACCCTTACAAACAGTAACCCGAGCTCAAGATCGAACCGGACAGTCTGGAGCTTTGGGGCATCAACACTACCTTAACACCTAGTCAATCATCATTGTTATCCATCTTATAACCCTGATGGGTGAGAGTTGCCTTGTGTCCACAGCCATGGCTTCCCTTTGTGGGTTGATGCTCTACTGTTGTGTTTTAAACTGCCTGCTGTTCATAATATCTCTGTAAACACAAGGCAGATTTCTGAGCAAGCCTGAGAATGAGAGTGACTCTGACTCCCCAATGTCATGTCCTGACCCACTTACTGCCTCTGTTACAGGCATAATCTATGGGTAGCACTTACATCTCTAAACTCTTATGCACTTCACAAAAACGTTTCTTTTACAGACTCTAACACACTTCTTCGGTACCCAGAAGATTCCTGCGGTCAGCCCAGCATTCCAACACTGGCACCGTTAACAGAGGAAAAAAGAGGGGAAAACACATTTGCATGAAAGGATATCACCACATTATTCCAGGACAAAGACTTATCAGGACAAAGCCCTTAATAAAGAGTGCACAGCCACCACAGCAAAGGCTCAAGTGCCACAGCTCTCTCCATGCTGCCTTCCTCAGGGGAGCACATTTTTGTCTAAAAACAAATTCAATTTAATTCATCTTGTTCCATGGGTGACTATCGTCGCCCACTGTGCACCTGAACCCTTTTATTCTACCACTAGTGTTCCACCAAGATAAGCACGAAAGCACCCTTTTCTGCTCTTTATCTCTCTCACAAGTGCTAGTGCTCCACTGTGTCCACAAGAGACAGTGGAAGCTTGTCCTCAGCTGAGTGGAAGATGTCTCAGTAAGCGCTTGGCTCAAAGTCACCTTCTACACTATGGGTTTAGGGAGTGTCATGTTTCCCAGGATTCTCTGCAAGCCTGAGTGATGTTTACATATGTTTACATAACTAGCCAAGGTTTGTATAGAAGCTCTGGGTAGCTAGCTTAGCTAGATTAATAACTTAGCTAATGATGCTAAGAGTAACATCCATAAACAAACATTAATTTTATAGCACTAAGAGGATGACCAGTATGCTGGCTAGGTTGCCCCATGACCCTTTAGACACTATGACATCACCAAGTACAGGTGCTGTGAGAGGTCGAGGTATGCCATTCCATGGGTCGTGATTGGTCATCATGACATGGCATATCAAATGTTGTGTCATTCTAAAATCTGTGTCATAGTATTGTGGAGTTTGTGATTAACTGCCATGCCATGGTATAAAATGTGTCAAAGTGCCTTACAATCCTAAGTAGCACCTAGCCATGTCAGATCAGTAGCTAAGAAAAAAAATATTAATAGCAAGAACCATCAGGAAAGGAACCATCAGCCTTGCATAAATGCTCTACTAAATATTTCATACTTTATCAAAACACACAACTTGAATCTCTCTTTTCAGACATCAGCAGTAGATGCTCATTCTTATTTAAACTCATGTAAACTAAAATAATTTCTCTGGAGAACCAGCATGCAGTATGTCATGTAATACTTTTTAATAAGACAGCCACAGATGAGTCTGAGCACTAAACTGAAGTAAACAAATTGAAATCCCTGATTCTGTGTACAATCTCGGATTTGCTGTCTGTCCTCGTTGTTGCTAGGACACGGCTGAGTTTTGTCTGCATGCACAGGGAGGGTGGAGACAGCGGTGGAGAGATGCATTAGTGTTTAATGAAGATGTCAATCCGGGCTTGTAGTACTGCTAGTGAAAGCTGTGTGTAACCTGTCTTCTCAGCATGGAAATGGAAAGGCTAGACACGACCTGCACTTTCTGCCCCAGCTTAGCCTTATCCCCTGCACATCCAATATGTTTTCAATAAACCAACTTCAATTCATGAACTAGAAGTGTGTGTCAACTATGTGAGATGAGTGATCACTTGCAGCAAAAGGTGAAGACAGGAACTCACTTTGAAACAATCAAAAGTTTAAATAATTCCTTGGCAATTCGTACAGTATATTCCCTAATGTTCCCTGGTTAGCATGTTCTCTGGTTAGCGTCTAGTAAGAAAAGGAGTATTGTAAGCCATAGTTTTGTTTAAAAAATACATTGCAATTCTACTTCTGAACTAATGATTACTGACCTCCGGGTCTATACCATTCCAAGGATTGTGGGGCCACCATGATGTGGTATATGAAAATTTTGTGATTGGCTACCATGTGGCACTCCAATCTTAATGAATGGTTTCTGTATCATGACATTGCACACATTATGATTATCCACATGCCATGGTATTCACAGTGATGACTGGGCAGTAGACAGTGCTCTGGACACTTGAATAATTCTGATGTACACTATATGGCCAAAGGTTTGGGGATACTTGACCAATCATACCCATGTATTTTTTGAACATCCCATTCCAGATTTATTCCCCCTTTGCTCTTATAATAAGCTCCACTCTTCTGGGAAGGCTTTCCACTAGATTCTGGAGCGTAGCTGTGGTGAATTGCATCCATTCAGCCATAAGAGCATTAGTGAGGTCAGGCGCTGATGTTGGGATGTGAGGAGGTCTGGGGTGCAGTCGGTGTTGCAGTTCATCCCAAAGGTGTTCAGTGGGGTTGAGGTCAGGGCTCTGTGTAGGACACTCGAGTTCTTCCACTCCAGCCTTAACACACCATGTCTTCATGGAGCTCGTTTTGTGCACAGGGACATCATCATGCTGGAACAGGGTTGGACCCCTTAGTTCCGGTGAAGGGAAACTGTGATTCTACAGCATATAAAGCCATTCTATTGTGTGCAATCGTGTGCTTCAGACATTGTGGAAACAGTTTGGAGAAGGCCCACACATGGGTGTGATGGTCAGGTGTCCACATAAATTAAAAAATGATTTTAAATCTTACCTCATCCTATCTTATCCTTGCACTATGGCCATATAGTGTAAGTAAATCTTTGAGATTATCTAATGAATATGTTCCTTATGATTGTATGAACGAAATGTCATACATAGTGTCTAAACAAATAAGCTTTCAAATTCAGCGGTAACTGCTCCAAGGCGTTGTCTAACAAACAAAATCTTTAAACTAGTTCTGAAATATGGTGACAAGGATTTAATAAAAAAAATTTTCATGCCTTTCTTACTTTCTTGCATCATTTCCCTCTCCTCTCTAGCTTACTATTTATGCCCTTTCTCATGTCAAATTAAAGTGAACTTGAGTTTTCACTAATTGCAATTGTCAAACCAATCTGGGCACAGGTGAAAGACATGAAATCTGAAGCACCACAATAGTCTTCATTTATGCTGAACTGTGCAGTGAAAAGCAGCTGCCTAATCACTGCTGAGCTTATAAAAGTGTTACGTTTTACTGACCCTGTTCGTTTTTATAACCACATTCATTCACCATGTTTTGCTGTATTGAAAAAAAATAGTATATCAGATGGCCTACAAAGAAGTGCCTACTAAGAAAGTTCTGCTCCTAAAATCTAGATTTATGTTGGCTCAACCCACTCTGGTCTCCAAAGGAGGAAAAAGTTACATTGACTCAATCCCTCAGGCCCTCCTGGGCTGAAGACGCTATGTTGACTTGATTCTTTGGGCCTCCAAGGACTGAAGAAGTTATGCTGACTTAATCTCTCTGGTCTCCAAGGGCTGAAGTTCTGTTGACTCAATCCTAAGGGCCTCCATGAGCTGAAGGAGTTATGTTGACTTGATCCCTCAGGCTTTTCCTGGGTTCAAGAAGTTATATTTACTTGATTGCACTGATCTCTAAGGGTTTAATAAGTTCTGTTGACTCAATTGCTCAGATCTCAAAAGGCTGAAATTCTGTTGATTCCAGCTCTTGCATTTTAGAGGACTGAATTGGGGTTAAGTTGATTTGATTTCTTGGGCTTCCAAGTGCTAAAGAACTTATGTTAACCCAATCCCCTGGGTCTTCAAGGACTGAAGAAGATATGTTGGTTTGATCCTTTAGGAATTGCTGGACTAAAGAAGGTATGTTGACTTGATCCACTGGGCCTTCATGGTGACCCAATCTCTTGAGACTTTCTGGGCCAAAGAAGTTGACTTGATTCCACTGATCTCTGTCAACTGGATGTATTGACTTCATGACTCAGGCTACAAAGGGCCGCAGTAGTTATGTTTACTTGATCCCATGGACCTCCAACAGCTGAAGAAGTCACATTGGCCTAAAAGTGCTAAAAAGTTATCTTGATTTAATGTCTAGACCATCAAAGAGCTGAGGAAGTTATGTTGGCTTGATCTCTTGGACCGCCAAGGGCTGAAGAATGTTGACTCAGTGTCCTGGGGCCTTAGATAGCTGAAGAAGTTATGTTGATTTTATCCTTCAGGCTTCGGAGAGCTGTAGCAGTTTTATTGGCCTGGTCTTTCTAGCTTTGAAGGGATCATCTTAGAAAATGACTTGAACTAATAAAGTTTTACCACAGCCATTAGGAATGGTGACTGGTACCCATTTAAGGGGAAACAGTAAAGGCTTGTTGACATGCAGGTGATAGAAACTTTATTGGAATGATCCTAAGTTGATCACTACATTGCCACCCCTAGAAGATTAGGATGAGGATGAGTGGAGAAAATGCCCTCTAATGGACGCAGGTCAGAAATGCACACTCAGTCTGAGTGAAGATGATGGACGGTGGTTGGGGTTGTGGGTGGGGGAACTGTGGGTTCTTTTTCATTTCCTGGCTCTAGTGTGCTAAATGAGGGAGAGTGACAGGAGGAAAGATGGTCCCGCTGAAGACGTGGGTGGGAAGAGCAAGAAAATGTATCTGTCAGTCAACCGAAAAAGGGCTTTAAACATCTCTTGGGCGAGTAGTCAGAAAAGCACGCACACACACACACACACACACACACACACACACACACACACACACACACATATACGCACACAGTCTCTCCCTCACACAAAAAATAACATCACCAGGGACCAATGTATTTAGATGCTGCTGTGGAACAGGTATAGTTATCTATAGTGACATTGATTGTCCATTATAACCTCCCAAACACACACACACACACACACACACACACACACACACACATGTACACACATCCCTTTCCTTTCTCTCCCACCCACTGACTCTTAAAGGGGAGTTGCCGTGAAAGAGCCAGATGACATTAATCTTTTCAGGAAGATGGGGGACAAGCCACCCCAAAAATGCTGCGCTGACATTCTCAGAAATTGCCCATGAATCTGTGGTGCACGGAAGGGGAAAAAAAGGGAGCGTGCATTTTAAGTGCATCTCAACTACTTCCCTGTTAGTCTGTGTGTGTGTGTGTGTGTGTGTGTGTGTGTATACAATAACACCGCCTCTGTAGCTTATGTTCAGCTACCACAGGTATGAATTTCAACAAGTTTCCCTACATTGAGAAAAGAACAGGAAAAATCTGTTTACTCAAAACGCAATTATAATGGAAGTCTAAGGGCAGCTGTTGAACTCTGTCAATAAATATTTAAAATATTCAGATATATAATTCAAATTTAAAAAAAACAACCATCAAATTCTAACAAATAACTAAAAAGACATGATATAATGTCTTACTATAGCTGTTTTTATGGAGGTAAATGCAAGTCGTCAAAACACTGGAGCAACACAGTAAGAAATTAATTCGAGTTACTTTGCTTTCCTGAAGGTTTTCCCGGTATTCATACAGCATGGGACCCAGGCAGGTATGAGAGTAATGCATAACCTCAATTTCGTCTGACTGAAAAGTTGTCCAGTGTCTGAAAGTACTAATTATGTGTGGTATAAAACATTCAGGGGGCGTGCTTGTCATAGAAAAATAATCAACAACGCAAAGCGAAGTTAGGGTTACCACCACAAAGTTGAATATGATCCAATAACACGATGTCCTAAAGTCTTTTATTCCTCTTATACCACATTTTCCAAATTACCTTTTTTATTTATTATCCAATTATAGTTACCTTTAAGATTGTAAAACGTCAGTGAAAAAAAGTTCGTTCCTGTTATCATTTACGTTATAGCAGCTACAAACAGACGTTCCTTCACCAGCGTTTCTTTTTTGACTCCATAGAAGTTAATAGGACAAAAAAAGTGTAGCTTGTCATGTTACTGAGAAACAAAGAATAAAGAATTTCCCATGTCAGAAATCATGAGAAATCACAGCTTTTGCTGGAACTTTTGTCAGAGCTGCTGTTATAGAAAATTAATCAACACCTTCTGACCAATCAGAATTCAGCAGATTATACAGATCTCTTTGGATAAATGGTTACTGACAAAATTCAACAACTGCCATTAGACTTCTAACTATATGTGCTTGATATAAATTTTTAAAAAAAAAGAATGATCTTGTTTTTTTTTTTCCCCAAAATGCTGATCATGTTATTATTCTGCACAGTCAGTGCTTTAGAATTTATTCCCAGAAAGTTCATTAAGAAAATTAAGCAAGTATTTTCCCGTTTTTCTTGCATTCTCTTCCACGGTTCATCTCTGCCATTCCCTTTTTCTATCTCCCGACTATTTATGTTCTTTCTCGTGTCAAATTGAAGTGATGGAAGTGAACTTGAGTGTTAGCTAATTGCGATTGTCAATCCAATCTCGGCAGAGCTGAGAGACATGCGCTCCTGAGCACTTCATCAGTCTTCATTAATATTGAAGGGCGCAGAGGAAAATGGCTCCCATACGGCACAAATAGAGGGCGCTGTCCTGGGTCTCTCACCAACGCACCACAAAATAAAACAGCAGTCAAAATGGCACACAATGTGATGTTAAGCTATACAAAACTGGTATTTTAGAGTCAGTGGACAAGATATAGATGGCTCTATGAATTTATAGGTCGTGTGAGTATCTTAATGGGCATGCAGAAGGTTAATGGCTTGCTCCATGAATCCTGTTTCTCCTTGAGGCTCACTCCATCATTATTTCTCTTTTTCTTTGTCTCTCTCAGCAGGAATCCTACTGAAAATGGCTCTCTGCAGACACATTAGCCCTTCACTGATCCCTCTGCCCCACTGGGGTCATTTTAAGGCCACTGCCATGTCACCTTCACAACCCAAAGGCGACATTGTGCGCTATCCACATCCTCCTTTCACTTCCCATACATTTGCATTAATATATGAATCATTAGCATGAATGAGCTTATAATGAAAAGGGACTTAATTTCAGGTGATGCTATATACTTTACTTCTGGTTCATCGTACATATTTAACTTTGACTCGATATTTAACGCACATTTACATTTAGACATTTGGCAGATACTTTTTTATTCAGATTGACTTACGAGTATTTCGGAATTACAGTTCAGGAGGACTGTTCACTATCTCAGAACCTTCTCCAGTACACCACCGCTTCCTATTTAAAAGATGAATCGTGAGATAAATTTGCTTTCTGTTTAGCTACAGGAAAAATAAAAGAGTGGATTTGAAATATCTGGCAGTAAAGCAGTCTAATCCATCATGGCTTTCTAGTAATTATTATTATTGTTTTTTTAGTGAACGTGAAAAAAAATGGGTGAATGAAAAATTCTGTTAGAGTTATTAGTGTAAGAACCGAAAGCATCTTCATAATAAAAGGTCATCCGATGTGCGCATCTCTCTGAGGGAGCATAGGTACTGCACTGGCTGAAAGAAATACAGAAATGCAGAACTGAGCAATGTGGCTAATATAAAATTGAACTTGGATGGTTTAGCGTGCTTTTGGAAGTCTTGCCATGGCTTGCGATCAGAGCAACTCAAAATGAGAGTCGATTTATCACCACAGGATTTAGACTCATTTGCTTCTCAGAAGATAAAGAAGTTCCAAGGTGTTCATCATCCAGAATGTCATCGTTTCCATGAGAAATGTTCAGTAGTAACGCCAAGTAAAACCTCATTAATGTATTTATAATGGCGTGTAGTGTCAGGACCAGTGATTTAGAACTGTAATTATTTGACCGGATCTACATTAGAGTGATTCTCTACGCAAGAAAATAACAAGCACCTGCCAGCCAATCAGAAGCAAGTATTTCCACCACCTCCTTGGATTAAACTAGGTATGCACTGATGCTTGATAGATACTGATAGAAGAAGAAAGCCTTTATTTGTCACTTACACTTTGAGTAGAGTGAAACTCGTGTCTTTGCATATGCCAGCTTGTTATAAAGTTGGGGTCAGTAACCCTGATTAGTAACCCAGAGCCTCAACCACTGAGCTACATTTCCCCAGTACTGAGTACCAGGAATTAGCCCAGTACCATGCTCATTCACTCATAAAATACCAAAATCTGATGTCATGTGATACTATGTGATGTAAGTCTAATGTATATTGCTGTGCTATGATGTGCAGATGACAGCGATCTGAATGTATTTCCTGATTATTGATCAAAGCAAAGCAGACTGTACAGTGTGCTCTGTGAAAATCTCATGAGAAGGAATGACAGCATCTCAGCATTCCTATCAGAAACCTGATAAAACATCTTACAGCTATTAAACAGTATCTTCAGCAGAGAGCGCAAGGATGGCTGGCATGAGCAGTATCAGAGAGCGTGGTCATTAAAAACGAGCACACGGTGCCATGAATCGTGGACACACAAAGTCTCTTGTATGAGCACTTCAGCTCAGTGAGCACTGAGCACTGAGACATGCATACTCACCAGTGTCTGCACTTTGCTTGCCAATCAAGGTGCAGTTCTTGCTAATGCTGTAACATCTTAAAACAGAAAACTCAGCACTAGGAGTTGATTGCTAGCAACACAAGACAGCATAGCCAGCGCTAAATATAATGTTCCAAAATGATGTTCTGATTTAAAAAAATGGTATGAATGCATCCCTACTGTAAACAAGCTATGTGTAGATATTCACTTATATAAAATGCCTCCGTCTCCTCTTAGTAAATATTTACTCAATTTTCACTCTGTACCAAGATTCGTGCCCTGATTTGGATGATAATATTTATCCATTATGAATTCAATTAGATATTTGCCAGGAAAAGAGGAAGAGCCCAATGCGTGATTAATTTTAATTGGGCTTCTATTGGACGCCTGCCAAGAGGTTTGGGGGGGGAAAAAAAATTTAGAGGGCTTAATAGTCACCCTTGTTGCACTTCCTTAACATAACTATGTGCTACAATAAGCTTCTTACAGAGTCGAGCTCATTTTTATGTTCGAACGGCCCACCGCCAAATGTTCACAAAGCAGCCAAAAATCACTCCACTCAGCACCACACATCAATATTTAAAAACAGGAAAACAAATAAAGGGAGGAAGGGAGGAATGAGTCGCCTTCAGCATGACCTAGGAGAGCGAAAAATTAATAATACTTCAGATCATACTGAGCAGTATGACAAACTGTTCCAAGGAAAAGAGCATGACTACACTTGCAACCAGTTACAAAACAATTGCACTTGCCCTTTTGCAGCTGGTATTAAATGCCACCGAATTTAAATGTGACAAAAGAATCACTTGTCTAAGCTGTACTTTTCTTTTGTTCTTTTTTTTTTTTTTTTCCCCCCTCACATGTGAGACATAATGACAGCTGAAGGACAGGGCGTTTTTTTAGCAAAGGCATGACAACACTGCGAGGCTAAGAGATCACTTCAGATCACTCACGCTAGCCTATTCTTAGAGCTCGACTCTTGCTGGAAAAACAATACAACCGGAGGGAGATAGAGAGTATATGCGTCGGAGTACAAAGATAGGCAAAGAAGGTGATGGAAAGAAAAGAAGAGATGGATACAAAGAGACGAAACAGAAACAGACACAGACACAGCAAAGCGAGATTTCGGCTCCAGGGTTACTCCATATACGATAATATGTGACCTGCTCCATCATTATTATTATTATTATTTTTCTTTATGAGCCACTGAGTCAGAACCATTTTGTCATATACGTTGCGCTGAAGGGCAAATTTCAGCTTTATCTTTAAATAATTAGCTCTAAATATTTAGATGAGATATGCTCATTGAAATGACTTTCATCAAACATTACTTTGGAGAAAGCTCAGAAAGATACCAGGCGTCCTAAAGGAAGCATTTTCCGATAATATTTATACCTAATACCGCAGTGCTGCTGAATTCTCAAATCTGATTGGCCAGAAGGTGTTGATACAATTAAAATCGTTCATCATGTATATTTTCTAATACATTATTTTCTTCTATAGTAGCAACTTACATAGGAACTTTTATGCCTCCACATGAACGGATTATAAAGTGTGTAATAATTGTCGATAAGATGACTTTTTCTGTAGAGAGAAGCTGAACATTTATGGAAGGAGTCTCCAGTAACAGTCAACGGTTAGTTAGGTAAAGCTGCAAATAAGTTTTCGGACATCTTCAGGACAACATTTATGCTTTGTGGTTTCTCTGTAACATGACAAGCTGTTCTTTTTTTGTCTTATTAATGTCAAGAGAGAAAAAAAGCGAGAGGCTAGTGAGGAAACGACTGCTAATACACAAGCCAGAACAGGCAGTACATTGTTTCATGGACTTTCCACAACATTAAATATGAGTATAAAATGGATAGAAAATATGATGAGTCATTCATTAATAAATTTAAAAAATATTAAAAATGTCAGCAAACACTTCAACATTTCAAGAAGGATGATGAGTTTTTCCCCACAAGTCAAACTAGGTGATCGCGTGCGGAAAATAATTATTCTTGCGAGGAAATCACATCTCAAAAATAAAACGTAAAAATAAAATGTGAAACGGGGGCACGGTGGCTTAGTGGTTAGCACGTTTGGGTTGGGGGTTCAAGTCCCGCCTCCGCCCGGTGTGTGTGGAGTTTGCATGTTTCCTCCCCCAGCCAAAAGACACGCATTGTAGGCTGATTGGCATGTCTAAATTGTCCGTAGTGAGTGAACGGGTTTGTGTGTGATTGTGCCCTGCGATGGGTTGGCACCCCGTCCAGGGTGTCCCCCGCCTTGCACCCCGAGTCCCCTGGGATAGGCTCCAGGCTTCCCCTGACCCTGTGTAGGATAAGCGGTACAGAGGATGGATGGATGGATGGATGGATGGATAAAATGTGAAAATAAAAACAATGCACTATAAGAAAAATGACATGACAAGTACAAGCATTTTTTCCTTATTCATTTTTAAAGGTTTTTTTTTTTTTTTATAAGTTTCTTTTTTCACTTTGCAGTATTCCAAAAAAAAAAAAAAAAAGCAATGTCACAATAGATTAGATTTCTGCATATTATCCTACTCAATTGCTCACTTCATGCTGTTAAAGGTAATAGGATGTGACGGAGCTGTCATGAAGAGACTTGCTCGACTCTCTTACGGTTTGCGTTTCCCCAAAAAGCGATCTTTTTGATCAAAGATGCAATAACATTGGACATCCTACTGTGATCCTTCTGTCTTGTAGATGTTCACTGATCATAATTAATGCTGTATTCTCAATTTCCAACCAACTTTTTCTCTCTCTCTCTCTCTTTTACAAAAGTGCTAATGCTAATGATGGCACAGTGGTGTAGCGGGTAGCGTTGCCTCTTCTGAGCTCGGGTTAGTGTCTGTGTGGAATTTCACATGTTCTCCACATGTCTGAGTGGGTTCTCCAGTTTCTTCATACCCTCCAAAACCATGGAAGGATATAGAGATAAAGGAACACCGTTTATAGTTTCTTATTAGCTCCTTCATTCTTACTGCATAAGACAAGATAAACTTTATTGATGCTGAAGGAAATTTTTGAGCATGGAACCTTTAGTCGTCAAGCTTTTCAGAATTATTACTAAAATATGATTAAAAATATATGAATATGACTAAAAATAGCCTATTAAGAAACTAGAAATTGCATTCCTTTGTATGGAAAGCAACGCCTCCAGACCAAAAAAGACTCTTTCAGGCTCTTTTCACTTCTAAGTATGGCTTAGAGCTGTGATTGGACAGTGATTGCCTTTCAGTGTGGTACGTGTGTAATGCAATGATGAAAGTGAAATTCAGTGCAACGTGGAATTACTTTCACTTCTCACACAAAGTCAGTGTTCATTTCTTAAGAGTTAGGGCCAGCAGTGCCGGTTTTGCTTTTCAGCGCAACACGTTCTCAGGTAACGAATGAGAAGCAATACTGTGTGTACTGTGTAGTGCATTTCACATGTTCCGCGAAGTTTCGGTTGCTTTTCTGTTTGGCACGGATTCTTCTCCATACAAAACTGCCTGTTGGTGTCTTGCTTCGCATGCCTTTGTTTTTTTTTGTTTTTTTTTAACAGCACACCAATAAGACCTGACTGAGTATTTCATTGTATTGTGTAAAAATGCCAATACACACTTGCTGAGCAAAAAAAAAAAAAAATGGAGGTTTGCATTTAGTTCCCTTTCTCTCTGGACAAAACAATACTGATGAAAATATCCGCTTACCACATGCTAGGAAAGCTAAAACGAAAGCGCACTGTTTCCATTGGCACCCTGCGGAGATAATTGACCAATGGGATTGCAGTTCGAGATGCGTTGGAGTTGATAAACCGAGGCTAATCACATCTTAACAGCAACATGCAGGCCAAACGGCGCCCTTGTGCTTCCAAGCGCCTCCGTTCCACCCTCTCTTAGCCTTTCCTTGTAAGATCACAAAGCCAACAATTTTGCGAGGTCTGACATGAGTCACGTTTCGCACAAACGGCTGGTGGACCGTCGAGGTCTTTTGTTTTGTCTTGAGGCTGCCGGTTATAGCAGGTTAATTGAACACGCTAATTGAGAACACGGGAAGCCAAACAGCAGGGAAAGAGGCCAGAGTGCTGTGTGTATTTTTGGTAAGATTATTAGTATTTTTAAAAGACATTAATAAAACACTTCCCTGAGGCTCTGGTGCTGTTTAGGGAAAACTTCACCTTGAGGAGGAAAAGAAGGAGAAGGCGAGGCTAGAAGGCGAGATCTCTCCACCTGTTCTCCGGCTGTCTCCCGGGTGATGGAAACTGCCGCTTTATTTTTAAAGATAGCCCGAGATTGATGGCTGCCTCCCAAAAAGCCAGAGCAGCTCTGGTGTTAAATGGAGTCCATCTTCCTGACTGCCTCTGGGGCTGATGAATTAAACCATCCATATGATTAAGATCTGTAATTCAGCCCTCACAGCATCTCTATATTTCTCGTTCTGGGTATTTTTGCTCAGGCCCAGTAGGCTGGGATAGGTAGAATTTTTTTTCCCTTTTCTTTTCCCTCAATCTAAGATCATGCTGGTCACTCTATCTCTTTTTCTGAGTATATATATATATATTTTTTTCCCCATGTGTGCGAGCGTGATCCACAGCCCACTTCAAGTGACCCACAGCTCCACAGCCGTACTGTCTTCCATTCTAGCGTAATGCGCATTAGCCGCGCTGCTGAGACTCAAGCCTGCTCTGCTTCTGCAGTAGTTAATGAGCTGATGTGTGGTTAATTAGTTGCCATCATCTGCAGGCGGAAACTGTAAATATTTCCATTATCGTCTCATCATCATTAGGCAGACAATTAGAGAAGAGCCTGGAGTGAGGAAAGATAAGACATATGTAACACATTCTGGCATTCTGGGTCAGAAGTTGCAATGGTCTGTTTGCATAAACACCAGATTTCTTTTATTTTTTAATTATTATTTATTTATTTATTTATTTTTACAGTTCTCTTGGCTACATATTAACAAGACAACTCTGTGGTACAAATTTCAAAATGCAATGTGCTTATTCAGCTCTGTTTCGCGAAATGAAGTCGAAACGGATGCTTTCACCAAAGACGTCTGCACTTTCTGCAGTTTTTTTTTTTTTTTTTTTTTTGAGTACGGCTCACCTTGCTAACACCGTTTCTAATGCGAGGGATTAATTAAAATATCATTAGAATGAAACAGGAGGAGTTTGCGTCAGGACTCCAGTAACCACAATTGGTACCTTTGTGAGTAATCAGATCTCATGTGCGAGTTCCTCAAAATATGTCATCATGTGCAACACGGATTACTGAACGTAGCCATCACAAGAGATACGCAGCTCTTTCGTGTATTTATTAAATTAAACCAAATACGGTGAATACAAGCATAGACGGCATGCCCCCATGTCACCACGTCCTCGTGCAACACTGAAAAAAAACGGAATATACTGTTGGTCAGATTTAAGAGAAAATATAATGTATATAAAAATATTAATTTCTCATCAAAACATGATTTCACTGCTTATACTTAAATTACACACGTTTCTCAGTACTAGATTGAATAGTTGTAGAGTGAGCGTGACCGGTTAACGTGTTATTAACGTAAACCATTTACATTGCTAAATTTGGTGAAGATGTTGGCTCTGACAGGAAAGATAACTACGATATTAAATTAACATGCTTAAAACGTGCGACAGAACAGCACGGCAGTAACGTAGCTGTTGAAGAACACCAACGACTTGGGTTCAAACCTCAATTCATGCTGGACGTACAAAAAACGAACTGTGTACACGTAACTCAGTTCAGTCCCGTGGAACCGATGCACACACTTGAGTTAAGTCAATTCAGTGAGCTTTTTTCTCAGTGAAGGAAGAAATGACTACAGTATTAAAGTAAGCTGCTGCAGTTGTGTGCGGCGTGATAGGGCAGTGGGTAACCGAAAACACATGATCGAATCATGCTGGCTGTATGAAAACAAATTGTGTTAAAGCAACTCAGTTCACTCACATGGAAACGATGTATGCATTTGAATTAAATAAGTTCAGTGAACTTTATCTCCAGCGCGTGCAGCAATGCAGAGCTACCTTTTGTTTTCTGTTACTTAACAAAGGTTATATCTATTCACATAACAGGGGCTTGCGTAACACATTCCTTTCACCAGAATCTTCCGGGAGAGATGTTAAAATTCTTTTCCTTGTTTTTAAAGCTCTTAATGGCATAGCACCTGTGTAGCTCACTGAATGTCTTTTTATCTCAACACATGACCTGAGATCTGCAAATGTCAGCCTTCTAGAAATCCCGCCTGTAAAATTGGAAAGGCTGCCTTTGGTTACTGTGCTTCAAATAATCAACACTTAACTGCAGGTACATCCTCTGCTTTGGTAATTATAGAATCATTTTAATTGTATTTCATCACTCTAGAATTCTTTGACTTGCTTTATTATTATTTCTTTTACTTTTATCTTTTATTTATTTTATTCAAACACTTACACGGATCAGCCATAACATTAAAACCACCTGCCTAATATTATGTAGGTCCTCCTTGTGCCAATCTACAGCCCTGACCCATCGACCCATCATCATGACTCCACAAGACCTCTGAAGCTGTGCTTGGTATCTGACACCAGGACGTTAGCAGCAGATCCTTTAAGTCCTGGAAGTTGCGAGGTGGGGCCTCCATGGTTCGGACTTGTTTGTCCAGCACATCCCACAGATGCTTGATCAGATTGAGATCTGGGGAATTTGGAGGCCAAGTCAACACCTTGAACTCCTTGTCGTGTTCCTCAAACCATTCCAACAATTTTTGCAGTGTGGCAGGGTGTATTATCCTGCTGAAAGAGGCCACTGCCTTTAGGGAATACTGTTGGCATGAAGGGGTGTACTTGGTCTGCAACAGTGTTTATGTAGGTGGTACGTGTCAAAGTAACATCCACACGAATGGCAGGACCCAAGGTTTCCCAGCAGAACATTACCCAGAGCATCACACCGCCTCCATCGGCTTGCCTTCTTCCCATAGTGCATCCTGGTGCCATCTCTTCCCCAGGTTAGTGACGCACACGCACCCGGCTGTCCACATGATGTAAAAGAAAATGTGATTCAACAGACCAGGCCACCTTCACCTCCAGGAGTCAGCATGGATATATATATATTCATTCACGTACATTTGTGTTTCATTTATCTACATTTGTGTACTTCTCTCCTGACGCTTATTTCTGTGCTTTCCTTTTCCACTTCATCTTCTGTTCTATCCTGCACATTCTATTACACTACTTTTTATAATTTGTTTCAGAAATCTTTTTTTTTTTTTTTTTTTTATACCTCATTTTAGCGCTGACCTGAGCTCTGTGAATGTCAGCCTTTTAGAAATCTCCGCCGACAAAGTAGACAGGACTCATTTTGTTGCTACGCTTCAAAACTGTGTAACTCATTAAACTGACATTTAATTATAAACTGGTTTATTAATTATAGTTGCATTTTTCGATTTAATTTCATTACTCGAATATTTTTTTTTCTCATGAATAGTAATATTTGATTATTAATATTTCAATTTGTACTACTTGATTGTACAGCACTTTGAGCTACCACAAACATGCTCTATAAGGAATGTTCATTATTATTATTACTATTATTATTATTATTATTATTATTATCACAGAGCAAATGTTTAGTATCTAGTGAAAGAAGAAATATTATGTGAAATGTTTTGACTTTGCATGTGCAAGACCATGTTCCACTGAAAATATCGGAACAATTTTGCATGATGCAATTTGCATGAAAATCCACCAATGCTTATAATTTCCATGACAACCAACAAAATACCACTCGCTTGTTAGGATTTATACAATCTGCTTGGTGCTACACGCTTGATTCCAGTCAGCGCAGTTCTGTTGATTAGCGCACACATACGGTGTGTCAGAGCTGGGAAGCAGGGCTGTGTTTTGGAAACTGTGAGTGCTACAGTTTCTAACGTACCAGTCCAACCCTCAGTTCCCATCTACTGACCTCAGCTTTGTGTGCAGCAGCACTGCGGGAGTAACCAGACTCGGGCCAAGATCGAGACTGTTAGCAACTCAGCTACAATTACTGCCCGGCAGGGCTTCACTGTATCCGCTATCCACTCTAATCAATCGAAGTTATTCAGTGTGGACAGAGTCTGAATCAGTCAACCAGGGACTGGGGGTGAAAGGCAGGTCAGCAGGGGTTGCCAGCCATGTCCATACATACACCACACACCCAGACGTTTTCCCTTTTTTTTATTGCTTCACGTCAGCATTTCTGGAAGAAAAGCATGCTGACCTTTCTCCAGCGCCCCATTACTGCTCGGTGCGATTTCCCCTCCCTCTGACACGAGCTGACATGAGAGTGAAGGAAGGAGGCAATCAGGAGACTGACAAGGTCAAATGCCACATTACCCCATTTGCACTTTGATTCTCTCTTTTGTTCCTGCCTTGGATCATCCTGTTCACCTCCTGTTCACCTCTGTTCTAAATACGCATGTGACTGAATACGAATACATTATTTGAAAGGAACAGACAATGGGATCTAAACAGATGCAAATGCAGATATGAATAAAAGGTGGACTATTGTTTTTGTTTTCCTTCTCCTTTTTTTTTTGTCTATCATTAGTGGTTAGTGGTTAGCTCCAGCAGCTCGAACTAAACACTCCCTTACTGAGCTCCAAAATAAAACCAAATTCAAACTTCTACCATATTTCTATATAAAATGGACCAAAATTCACAAAATAGACTTTTTTTTTTTTTTTTTTTAAATCAAAGCTGTCACTCCATAAGCCCACACAGAACAGTTCAAAAGTATTATTATTAAATGAAATCTTCCCAATTCATACAGACATTTTAATGACATGGTGCCTAAAGGACTCAATATTTACTCGCAGCAACACTGTGGCCCAGCTTCGTTGTACATTCTGCTAGAGTGTCAAGCAGATTTTTCTGGAATGTAACAAACCCAAAAACATATAATCTTATAATCTTCTAAAACTATTAGACAGCTATTGCTGCCAACTACAATCAATAATTCTTTGATTCTGTCGTTTTGGAAGATTATTAGCTAACTTACTCAGTCACATTAAACAGAAATCTTGCCAGGGTGTCTGTTCGAGACCTGCTATGAACTCGAGTGATGTAGCTGAGCTTGAGGAACTGTACAAGTCAAGGAGTTGAAAAAGGATATGTTCTTAGGCCATGCCTACTTCCAAATGTATATACTGATGTAGATAGTAGCATTGTGTTACTCTCAATAGGTCTTGGAGCAGTGGAATATTTCTTCCTGCCTCTGTGAGTAATTTTACCTTGTCATTCTTAGTGACAGGCACCTCAGAAGACCTTTTAAAAATGGCTTTTCAAATATCAGACTCCGGAACGTGACACAGCATTTGGCATTTCAACCTTGCACTATGAGTCTACGGATGCCAGGATGAGCAGCGGTTCATTTCCTACCCTGAGAAATGACAGATCCCGGCTGCGGTCGATGCTGGTGATCTCCAGGTTGCCCATCACCACCTCGCAGTTCTCATAGTACTTGCGCAGGGTCCGGTACTGCTGCTCTAGATCCGATAGGGTACTCAGTTTGTTTTCTGTGCCCGTGCACACTGCAGAGAGAGAGAGAGAGAGAGAGAGAGAGAGAAACGGAGACAGAGAGATTACATTCTGAAACAAATTTAAGCAATTTACGGCAATTTAGGGTATTTTACACGAAGTTGCCGGTTTAGATAGAATTAGATAGACTCTTCCCGTACCTAATGAACTCAGTGTGTAGAAGAGTGCACACAAACAACACTCTAAACAATGTCCCACACTTGTGAATTGGCAACAATTTGCTGAATCAAGATGTTTGGAAAGATATGAGGTTTAAGATTATAGGTAATGTTTATATAAACATGGGCTTTCTCATGAGCGCACCTTAACTCCCTGTAAACTGTGATACTTTCCAAAATTGAAAGAGGGACTGCTAAAGTTCTGCTGAACTTTATGTAAGAAAATGAGATATACTATACCACACTGCTGTTGAATGCTTGATTCTAATCTGACTGTTGATTAATTTTCTATCACAGCAGGTCTGACAGTAGTGCAGCTGCAAATCACATGTTCATCTCAATGCACTAGTTCTAATATGTTATCCTTTCTATAGTTTTTAGTAAAGTATTTGTGCATATTTGTTGACATGGTGAGGTTTTCGGTAAGGACCCGTTTATTTAACATTTTTGGAAGGAGTCTCCAGTGTTGTAACAGTCAGAGGTTACGCTGTAATTTTTTTTGCATCACAGGAAGGTCTTCAAGATGGAGGACTGTATGGTTTCTAACTTGACAAGCTGCATTTTTTTTTTTTGTCTTATTAACTTCAAGAGAGAAAAATGAGAGGCTGGAGAGGGAATGACCATTTATAGCTGCTATAATGTAAGTGATAAAAATAATAAATAATAAATGTAATTGTGGTATTAGTGGAATAAAAGACTTTGGGACATGCTGTTTTTGGAAAATAATCAAGCATTCTGTCTTTATTTATTTTTTCTATAACAGCATATCCCCAAGACTTACACTGGTATAGATTATTATTGATTCAAAGTCTCCTCAATGAAACTGTTATCAGTGGGAGTGGTCATGCAAATAAAGGGTAAAGGGTGTCATTTATGGAACTTGGAAGAGGTGTGGATTGGAAAGAAGGTTGGATACACTACACATACATCGTATACATTTTATCTAAATGTTCTTACAGACTAGGCAGAACCCAGTCCAAGCATACAGCTCAACAGTCAAATTGCCAACACTGACTGCAATGTGACGAGCCATCCAGTCACTAGCCACTTGACCACTGCTCTACCGTCTTTGAGCTATTGATTGTGACATAGAGCATAACGTTTTTTTTTTCTTCCTGTACTGATCAAATCACTGTTGGCTAGCCAGCTAAAATTGATATGTGAGCAATGGGAGACTTTGATGAAAAGTAAAAACTGGCGACTCTCCCAGTTGAATATGGATGGTTGGCAAGCGCACCCTGGTTGAATATGTTACAGCTGGGTTCATCCTACAGGTTCATCCTATCAAACCTGACAAGTAATTAAACACAGCTACTTCCACCCATCATGCAGTTTTGAGCACTCAAAGACATCTGCCATCTGCAGCATCAGCTGGCGCTGCCCGGCAGGCTCCAACAGCACAGGAGAATAAACCCCACACTCTCACGCTCCACCGAGCTGCTGTCACAACAGCCTGCGGCGTCTGAGAGAGAGGATGGGAGAGCGAAAGAGCGAGAGCGAGAGAGAGAGAGAGAGAGAGAGAGAAAGAGCAAGCCAAAACCAGGCTCACTGTAAATTAGACAATGGCACTGAAAGCTCACACTGGATACAAATCCATGTAGTCAGACTTGCGCAAGAGTGTTTACAGGCACGATTCAAGAAATACACCAATATACCAGTCACATTACCCAGCGATCCCTAAGCAGCCATTCTCTACTCAGTAAGAAGGACTCCATGGTACGATTTGACCCCACCCTTCTACACCATTGGCGTTATGACACACACTTGATGACAGGAGAGGCAGCATGGCGTCAGCACTGACTGATCTCCTCCTAAAGCAATGACAGGTTTTCTATCATCAAGTGTCATCCAAGCATATAATCAGCTATCTTTTTTAGCACTTAGAACAATTGCTGCTGTTTGTTTCTTTCACGTGTCAATATCTCAGTTTCCCTGTACTTCAAGCTATCTTTAGTCGCATATTACTAACACATAAAAAGCAAGGATTTCACATTTAGCCTATTTTAACCTTTGGCCGATGTGATTTTCGGCCTAATTTTTGTTGTCACGCTGTCAAAGAATCGGCGGTATCACGCCGCAAAACTCTCGAGATAGCTACAAATATGGTTAGCCATATACAAAACGTAAACAAAACATGGTAACAGAAAAGAAAAAATCTTCACTGTAGAAAAAAAAGCCAAGATTTTATTGGGATCCCGTACAGTGTGACAAGTAAAAATCTTAAAAGACCACTGAAATTGCGCAGTCTAAACCCAGAAGTAAACACCATACAACAAGACTCAGCAACACTCAAGCAATCTCTCTCTCTATCTGAGACTCTCACAAACTCTTATATATATCCAAGTCTGTGTATATTTTTTTTTCTCTCCACAACCTTTGATGAAGACAGCTCAGAGCTCCAAAACTCATATTGCCCCTGACCATGTCAGGTCATTGTTCCTTCTTCCTGCTTTTTATTAAAAAAGAAAAGAATAAGAATAACAAAAACAAAACTCTCATCTTCAAGGTAGCCACCTCTGTGGAAACAAATAAGACCAAATAAGACCTTGTTCAAATAATACCCCCGACCCCTTTTTTTTTCATTGCAACATGGGGGGAGGGGGTGGTGGTGGTGGTGGGGGGGGTGTTCATGGAGGAAGCATGAAGAAATTGAGAAATGAAAGGAACCGTGTACAGGTCAGCTGTTGGCCTAGGAGTTTTCAATAAGTGTTAGCATGCATTAGAGGGAGGGAGGTATTATAAAGTTCAGTCACTGGTAATAAACAGTTATTGCACCCTCGAGGCTTTAGTGCTGTTATTACACAGGAACTGTGGGATTGAGGCTCATGGGGAGGGGAGGAGAGGTGGTGGTGGTGGTGGTGGTGAGGGAGGTCTTTATATTAGCACAGCTGACAATTCAAACACTGCAATAAAATCCTCATGTGTGGGAGATGCCAACCTTGAACATACAACAGACAAATCACAAAGGTTAACTATGCATGAATACTTAAGGTTAGGGTACGGGGCGGGGCTAGCAGTCAGAACTTTTCTTTGAAGACTTCATGGAATTTTATGAAATTTCCAAACAGGCAGCTACTAACTCTAGAGGCACAATAATCCAATATTGATACTCCCAGTTTTTATCATCGAATTGCGAAGTCTTGCCTTCATTACAATTGCAGTTGTGAGATTATTTATCCAAAATAAACTGCACCTTCTTCCTTCCTTCTGCTTTTTGATGCTCAACCTTAATTAACACTTAGCGAGTCCAAATGAACGTATGCTAGAATCTCATGTTTTAGAGGACTGGGTGGAGCTAAATAAATAAATACATAAATGGATGGCAATTTTGAAGCTACCCTTGCAAGACAACAGAAATATGATTTTAAATGCCTCAAAAAAGCTCTTAATAAAGTTCTCCATCACTGAGACTTTCCGGAAGTTTTATTGTTGTCTTTCTGAGTGAAAAATTACTGTTACAAGTGCTGACACTAGAGACTCCAAGACATCCAAAAATGTTAACTCTACATCTCCTGACAGAAAATATCAACATTTTCTCCCCACAGTTTCCTCCCTAATTTAGTCTTGGCCAATTTCTACCTACTGGTCCCCTATCGTATGACAGCTACCAACTGGGGAGGGTGAAGGCTATCACGTGCTTTCTCCAAGCCAGCTAAACTGCATCTTTTCAAACTGCTCACACTGCATGAGGCGGTAGTATAACAATTTTTTCAATTTCAATTTATTTGTATAGCGCTTTTAACAATGGACATTGTCTCAAAGCAGCTTTACAGAACATAGAAAAACATGCAAACAAACAAAACATGCAACAGTCCTAGATGTTAGACAAAATGATCCCTAGTGAGCGAGCCTGAGGCGACTGAGGCGACTGTGGAAAGGAAAAACTCCCTTAGATGATATGATATGAGGAAGAAACCTTGAGAGGAACCAGACTCAAAAGGGAACCCATCCTCATTTGGGTGACACTGGAGAGTGCGACAGAACAATGTCCTTTCTGCATTTATGTATAGTCATGTAGCGTTTTATGTGTATATTGATTTGTAGGTTGTTATCTTCCTCAAAGTCCACATAGGGCTGGCAGCGTTGCTTTAAATGCCCAAATCCTCACGAGGTAGAAACCGGCTGGAGCTGGTCCATCTCTGGATGCCTCAGGATCCTCGTAGGGTTGGCCTCTGTCTACTGGAGCTGGCACAATCTCTATGTGCCTCGGGATGGGTAGAGGAAGAGGAACAAGTAGAAAGGAATTAGCATAGCTGCTGTTCATAATATTAGCAAGCACTAAATCAATGTATGTATTAAGTGTATGCTTGGCTAAATATATACGTCTTTAATCTACGCTTGAACTGGGAGACTGTGTCTGAGCCCCGAACACTGTCAGGAAGGCTATTCCAAAGTTTAGGAGCTAACTACGAAAACGCTCTACCCCCTTTTGTAGACTTTGATATTCTGGGAACTACCAGAAGTCCGGAGTTTTGAGATCTTAAGGCGCGAGGTGGATTGTGATGTGTTAAAAGATGTTGGTTTTTGGACCAATAAGTAATATTTCTGTCTTATCAGGATTTAGTAAAAGAAAATTATCAGTCATCCAGTCTTTAATATCTTTAACTCAGTTAATCTAGACTATTTATTTATTTCATCTGGTTTTGATGAGATGTATAACTGTGTATCGTCAGCATAACAATGGAAACTAATCCCATGTCTTCTAATGATGTTACCCAAGGGAAGCATGCAAATTGAGAACAGCAGAGGTCCTAAAACTGATCCTTGTGGAACCCCATATTTCACTGGCATTACACCGGATAGTTCTCCATTTAAATCTACAAAATGGTATCGATCAGACAGGTAGGATCTAAACCATTTTAATGCCTGTCCCTGAATACCTATGTGATTTTGTAAGCGATCTACGAGAATGTTATGATCTATAGTGTCGAATGCAGCACTAAGATCAAGTAAGACTAATATTGAGATGTAGCCTTGGTCCGAAGCTAAAAACAAGTCATTTGTGATTTTTACTAGCGCAGTTTCTGTGCTATGATGGGGCCTGAAACCTGACTGAAATTCTTCAAGGATATTGTTTTCCTGTAAGAAGGAGCATAATTGAGCAGTGAGTGCATGCTCACTGATGCCACAGAGTGGCTAGTGTCACTGTGATTGACAGGAGAGAGAGTATGCCCCTCCCACCCTAGAGAGCATGGCCAGTTTTGGAAGCCCGAAGAGGGCCATGGATAGCTGTGGTACCATCAAACTTGCAATCTCCTGACAATAGTGTGAACACTTTTCTGTTGCACCATGTGGAAGCCATTTTTAAAAATCTGTTTATTGTTAGGTTTAAAGTATGTGGCATATCCATCATACAACTCCCCGTGTATGTTATTGCTACAGAAACTATAATGTATTAAAATGAGAGCATTAATACAAACCTGTTATTTAGCTGCACTACTGGCAAAGCTGCTGTGATAGAAAGTTCTGACCAATCAGAACTGAGAATACAACAGCAACTTGGTATAAATAAGATATATTTACTATTATACATGGTGCACCTTCTCGGACCTATTTAAACATCAGCTACGGAGGATCTGGCTGGAACTAGCTGAAGGTTCCTCAAGAACCTTCCCAGTTTTCTGAAGCCAAATATCCTGGTATTTTGTACATGTTTCTATCTGTACTGACACACACCAGCTGCCACTCTTCTTCTACACTTTCTTTATCCGTTGATCATCCATGCTGTTTAGAGTACGACTCTTTTTTTGTAGGTAGTAGATACAGTGGACAAGCCAACTTGGAAATCCAAGCTGTAGCCTTGAGCACCCAGTTCAAGTGGTACCCTGGGTAAGTATTCAGAGTCATGTCTCGGTTTTTGAGCACCACTGCTTAATCTGTTTCCAGACAAAACAGGATGAAAGCTCCGTCTCCTCAGTGAATCTCCACACACTGCACCAGGCACGGAGATGTCAGCGTGGCACCGATGGCTTTATTTCCACTGCTTTATTCCCCTACTCATTGTCTGCGGTTTTGGGCGCCTTTTTTTTTTTGTTGTTTTGGTTATCATCCCAGACAAGAAGGATTGAGGCAATGAATCATAAATCTTGTTTTATTATTATTATGTTTAATTAATGAGAAGATTATAAGCCTTGGGTTTATAAAAAAAAAATAAATAATAAGGGGTGGTACAAAAGGATATGCGTGTGCATGCATGAGTATGTGATTGTATGAGACAAAGAAGAGCTTTCGATACACAGCAGGTGGTAGAGACATTAATCACCTCATTAAAGGATAAGAGATATTCTTATGCTGAAATCCCACAGGATCCAGTGTCTCAGTCATTACCGAGACCTCAAAGGAAACTCTGGATTAAGTAAAGACACAAAATAAAGCCGGCAGTTTTTGCTTAGCGATGTGATCAACAGGTAAGGCAACGACTTAAGTTCAAAAGTTACATCAACTTTTACGCAGAGGAAGTTTGTCATATTCGTAGTCAGGATACACACATGATATTTTCAGATGCGAAAGGTGTTGGACTTAACAAACCGAATTTCTACACCTATTATTCTGCAGCTTTTAAAATAGCACTTGATGCAGCACGTGGTATCATTTTGTGTTTTGGATTTTTATATAATCATGCACAAACAGTTAATTGCGTGCGCAATTTAATGAACACACAAGATACTAAATCGGCATGTAGACATTTTTTTTTTAATCACTCGCTTTTAACTTGCTATTTGGAGTAGTCTGATTAACAAAATAATGCCAATGTTTCTGTAGATGTGATTTCTCCTTCTGTAAAGAAAATGTGACCATTGTTTGAAAGATAAGCTGACCAAACACTTTTCTGGTCCTCAAGATAAGCAATGATTATCTGATTAATGTCTCTTTTGAGGAAAAAAAAAAAGAATTAAATAAATAAACAAACCAACAATTAAATAAATATTATGTGTACTTTAAAAGGACAATAACATTAATTAATGAACAGTGTCATATTTATGTATTTAATATTGGCCTTGAATGGCATTCCATAGTTTATTTTGAGTATCTTTACAGCCCAAAACATACATTTCAGGGTGATTGCACCAAATTGTCAGACAGTAGCTATGGACTTTATACTCCTCCTCACTCGAGCCTATTACACAAATGAACCGTAATTCAAAAATGGATTTCAGATGCCATATCCCCGTAACTTTCCGAAGCACATAGGCTACCTCATGACTAAAATCACATACTTGCTGAAGTGTGAATAGCACCTGAAGTACTGTATATAATACGATCCTTGAAATATGACGGTGTTTCTGCATTATGGTAAAATTCACGTTTTCTAATGAGGATCTTTTTTCCTTTTCATTCTGAAAAGAGTGCCTAAGATCACATATGGAGAAAGAAAAAAAAAAAAAGGTGGCTGATTCAATTTCACAGTTAGCTATGGCTGGTTTAATCAAGGAAATCACTCTCTTCTACCTCTCTCTTTCATGCAAACACACCACTCGGACAGACATTATCCCATCATCTGGGCGCTTCTCTCAGTGTGCATTTGTCAGGGGTGATGTAAGTACCTCGGCTGCTGTGGATGCTAGCGGAGAAAGGTATTCCTTCCGTGGCAAGACAGTGACAGACAACCCTAAGATCATGACTGACTGGAGGGCAAGATAGCCAATACTCCACTGCACGATCCTCTGGGAACCAGCTGAGTCTGCCCTGTGCTCCATTTGAGAAGAAAAAAAGTTTGAGAGGAAAAGAAGGAAAGTGAAAGAGTGAGAAGCCTGGAAAGCTTATTCACCTTGACATGGTAGGAGAGCACATTGGTCCCACTTCTAATCTAAAGATAATGGCAAAGCCATTTCTCTCACCCTCTGCCAGGAAGTGTGGCCACACACACACACACACACACACACACACACACACACACACACACACACACACACACATGCTCTGAGGTTATAAACAAGCATGTTCTAAGAAACCGAGGCTTGTCAAAGGGTGTTACACTTTCTGCGCTTTTTTTTTTCCCGAGTTTGATTTTTATGCTTTTCAACAAGAGAATAAAAACTAAGAAAGTTGTTCTTGTCCACAGGTATCAGATAAGAAACAGAACTTAAGTCCAAAAAAAAAAAAACCAACATTAAAGTGTTTATTACTGAGATCTGGCACAAACACGGGTGGCATTCTTATCTAATTCAATCACATTTTTGGTTTATTCTATAAATACACCCAGTGCAATTGATCAATCAAGCAACACATCCCTCTGTTAAGAAATTCAATACATAGCACACTGCACAAAATAGTTTCATCAACGATGCGCGCTAGTTTATTGAACACAGATAAAATCAGGCGTGGATCTTACTCGTTTGCCGGACCTGCAGTGATGATAGGAAAGGTCATGCCAATAGCTAGTGACTCACAAATTAAATAAAGTCGCAAATGTCACTTCTTCAAGTAAACACTGTCGGTATTTCTGCTCGGGAATAACCAGTATAGGACTTCAAATAGATTAAACTGCTGGGAAACGCTAAATGAGTATTTATAATGTTTGTTTTGTAGGTACTCAGATTTAGCCAGTATTATTCTGCACACGGAAAAGTTAATGAAGCTATCTGGCAATGTGCTAAGAGTACTATGAACATCTGATTGTATGCTCTCTAAAACATTTTGGATCTTTCAATGTCCTTTAGCTAATATTTTCCCAAGTTCCTTGGTGAAAGAGGTGCTAATTTACCATCAGTCAAGGGTTTTAAGTCATTAATCATGCCATGTCTAGCACGCACCATGAATAGCAAGCACTGTAAACAGAAAAGCTGTGCATGCCGTTAGCCAGCTCTGTTGATCAAGCCGCACGAAACTTCCACTTCGGACCCATCGTGCAATTAGTAGATTGGACAACGTGCGCTTAGACCATTTATTTCTAGTATCTCTTCCAAACAGATTTATAAAGAAAGAAAGAAAGAAAGGAAGAAATATGGGTAAGTAATCCACCTCGTTCACATTCATTTCACACGTGACTGTATTTCTCAGTCACCGCTGATGACGTTTATAGGCGCGTCAGTGAAGCAGGCTGAAAGACATAACCCCAGTCGGAGATGTAATATTGGGGATTTTCCTGCTAGTGGTGCTTTTTTTCACCAAAGTAAAATAAATAAATAAATAAATAAATAAGTCATAAAATAAAAGAAAATCCACTTCAAGCCATTTGTTAACAGCATATTTATTGGATGCCAAACACTGAGACATATTCAATTACTGATTGATTGATTGATTGATTTTTCTTGAAAATGAGGGAAAGTAATCCATGATAATTCACAAAAAGCTATGAAGGTTAAATTTAGGGGCGGGGCTAGAGTTCCTACCACTTATTACTACTTCCTTTGTATGGAATTAAACTTCAATTCATATGTATCTCACATTAAATGACAATTTTACTGCATTCAGAGTCTTGGCCTGTGAGTCTACTTTGCCCTTTGCGTTGTCTTTTGTCAACTGGCGATAATAAAACGTTATTGTTGATCCTGGATGGTCCCCAAAGCGGCCTTATCTACACCGTGTGATGCGACTTCAAACTCCCCACATGCACACTTGAGACAGTGGAGAATGATTCACTGAGTCATTTAAGGACAATTACTTTAGGGTGTCTCACTGAGACGTTAATACACTCCCTGTTATTATCAATCATAGCTAAAATTATAATAGAACAGAGGCTTGTGAAAGGCATGAGACAGGAGCTGCGTGTGTTATCGCTGCTCTGGGGCTGATGATAAAACTGAAGTGGGGCTATTTCCGACAGCAGGGTAAGTTTATGAGGCTGAGGTTTATAGACAGATCATGATAGTCGCTCCATTCAGTATTCCTAACCAGAATCCATCGAATCACTGCGAGACCAGGGTGGCGAAATTACCCACAATCCTCTCTCGCTGCGTGTCTCTCTGGCTCCCTCTGACTCTGTCCAGCACGGTGACCATATGTGGACACTAATCACTGCTTCCAACCACTTCAGTCTGCCATCACACTGCAGCTCACACCGACCGCATCTCATGTTTCATTACCCATAATCCCACACAGGCTCTTCTCAATCCCCGGGTGTTTCAGTGACACCAGAGGAAGAATTTTCCGGGACAGAATTCGCATCTAAGAGCCTTGAGCCGATCCTGAAAGGGATCTGAGGGAATAAGCTGTGGGTTTATCTCAGCTGAGCGCAGACAGATTTACAGAGGGAAAGAACAGGAACTGTAGCCAAATCTTTCTGCCTGAGCACCAAATATACAGCTTAGGCTTTCATTCTTAATTCTCTCATTGTCTTTCCTGCAGTGATTATAATGGTAGTGTGTTTGCTTTTTATTTTGGCTTTTTTTAAGAAATTGATTGATCAATTCATGAAAATCCATTTGTGAATCCATGTATAATGGCTAGTGATATTTATATGTGCTTGCTTTGATTTTGACAGATTATTGAAATAAGCGCTATAAGACAATGTGAACGATCATTATTCTACAAAATAGCATATTTAATGGTATTTTATATATAATGGTAAGTATTATTATTAGTAGTAGTAGGAGGAGGAGGAGGAGTATTATTAGTATTAGTATTATTTTTAAACAACAACTGAACCCCAAAAACAGTACGTGCTTTAAAAATAAATAAATAAATAAAAGCAAAAGCTAAATCTAGAAAGTATCAGTTACAATTCGAGAGTCCGGCTGTTCACTGATTTCTGCTCAGTGCTATTCCAGTTGAGAATTGCTAACGAACTGGCCATGTTTCAACCTGATTACCACGGGCTAACAATGTACCATTTACGACTGCGGTACGCCGCAACGTGCCACTGCTGCTCCCTGCATATAAATACACAGACATAATGACAACTCGTAAAGGTCACGGCCCATTCTATATTTGTAGGAAAAGAAGAAAAAAAAAAAAAAAACACACAGAAAGAAAAACACATTCAAGAAGCATGTAGCAGGTAATGGGTCGCGCAGACGAGTGGATTAATACATTCAGGAATCGGCACTGCGGGATGTCGACGAGTCGGGGGAAAAACAGAGGGGCAGGTTGTAAAGAAAGCAGCTAAATGTATTTTATCAATTTTAGTTTGGAAATATTTCAGATTCAATAAAGCCAATTCTACAATCAACTGCACACGACTACACTGGGAAAGGTCATTTGTGTATTTATTTATTTATTTATTTTTGCATTAATAAATCCTTATGACTTTGATATCAATTAGTATGAAGTGTAGAGGTGTGCACATTTCAAAAAAAAAATAAATAAATAAAAAATCCCACTCCCACTAGCTCCCATAGAAATTCTGACCAATCCCATATGTTCTTTAAAGCTAAATAAAACGAGAATACAAGAAAGAATGCATTCGGAGCCGTGAGTTGCACATCGCTATCTAATCCCGATCGTTACCAGGCTAGGGAAAAAAACGCCCCAGTTAGGGCTGGGTGACCTAAAGATATAACATCGATTCTGTGATCAGCTGTCATAATACACTTTTCTGAGATATCATGATATCTATTTCTTTTTTTTTTTTTTTAATTCATTTGTTTATTTTTAAGTAATTAAAACAACTGACTGGAAACGGCCGTTTTGGTGGAAAAATCAAAATGTACTTAATCCTCAAAATGTATTTTTAATATATAAAATAAATATTTAAAAAATATTTTTTTGTAGACATTAAATAAACTATTATCATACAGGTTGCTTTTAAAGCAACACCCCTGTTTATTAGTCATTTGTTACCTATGTGATGTATATTGTGCATTGTTGCCTATATACTGTGATGCATATTGTGTATAGATGAATATTAGAAGAATATTAGAATGTTCTCAGAGAATCAAGCTGTTATATTTTTACGTCATGAGGAGGCACATGAGGAGCTAGAAGGAGGGCTCTGCTGATGGACATGAGCTTCCACTTTGTTAAATGAAGTGTGCTTTGGTGCATTCCTGGCTCTTATTCATCATCTTGAAACTGAATCAGTTTTTGTTTTAACGATGGAAAATATAACTTTTTTTTTTTTTTACTTGTCAACTAGTTACGATTAACATGGCAATAGAATATAGCAATTCTGTTGTTATTTCTAGTCATTTTCTAAGAAGAAAAGAAGAAAAACACATTCATTGAGAATGTAGCCAGATTGAGATCAAGAAAAACCGACAATGTTCTGCGCAGGTCGGCAGCTGGGGATGCTAGCAGTCCGTTTCAATACTGCAAACACTGAGATCCTGTAACTCGAATTAGTTAGTAACATGTCTCCTGAATTGATCATGTCACATTCCATATAAAATTAAAACGAAACCTTTAACCACTAGCTGGGCAGCTTGATGATCTCAAAGGCAAACGAAAATAAACAAGCCTTATTTTCCTGAAGATTTCGTAGCGAGATGTTGCTCAATTTTGTCCAATATTGATAACATCACTTCATTTGTATGAACGGTGCCAATGCTAGCCCTACACCTTGACCTAATCTTAAACCTTTTAATGTTTTATACAGAGTTAAAAGATTCTGTTCAAGTATTTTAAATAGAACACATATTTAGCAAGGAGGCTGCCAAGTAAGTTATTAGATAGCAATGATGGGTCTTAGCAGAGATAAAATAAGCCAGATGTGCAATATTATGTCTTTGTCAGTGTTTATTATGGATGTGAAGATTTTACTCAGAGGAAAAGTTTTAGCACATGTAGAGCTTAAAAAATAAAAAATAAAAAATGACTATTGTGCTCACAGATAAGACAACAAACTTAATGAACCAAAAAAGGGGTCACATCAAAGTTACTTCAAAGTTAAATCTTTTTTAGGGCAGTGTAATTCAGATCAGGTGTCAGGTCCAGGATGTCTCTGGTCATTTGATGCTCACAGGAAGTCTTCTGATCTAATTTGGGTAGTTATTATGCAAGTCCCAGGCTGACTCCCACACCAACCCTGCTTCACAGCACTTAATTAGTCCATGTATGCTTGTAATTTCACATATCACTGTGTTTTAGTAGCTAAGAAATCACTAAGAATGTCTGCACCAATGGCTAATCAATCACAAGCAACCATGATTCCAACACACACCACATCCCAGCCCTGATCCATGATCCGCTCCAGAGTACGAATGATCCATTCAGGGGATTTGTGTGATGTTTGCTCTCTGAGGAAGCTTAAACATCAGCAAAGCTAACCATGATGGAGATACCATCCTCCAGTGTTAAATCCACCCAGCTGGGCTGCAGAGAAAGAGAGCTTCTTTTCAGCAGTATTCTCTGAAGGAGAGCTGGAGAGCCGGAGAGCCAGGACTCCACGAGCACAGCTGCGATTTAAGCTTCAGCGCAAGGACGAGTCTGCATGCTGACACTACACTTTCCTCATCACGGCCCACAGGGGCCACAAACCCATTTTTGGGGTACTTGTGTAGTCATAAATCCATGTCATGTGCTAATGGGTGGAAAAATGAAATAAATAAATAGCTTACAGTGTACACACGCCCACTGGGGATAACCTTCACAAAGCGCAATGGGATTACTGCTAGTTGCTGAGGTTTGGTCTTTGGGTAGCAGGTGATGAGAGGAAGCAATAATGTAGATGCATTAAAAAAAGATGGAGGTCTAATGGAATCAAGTTCAAGATTCACACAATCAGCCAAGACCTTTTGATGCCTGATATTTTGTTTTTCAATTATCTACTTGAAATATTATGTAAAAAAAAATAATTATTACAAATAACAGGAACAGATACAACTTTAGGACTGAACCTCAACTGCATTATCAACGTTCTGGTAAAAGATTTGCCTTAAAACATCGGGAGGGTGGAGCCTTTCAGAAAGGTACCACATAGAATCCTGTAACTATCCAAAGAACCCATGAGGAACCACTGTACCCCTAATACCTGACAAACATGTCACCTTTTTGGTCCTATCTACAAGTGAATCAAATTCTTTTATTCAGGAAAAAAAAACCTTAAGGGTTCTTTGGATCCCAAAGAGAGGGTCCATTTAGAACCCTATAACAGTCTGTTTCCCCATCACAGAGGTTTCCACCTAAGCTAGAACCCCTTTAGAAAGCAAATAACCAATCATCATCCAAAGAATCCTTGCGGAACCTTTTTGTCTAAAAGTGTACGCTTTTTTCTGCATCTAGAAGCAACATTACTTCAGTATTTAGTAAATGCAATTTCTGAAATAGGAAAAAAAAATATCCTAGTCTTATTCCCTGACAGAGAGGGCTCCTGCTACGCTGCGTACTTCTGATGATGCTCCCATGCAGACACAAAACCGTGTATAAAAAGTCAGTCGATTGGAGTAACTGACAAATGATTGCAGTGAAGCTCAGACAAGCCACATCTACACTTGGCTCTCCTAACAGCACTGTGTTTGACTTGTTTTCTGAAAGCCCATACAGCAATGCACATCAAAACAGAGACTGCCACCCAGGTTCAGTCCCGACCACCAATAATGCAAGCTAGTTTTAATTTTAACCATTCAACATCTCTGACAAACACCCATTAAGACTTGATTCCACAAAGCAAATAACCAAAAACCATCCAAAGACCTTTATGTCTAAAAGTGTAACCTTTACATTACAGCTTTTTTTTTTTTTTTAAATCCTCTTTTGTCTACAAGCAACATTACTTCAATGTTTTCAAAATACATTTTTCTGAAGTAAGAAAAAAAAAAAGTTCTTTGGTTTGCCACTGGAGTCTGGGGAAACCCTGAGAACGGGCCCCTTTAGTACCCTATAACAGTTTCACCATCAGAGACGCTTCCAAGTTTATAGATAAACCGATATTTTCTATTCGTTTCACAGATTCAAACTGGCAAGAAGGATGTGGTCAGATTTAGCTCGATTTTAACAAATGAAGTCGTAAGAAAAAGGTACAAACGTGATCCCAACCCCTAACCCAACTTTAACTTTCTTAATATTTCATACAAACTTAAAAGATTTTAGTAAAGCACACTGAAAAAAATAACCTTGGATTAAACTTTTTAAAAAAATGCATCAAGTTTTTATATATATGAATTTTTTTTTTTTTTCAGTTGAGAAAAACTACAAGTTTACACATTTTTTTTTTTGATCCGCTTTTTCTTTTTTTCAGTGTTTACAACACAGACATTTAGCAAAATCGCGGCTACGATAACCTGTGTTTTATTTTATTTAATTTATCTCGTTTTTGTTTACTTAAAGTCTAATATTATCTTAGTAATGATCACTATAAGAAAAATAAAACAAGATATTAAAAGGCAATTATTTTTCTGTCTTTCTTTCTTTCTTTCTTTCTTTAACAAGGCTATCCCACGCAAATACGTACAGAGGATGTATAACATTAGATGCGTAAATATAACATCATGTTTTTGCCGATGTCAGTAAGACGTCCAGATTTTAGGCACATGGAACATTTTCAGCATGCCTAGATGTAAAAAAACAAGTGAATTTTAGACAGTTTAGATTTGACTTTTGGTATGTACATCTCTCCCAAATAATCACTAACCCTAGAGAAACCCTGAGGAACTCTTTTTTATCTAGAATGTAGGACCCTAAAACTCCTTATACACTGCCCTCCAAAAGTTTGGAAACGCCTGAACAAAATAGGGTTTTTGGGCAATATCAGCATAAATCCTCTTTAGTTAGTGACCATTTTGCATTGATAATAAGGGACAACACTAGGCATCCGAGCAGTCAGTTTATTCAAACATTGACTTGATATATTACTCCAAGCCTCCTGGAGGATTGCCCAAAGATG